>CM019177.2:33819279-34096270 GCA_009739505.2 Apolygus lucorum
TGAGCAAATCCACTCTATTCTCTAGTCTCTATGCTTCCCTCCCCTTGTCGCCCCCCCCACCAGTGGTAGAAGAGAGTATAAATATTTGGGTAATATCATTTGTTCTCCTCCTGGTCTGTTGTATTATTATTGAGTTTGTATTTGCAATAATAAAGGTGTTTTGGAACGAAATGGAAGCGGTAAAACTATTGAGAAATTCTGGGTTGTATAAGGAATTTATGTTAGTTCCTGTTAGTACGATTCTTCAATGGTATAGCACGTATAATCTGACGAAAAAGATTCGGGCGTTTAAGAGATTGTAGGTAATGACAACGAGATAGATGAAAATCTCGAAGATATTGAAATGCCTCAAACTTTGAGAGATTATTTGATAGAGGTAGTTGCAGAGATTGTAATAGATTTGGAGGAGCGTATGATACATGTCCAATAAGAAGAGGAAGAAGACGAATTTACTTACAAAAGGATTTATACATGCTGAAGGATGATTTTAAAATGCCAGGAATGGAGTCGGTGAAAATGTTGAGGGGATACGAGTTGTACGAAAAATTTTTAATTATACCAGTAGGAACGATTATCAACAATCTATCAATGTTTATTCTGTTGAAAAAAATCCAGTGCTTAACCGACGTTGTTTTGTTCGCAGAGATTTCCAAGGAGGAGGAGGAGGATGGGGAAAGGAAGGTGTACATCATGGTCCATGAGAAGGGAAATTGGAGATAGGGTAGTAGAAATCCTCAATTTACTTCATAAATTGTTTTACACTCCCCCAGTGCAGCTGGAAGATTGGGGAGAGGGGGAGTTGAGGATGAAGAAACGACAACGAAAGAGCAAATCGAGGAAGAGAGCTACTTCATGAAATACGATTACTTACCAGTAATAATAGAAATTTAAAAATCGAGAGTGGATATGATACTGTTGGGTGAACGACGTCATCAAACCTCATAACGGTCGAGAGGGGATGTGGGTGGGGAGGCTCCGCCTCTTCAACCTCCCCCCCACTTAGAAAAATGTTATATATAGCTAGAGGCCCTCCGTCCACGTGTCGTCGTCGTCGTTGTCTAGTGTCTGCTGATATCTGCGGTTGTCCTTGCGGGTGTACAGTGTAACACAATCTTCATTCATGTTTTTCCGGTGTAAAGTGCTTGTACGCAGAGTCCTGTTTTCTACCGAGCAACCCTTCCTCATCGCCTTCCAGCTCTGCTAATGATAGGGGAAGACTTACTTTTATCTGGAGAAAACATCGGATAATTATCGATCAAAAAGAATTTAATGAAATTTACCCTCAGTTGAGGGATAGAATCCCCTTGATATTAAACGCAAATAAGAAGAAACGGATCGATCTGGTAGTGATTTTCTCTACTGAGCGCATGGCAATGTCGACTATCAACTCGAAGAATGGGGTGAGAAGATCGTTAGGTATCTATCTCAGAAGCATACCCTTAAATCTCATACCATTCAGCAGACCTGAGCTCCAGGTCTTTTACAACCTCCTACCTGAAATTCACGCCCTAGTGAATAGAAATTGCGAGGAAAAAGAAGAAGAAGAAGACCGTAAAGACGCCGAATCTCAGCCAGCGGTGCCACCGCAAGAAGAAGAAGAAGAAGAAGGGGAGAAGAATCAAAAAGCAGATATTATGTACAGCCCACTGTCGCCTCAAAATGCATATGACCGAGGTGAGGTAAATGAGCCTTCCAAGACAAATGCAGCAACACAAACTCCATCCTCCTCCCCTGAGCAAAAGGAGAACATCGAACCTGCAGCAAATCCCCCCCCCCCCTCCTCGTACCTTCAAGAGCAAAAAGGTAACAGAACAAAAAATATGTTGTCACCAAATAATGCACAGGAGAAAGAAGATTTTTATTTTAAATTGCTAACTTCTGGTGATAAACTCGACAAATTATGTGCTTCTTTACTTAATTCACCCACGTATCAATATGTATATGACAGTAGTAATTCTAGTAACATTCCAAGGAAAAAGATGAGATACCTCATGAGTCCTTTGCATATTCAATCGTAGGGACTTTTTTACAGGGTATTTTGAGTTTCACTGTAAATATAATGACCATTCTCGGAGGCTTATTAGTTTTTTTTTTTAATATTGTTCACTTTATATTTTAAAAATGTTGAAAATCATTTCTAATAATCTGTACTACCCTAATCTTTGTATTATAGTAGGTTGGTATTAAGTATATTTGTTTAAATTAGGAGCTTCACTTTTTCTCTCTCTCTCTCTCTCTCTCTCTCTCTCTCTCTCTCTCTCTCTCTCTCTCTCTCTCTCTCTCTCTCTCTCTCTAGTCTGGTTTACTTTACGATGTAATTTCAAGATGAAATATGTGATACCATTACTTTAACATGTTCCTAATGAAATTTAAATAAAATAAAAAATCATAAGTTGTATGTCAAAAGTTCTTTGTTTTTTTTTTCCCATTTCCTCCTACTACTACTACTTACTATCTATCTCATCTCATTATTATGATGATCATCATTGTTTTCCAAATTTTGTATCATGACAAAGAAGGATAATGATAAATGAAACAATATTGAACAAAAAACCTTAAAAAAATTATTATTATTTTATTACAATCAAAAATTACAATTACAACTAAGTACAATTACAAATCCCCCGATCAACACAGTTGATGGGGGATGCCGGGCTTCCCTCAAAATAATACATTTTGGTCTACCCTGAACAAGAAAGAAAGAAAAAAAAAGGGGGGGGGGGGGAGACTATGTAATTTGCGTGTCCCCTTCATCCGAATTATCATATATTAGGGGATGCTTCGCCCCATAGTACTCTTCTTCTATTTTCTCTATTTGAGAAAATAGATTATCGGTAAATCCAGGAGGGGTCAAGAGATCCACTACGTCTATCTCTTCATCTTCTTCCTCCTGCCTCTTCCGCTTCAAATTATCCTTCAACGAGGAAAATATGTCCTCATGGGACCCGAAAATGACATCTGGTGAAGAGGGCGGCAAGTCCTGTTCTCTTTCTCCCCCCTCTCTTAATGCTTGCTCCTCCTCCTCCTCCTCCTCCTTCTGAGGAGGTGAGACAATCACCGATGGACGGTATTGTTGTCTTCCCCATTCGATGTCATCTTCATTCTCTTCCTCCCCCCTTTGCTTTCAAATGATTTGGAACTTCTAGTCCAAATGTTTCCAAGAATTCTTGGAAACTGTGCACCATGAGTAACTCCTTTTGAGAATTTCTTCCCTCCAACCAGTTGTTGTACCGTCCAACGTTATACTGTAGAAGGGCTGCGTAGGCTTCTGAAAGCATTATATTAAAAAAGCGATAAGAAAAGAGTAGAGGCATGAGTGATATTTCTGGGAGGAGTAGAATGAAGTGAAAAAAAAAAAAAAAAAAAAAAAAAAAAAAAAAAAACATCTGGTAGGTTGGGGACGTCAATTACGAAGGAGAGAAAACCCTTTAATAAGGTCATGATCTTCATGCGTTAAATAGATCGCATCTTTGTGACCGTAGGGATAAGTGGAATATGGCTCGTACAAATCTGGAACCCTTTTCGTGTCACAGTTATAGAGTGCTCGTTTCCTCTGTTTGACTTCAAAAATACTATGGTCTCTAGATTGTATTCTATTCCCCTGAACATAAACGCTGTCCAGGTCACGATCTAACACACGTTTATACATGTCGAACGTGATATTTTGATCTAAAGCACGTCTGAAAACGCCTTTAGCACGTTTCACGCACTTATCCTCTCTACCAATTTTAAAAGCGTATAACTTGGGCGCCAGTGCCACAATTGAGTGCATTGGTTGAGAGGCAAGTTCATCTTTCAGTTTACCAACAACCAATTTCTGTGACACGTCATATTGAGGGTGATCCACAGGATAATTCGAGAAATCCATTAATCCATCAATTTTTTCCAACTCTTTGTAAATGTTCGTGGATTGGTCTGGTATTTGAATGGTATAAATGAGAGAGTCAGTATCGGTGTAAATTAACCTAGTATTATCGAGTCCAAAATGATCAACGATTCTTTCATAATGTAACTCGTACATAAGTTTTTTGCTTATATCCAAAACGCAAAAACCTATGTAAATAGGCTTATCAAACACCACAATTTCAGGGGAGAACGTCACTATAGAGGTGGATTCATCCAAGATTAACCTATGCTTAAACGTGGGGCGCTTGACCAATTTATCAAGCCTGTATTCAGTGGTTACGAGTTCTGCCTTGGTTAACCCACGCACCGTTTGAATAGACTTCCCAAATATCACGTTATTAGCCAATTTATACAAGTCTTTTTCGAGGGTTGTGGTACTTGCTTGCCTTTTGGCGGTATTATAATTAATATAGTCCACGAGCCATATTTTTTGTTTGAATTGGAGCACTCTATGAATTTTTGTAACAATCAGACCTGCTCTAATTGCTTGCTGAAGGTTCAAGTAGTGAATAACGTAATTTTTTTTGTCGTTCAAAGTCAGCAAGAGTTTTTTCAACTTTTCCCCCGGGGGACATTCTTTTATTGGACAAAAAGGCATATCGCGGTGTGCTGTGTGGGTGCTTTTCGGGTAGAAAATATCAACTTCCAAGATCATGCCTGTTGGTGAATTTTCGTCCATTTGCATCACTTCCTCAATCGTGACATTGCTCGCCCAACAAAAATCCTTATAGGGCAGTGCTCGCATGAGTGAATACGAATAAAGGTTGTTACAATCTAAGTATATTAGGAAACGCCTTGGCTCGTTTGTGTCGTAGGTGTCAGGGATGAGTTCATTGTTAGCCTGTGAGTACTTCACAATTGCATTTACTATTCCTCCTCTCAACCCCGATTCTACGAATAAAACTTGATCAATGTCTTTCAACAGCTCGAGTTTAATACCCGTCTTTTTCAGCATTGCCTCCCACCAATATGACGGACCGGTACAGGCATGAGCAGGGTCCAATTGGTAGGCTGAAAAGCAAGAATCTCGGAACGATTCAAACACTGAACAGAGGAGTAAAATGTCACTTTGCAAATATAATTCGGTGTACTCTCTCAAATTAGTACATCCAAACGTGACCCAAATTTTACGAGCGTGATCGTATTCTGCTGACGAAATTCCTTCTTGAGTTAGGGAGTTGAAAAATTCCTCCTGTTTCGGAAGACAGGTCTCATCAAACCTCTGCCAGCTATCCATATAATTGTAGGGGTAAATACCCTTTGACGTCAAAAGATTATATTTTTCATCAGAAGGATAAAATTTCCTGATTTCGGGATGATCGTCCAGGGATTTGGCCAACTTTGAGAGGGCAAATGGCAAAAACCTATACGAGTCCAAAAACGTTGCTTTCACTCTCGATGTGGTGAAATATTTAGTAAAGGCAATCGCTTTTTGGGTTGTGTCGGGAATAATGGACACTCTGCCAGGGATACATCCTATATGTTTCAGAATTATATGAAAATCGTAATTACTGGAATTGTGACAATATACTGAAAATGAATTAGCTCTTTGCAATTTACTGTTACAGGACGCGCATAGAGTGTAACGATATTGTTTTGTATAATGATTATGGTCGAGAACTTTTATGACTGAGGGACTGAAGCTTGTCTTACAAATATCACACTCTTTGGTTGAATCATGCTTTTTCCTTTGCTCTTCGTTTAATGGATTTTGTCCATAATTGGTGGTTAAAATGCTCTCCATTCGAATGGCTATACCCTCCAATGCCTTAATAAACTGTTTTATACAATCCGGACCAAAGAAAGACTTATATTCATCCGATATTTGCGGAATTCGCGATTTTAGGTAGTAACCCACACAAGAGGGCATGTGAGAATTTTCCAATTTGGTCCAACTTCGTTCCCCATCCTGCCGTGAATTCATTCTTCTTCTTCTTTTCGACTGGGGCATTTCTTCTTCTTCTTCTTCTTCTCCCTCCTTCTCTTCCTCTTTTTGTTCGTTACTTTTAATTAATAGGCTTTCTATATCAGCGTATATGACTACAGGCATGTGAGCTAACCATTTAAAGCGAGAAAAACATTCAATCGCTTTGCTAAATTCAATTTTAGCGGGGTCGTGTTCTTTACACAATTGTATGTGTCTTTCTAATTTTTCCTCTCCGCTTAGATGTTCCCATGCCGATGATGATGATGAAGAATTTCTCTCTGCCACAACTGGGAAACCAGCTCTGTAGGATTTGAAGCATCGCTTACAGAAACCATTTTGTTTTTAAGGTCATGGCTTTGAGCAGATATCAGCCTTGACAGATTGTGTATTAAACACCAATGGTATTCCGAACCAGCGTCATTTGTTTTCACTCCCCCCTCCTCCTTCTCCTCATCCATTCCTTCTTCCACGTTCGTTCCTCTCTTCGCCTCCTCCTCATCTCTTTTCCCCGAATAGAAGAAGGTCTATATGTTTTGAGGCTACATTGCTTTTAGGGCTAATATAAACAGGGAAAATTACACATTTGGGTCTCGTGAATGAATACACGTTTAAGGAAATTGAGGTGTTGTTCCTCTCAAACGTTTTTACCGCTTCTAGTGAAGCTGGATAAGTAATGCCTTTAAAATTGATGTTATGATCTAATTTATCATACACTTTTGGTCTATGAATATTTTTCAACTTTTTCTCCAAGGCTATTGAAGCTAGAATAGCATATCGGAAGCATTCGTTATCGGACAGTATTCTGCACATTGACGCAAGCTTTTTATTTTTCAATACGGGGGGTAACTCAATAAAAGTGGATGCTTGTAACGGGGAATATCTTGTAATACACAATAATAATCCATAAGTTGATAAATAGCTCCATCCTGATCCTTTCGTCACAAATTCACTTTGCTCTTGTAGTAATTTTTGGAAGCCATTTTCAACATTTTCATTAATAGACATTTTTGTTAAAATGATCATGGTTTTAGTTTTTAAATTTACGTCCATGTACTGGTTATCCGACTCTAAATCAATTTTTTGCCATTTTGATTCCAAAATTAAAGACACTTTACTCCGTGCCATTCATCTAGAGCTTTGTCAAGTTCACTTTCTATTTTCGGTTGTGCTTTAACGAGGAAATCTTTAATGCTCAAAGACGAGTCCGTATCCCTAAAAAATATATCTCTAGCGTTTTTTTGAAATCGAGCAACTACAACTCCATCCTCTTGAGGTACACATAGAAGTCTGTATTTTTTTGAACGAGAATCCATTTGGCTATGTGACTCACATTTAAATGAGCGAGCAAATTGTTTCAACCTGCTTTTTATAAGAGAGACATAAGGCGCGCTTGCTAAAGGGTTACTGGTGTGCCGTACCACGCTATTTCTACATTGGGTCAAATGAGTTTGAAAAGAGGTTACTGATTCAAATGTGACAGCGCAAATGAGACACGTATTAATTGGGAGAGGGGGCGAGAGAGAGGAATTTATGGTTGATTCTAGGCGTGAGGGTGTAATTTGTGCTGTGTGCATAATTACGCTTTGTCTACATTGGTTTTCCTGCTCTACTACTACCGCACCTTCAACGTGAGAATAGGAAGGACAAGAAGAGGGTGAATCAGAGAAATGTAACAGTACGTGTTTCATCCCACAAAGCCTGGTTTGACAGTTGATGCACGAATAATCAACCTTACCTCTAGATAAAGAAAATACATTACCTCTGTTCCACGATTGTTTAAATTCACTGGGGACGGGATTTACCAAACTGGGGGGTGAAATTGGGAGTGGAGTGGAGTGGAGAGACGATGACTCGCCTCTCTTCTTCTCTATTTCACCCCCCAAGATGCTTCGCCCCATCACGTCAGTAGAAGTGGCCTGCATCTCTTTTTCTTCTCTCTTGGTCACGGTTTCTTGTTCGGCGAAGAAGCAGTTTAGGTAACGGCTCATTCTACAAAGAGGAAAAAAAGAGAGGAGAAATAAAAAGCTACATCGTGCAATTAATAAGAAAAGACATTTAAAAAAAAAAAAATTATATTTCAGTGGAATTGTTAGGTGAATTTTTGAACATTGCCACTTAATGGCGTATAAGTCATAAAACGATCAGATATAATTAAAGCTATAAGTGATGTGTTTGCTGGTATTTTATTTTTGGTTTTAAATTCGATTTTCACGTCGACTTGCTGTGCCGAATGGAGATATTCTTTCTGATAAGTAGCGTCAAATACAACGATAGGGTGTTTCTTGAAATTTTCGTACGTCAGAGCCGGTGAGCCAGTAGTGTGGCCGTAATACGAGCGTTGGAAATTTGTGTAATTGTGGTAGAGTTCAGCCATTTTACCATCAGAGACATCTAGATCTATCGGAGTTTTGGGGAATGCTGTTTCATTAAGGCATAATCGAACATCGGTTAAATCCAGGCTACTGTTGTATGCTAAACTCTCTGTCAGGGTGTTTATTTTCCCGGTATACCACGACAGGACTACGATTCGAGGTCTTGAAAAGAACGCCGTTGTCTGCACGGTCCAAACAATGTGTGTACTTTCTTGAAGTAGGGGTACTTCTTGGAGACTCCAGGTGCGAAAGGCAATTGGTAACGACGGGTCTCTGGCAATCATATCAAAATATTTAGCTCTTTCTCGATCACTCAACTTCAATGCAGGCACTACCCACGTAATTTTTTCGAGTGTAATGTCAGACTTTTTAGCATCGTCCGATCCTTTGAAAATGTTAACGTCAGAAATCGATCTCTGCAGAACAAGTTCCATGGTCTGGTTGACAAATGGCGTCGTATGATCTTCAAATACCCCCATTACGAGTTTCAGCGGAATTACAACATTAAATGAAACAGACGCTTCTTTGTCTGTTGCTTGGAACCAGCGTTGAAACGGAGAGTGCGGCATAACATCGTAATCGTTCGGATTTTGGAATCCACAATGTTCCAAATCATCAAACCTCTCTTTGGAAAAGGAAAGTAGACTTTTCAACCACGTAGTAAGATAAGGGAGTCTAGCTGTATCGACTTCATGTCCATTGAGGTAAAATGTTATCGAATCAAATAACGCCAGGAAACCTCCATTTATCAGGTCAAACGTTCCAGTACCAGCCGTCGACTTTTTGTTTACCTTCCCAACTAACGACAAGAATGATTCGTGAATAGAATATATTCCGTTGCTATCATTTATGGCGATTCGAATCTGATCAGCTTTATCTAAAGCACTTGTATTGAATGGATAAAAGTATACGTTTTGTTTGCCTTCAACTTTATCTTGAAACTTGGGTTGTGAAGTGAAATCTAGTTCTTTCGTGAACATTAGGTAAGTTGGAGGGTGTTGGTGGTGGTGGTGGTGGTGGTGTTGATGGTATTTGATGGATGATTACTAACAACAGTAAAACCGAGACTCTCTAAAAACTTCTTATTACCCTTGGTTAAACGCTCTTTTCGGTCAGAGTTTTTCTCACTCGCACTTTTTTTTCTTTCTTTTTCTTGATCTTTTTCTCGGTGATATTCAGATTGTTTTCAACAAATGATAAACCCATCCGCAGTTTACGTATTCTATATTATTGTTATTATTATTATTATTGAATAGTGAAGGATAGTTGGAGGATTTTTTTTCTTTACAATTCAGTAAGATGGATTGTCACAGTTACAGTCTCTCCGAGAAAATCGATTGTGTCTCCTTTCTCATTGGAAATTCTGATGTTTATAGCGCTAATAAAGTTCTGAGTCGTCTTTAAATAAATCGTTTGGGCTGGGGTTTCAGATATTCGGTACCCAAGCCCTACATTCGGCGAAAACGTATAGAGGATGTGAGAAGGATCTCCATTTACGTAACTGTTCGTTATCAGTGGGCACTCAACACATATGGCATTATAATGTAGAATATTGACTGGAATATCTGATGTGTACCAGGTATTTATTTTCGTTAAACCCATTTTTTCGCTGAAACCTAGCATCTTACCAATAGAGTTTTCAACGGTAAAATCAATTTTAAATGACGTTTTTAACTCAATCTTCCCCTCTTCGGATAGGATCGTATATTCGCATTCCCACTTATTTTTAGGGTAATTTACTCTCATAGTCACGAGATGCCCTTCTAGAAAGTCAAACAATTTTTTGAGAGTATAACATCCTGTTGGAAACGTGATGAAAAACATCAATTCTCTCGGACCCTTCAACGCCCCATCCCCTGGTTCAGTAAAAAAGACACGCAGAGTATTACATGTCTCATTTACATTGGCAACTGTATTAAAGCAGAAAAAATTTAATAGACCGATTCCGTACGTTTTGTTCTCATCCAAGCGAATCGGTGGGAAAATGTCTTGTCTCAAATTACTTGTTTTTCCAGACAATATAAATAACCAGGAAGCCATAATCTAGCAGTAAGAAGTATGGCGACTGAAATCTGACCACAGTGGTGACACGAATAATTTTGGAATATATCTGAATTGAAATAGATTTTTAAGTTTTTCGCATACTCTCTAAACTCCTGAGGTGGGGGGTAGGCCAAATGGATCCAAGTAATGCACAACTATCGAATTGACTTTAACCCAGCAAACCAATGCGAACCTTCCTCTTTACGCTTTGCTAAATTTAAAATTCCACATTCTTTACGTTTTCTAACGGTAGGTAGCGTATCTCTACTGAAAACCCCTCGGAAAACTCCGTTATTTTTATGTACATATTTCTTACACAAACTATTCAAAATTGTGGAGGATAGAGGTTCATTAGGTAGGGACATTAACACATTTTTTTGGTCGGGAGTGAAATTCCTGAACTCTGACGGTATGAAATGTTCCTGGAATTCGTGGGATGTGCCGATTTTTTTTTTTTAAAGCGTAAACCTCTTCGAACGCCACTACCCGTTCTTCCTTGATCAGCTTGCTTATTTGCTAATCTTATTTCGTTAATATTTTTCGCTGCTTGAGTCGCGGCAACGGCAAGGGCACCTAATGCTGCTAGCATAGGTAAAAATCCACCTTTTATCTCTTTTCTTCTCCTTTTTCTCGTTTTACCCCCCCTTCTTCTTATGTGTAGAGGAGTTGCAGTAGGTTTCAAAAAAAAGGGGCATTTTTGATCTTCTAAAACTGCCACCAGTTCTCCTTCTTCTTTCACATCCCTCTGCCTTTTCCGTTTCAAACTGCCCCCTAATCGATTTTTAGCACTCATCGCAGTACCAACTAAAAATGCGTATAACCGTTCCTTGAATGGTGTGTCTTTGGATTTTGCGATTTGAAAAGCACTATTTCTTAACCTTATATCGGCTTGACGTTTATCCGCACCTAACGACCCGTATTGAATGTCGTGCTTCAAACATTCACTATCTAATTTATTAATTGGGACTTTGGTAAGATCCCTCGTAAATGGCCCACAAAAATTATATCCTGGAAGATGAATTGGAGGTACTAAGTGCTGTATTTTTGACAACTTCTTGTCTATGGACATTTAGTATAAAAAGAAAGACTCCCGATGTGTGTATATATATAAGAGGAAGTAACCTCTAGAGACATGCATATATACTCCCCTGCCAAGGGAACATTCACTGTGCACAAGGGATAACAATGAGTACTGAAATGAAGAAGAGGAAGAAGATAGAGGGGAGGAAGGTGAAAAACAACCTCACCCAAGAAGAAACAAGGGAAAAGGGGAGGGGGTTTAATGTCTACAATTACGATGACATTGAACAAAATCGAGATTTGAGGAAGATGAAACAAGGTCCAAATTTACCTCGGGAATTACGATGCTTAATTTGTGGAAAAAGTTCTTGTGGGAAATCAAATTTAATTCTCTCTTTACTCTTACACAAAAACGGATTGGAATTCCAAAATCTATACCTCTTTTCAAAAACTTTGACACAGCCAAAGTACTTATTTTTAGAAAAAGTTATGGCACAAGTACCAGAGATAAAGTATTTTGCATATTCTGATTTAGGTCAGTTAAAAGTGGAACAAATTCGCCAAAATAGCATCTTAATTTTTGACGACATTGCTATGTCGAAGGAATTTGATCGAATAACCAACATACTGTTTTCAAGGGGACGGCATTTCAAGTTGAGCGTGATTTTATTAGTGCAATCCTACGCAAGCGTAGGGAAATGGTTCATTCGAGAAAACTCTAATTTGCTCATATTATTCCCTACTGACACACTAAATTTGAAGTTAGTACATAGAGATTGCGCGTCAGACGTTTCTTTCGACAATTTCTTAAAGATGGCTCAAAAAGCCTGGCAGAAACCGTATGGCTTTTTCTGCATAGACCAAAGCTCACCCAAGAATAATGGAAAATATCGCATTCAATTTAACGAATATTTCACAGCTGTTTAAGTCCCAAGGAAGGGAGAGAGTGAGAGAACGAGTGAGGGGTAAGAATGGCGGAGAATCTGATTTAATGATGTCTTCTCATTACCATTTTCAACTTTAGTTACATGAGAAATGGGGACATTGAAGGAACAAGCTCTCTTATCAAAACAAGTGGAACGCTCTAAACGAGCTTTGAAACACAAATTTGCTTTATTGCAAAACATTCTTTATCAAGAGAAGCGGATTTTAGATACACAATTAAAAGGAATTACCGATCCTCTAAACAAAATGGCAAATCGTATAGAAGTTGTGCAGCATTACCCCACTAATGTTGAATATAAAACTGAAGTAGATAGGAGGAGGAGGAGGAAGAGTTGGGGAGAAGACACATCTAATCATGAGGAACAAGAACAATCGTTGGATGACGAGGATGATGAGGAACAAGAAGAAGAAGAAGAGGGGATCGAAGAAAAAAAACTGGAAGTTTTTAAGGGATTGTCTGATCCTCAAATAACGCCTGTACAACACAAAAATATTCTTATGAAACGGTTGAAATTGGGAGCAACCCGGTCTGATCCAATTCGATATGATGATGAACCAAGGACACTATTCGAAGAAGGAAAGAAAAACTTTGCTTATGTTGCAAACAAATTAAGTCACTATCCAGTTTTTGCTAGAAAATACTTGAATTACCTAGCGACGAATGACACCTCAGGAATAGAAGGTCAGCTTGACACAAATTATGGTCCAAAAACGATTGGGAGTGGAGGAGTGACGCTCGGAGCTTATCCAATTCATTTTTCACCCTTCTACGTAACTTTGAAAGATTTGAAATTCCCCATAACTTCCGGACTTATGGATTTGCTATTTTTGAAGAATCCAACAGACTACAAACAAGAAGACCTTTTCGCTTACGGCGATTTAATTAAAGCGAGCGCAGTTGCTCACGCTGGTTTTTCAAAAATTAGACCACTTCGTACAAGCAAAAATCAAAAATATAAAAATATTATATCTAAAATTTACGGAGCCAGTTCGAGTGAACGAGACCAGACAGAACAACGAGATGATACGCCTTACCCACTTTTAATGACTAGGTCGCAAACTCAAAAACAAGCCACAAAAAATAAACTGGGGCAGGGATTGAACGATTTCTTTTCTACTTCAGTCAATCAAAAACTTCCTCTGAACGTGAATAAGCTAGTTAATATTTTAAAATTGAGCATTGCAAGTCGTTCTGCTGGGAATTTATTCAATCAAAAGAAAATACACAAAATTATTGATAAGTTGAAATTAGGTGGTTTTATAATCTAATAGGTACCTAGATGGAAAAAAAAGGGGAAGAAAAAATCAAGGACTCCGTCCCAAAAGAGCCAGTACACTTATTGCGTCCCCCACGAGTGCATTAGAAAAAAAAAAAGAAAAAAAAGACGAATGGATGGAGTCACCCGCCTTTACTGAACAAAAAAAAAAAACTCGAGTTGTTTGCACATGGTGTGTTCCCCCCCGTCCGTCCGTCCACCACTCTTCCTACCACGTACGACCCCCACCTCAATGAATCTCTGCTACCCAATTACTATAAAAATACCAACGTATCTTAATTATTACGTCCAAACACAATCATGATGCTCGAGTGTGTTGAGAGGGGAAAAAACGTTTTTTGCAATGTAACAATTGCTGACGTGACGCTTTTTGAATTGGGCTCCAAATTTTTCATCAAAGAACTCGCTTTATGCAATCTTATGCAACCAGATGTTATCAAACAGTACGTGTTTAACCTGTCAGAAGAGAGAGGTGTCGCCGGATTGAATACAACATCGCAAAATTACCATGGACTATCAATTTCAACTGGCGATTTCGTGTTGGCAGAGATTCCCTACATCCTGAACGAACAATGTAGTGAAGTTATCTTTATTAAAGGTCTTCAAAAATTAAAAATCTTGAAAGAATTTGACACGAGAAAAAGGTTTTTCTTTTATGATGCACTGGACATAGGTTTTCCTTCACTTGATGTCTTGATTGAGAAGCTTCATGGCGGTGCAGAAGTTTGTGAATTTCACCAGAAGGTTTCAAGATTTTTCTATCACACATGTACAAAAGTTAAACTGCGAGCAATGTTAAATTTCGTCTATGAAAATCCTGACAGAATTGATTTTACGTTGTTTGAAAATAGGCTGTCTACGTTCAGATTCGGAAAATTTTCTGTAGAACCACAAATTCTTGCACAGCATGGTTTTATTAAAGATGTTTTACGCAAATCCTACGTCAATTGTTACAAATGTAAATCTTCAATGCCCGTAGCATCATGTCTTGATCACGTTTGTCCTATATCCTCTCTCATATAGAAGAGAAAAACATTGTTTGTACTATTCCTTTATGTGTAAATATAACTTTTTTGAAAACTACTTGATTTTTTTTCTTCAATTTTTATTCCATGTCCTAGGTACTACTCATTTCTCTTGTGTAACAGGAAAGAAGAAAAAAAAAAAGGTTGGTAGAATAAGAGTTGTAGGTACTTACGTTTTTTGGTAAAAGAAGGAAGGAAGCGTTTGAGAAGAAGAATGATCTGGAAAGTACTTCTAGTAGCAAAGGATGGAGAGGTGTGCGTCGGTTGTTTCGTCACACACAGCAAAATCCCAAATATTAAGATTGAGGTGCTAAAGTTGTTATCGTTGTTGTTGTTGTTTCAACTGCAACATGTAAAAATCAAGCGAAAGGATATTAGAGGAAAATTATTGATTTGACAGACGAAGGAATTGTCTGAACTGATTAGCAAAACAGCAGTTTTATGCACAAAGGGGCAACGAAGAGTTTAAAATTATATTTGGGGAAGCTTAGATAAAAAAAAAAAAAAAGAAAAGGAATAGGTACTTACAGTGTAACGTAGAAGAGTGTCGGGGAGCAGATTGTAGGTTCCAGGAGAGGTACGGAAAAATTCCAGTTGCGTGCAGAAGCGGCAATGAAAACTGATCGCAGCGCAAAAATCGTATATAAGCGATGGTCTCTCCCACCCCTGCTTAATTTGACTATTATCCCACATATTGAAGACGCTATGGGAATTAATTGGGGGGGGATAAGAAAAACCAAGCACACATGAAAATGCATCCGTTACGAAAACTGCGAGCCACATGCACTCCCGTCCGTTTCTCTCGTCTAGAGGTCAAATTTTTTTCTATTTAAAAAAATGTCACTGGGCTAAACCGTCCGATTGATCTGATCCCACGATGGTGCACGACGACGACGAAAAAAACATTTTAATTGATGAACTTCTACGCTCAAAACGTACAAATTTTGTTCGTAGGAAATATTTATTGAAAGCAGCGAACGATACCTACAGTGCGGATCTTGTGAGCCTCATTCAGTTCAGTGAAAAAAATGATGGATTTTGCTACATTCTCGTGGTAATAGATAATTTCAGCAAATACGCTTATGTTAAACCTGTCAAAAAGAAAACAGCGCATCACGTCACAGCTGCGATGAAATCTATATTCGAAACTGGAGCTGTACCCAAAAATTTGGTCACCGACGATGGAAAAGAATTTAAAAATAAAATATTTTTAGGTTTAATGGCAGAGTTCAAAGTTAACTTTTATACAGTGTTTTCTGGTATGAAAGCATCTATTGCAGAGCGTTTCATAAGAACTTTTAAAAGCCGTCTGTGGAAGGCTTTTTATCAGCGTGGAGACTATATTTGGTTAGATATAATTGAAGATATTTGTACTCAATATAATAATACGAAAAATTCTAGGAGTCACTATTCACCGTCCGAAATAATGAAATCAAAATTCATTCAAAGGAAACTTTTGCGGTGTTGTCCATATTATAAACACAATTTCTCTCTGACGAAACCAAAATTTCAAATTGGCGATTTGGTGCGTATTTCTCTGGCTAGTCACGTTTTTAAAAAATCCTACACACAGAATTTCTCCTTTGAAGTTTTTAAAATTGTCAAAATAAATCAAACGTCCCCACGTACCTACAAGCTTTCAGATTTAGATGGTAAAATGATTGATGGATGTTTCTACGAGCCTGAAATGATTCAAACTCGGGTGCCAGACGTCTATCTAGTTGAAAAAGTTCTCAGAAGTACTAAGACACATAAATTCGTAAAATTTTTGGGTTTCGATGGTACGTATAAAATTAAAAACAAGGATATGGTTTAAAAAAAACACATTTTTATTTTATTTTATTTTTAATTATTTTATTTAAATTGAATGACATGACAATTACCGCTAACACCATTGTAAATTAGATGTACTTTCGATTTTGTCGAATTAAATTGTTCAATTTCCTTCGTGGTAAATTTCGTTGTGACACGTTTGGGCAAATACACTGCCAGGTATTCGTCCTCATTTTGATCCCACGATTCTGTATTGTATAATTCAGCCACTAGGCTGGGTCCGAAGCGCGTTTCTTTGAAGAACAGCTTACTAATTAAATAAGGTTGTCCAATTTCTAAGACTTCCAATTTTGAAATTTCCCTTTGAGGTTTAACGGCCTCGTTCAACTTTGCAATAAATCCACTCATCTTTTTCCGCTGCTCGTTCTACAATAATGTGTAAAATAGAACTCGTTTTATATAGATAATTCAGATGTAAGGCGTGTGTGAGAGTGAAGACGGTCGCAGAAGGAGAAAAAAAAAATTGGATGACGACGGGACGAAGTCTCCGCTCATATTCAGAGGAAGAGTTAAAAAAAACAGTTTAAAGGGACGCATCATTTTATTTCGATGGAACAATTCAAGCTTTTGTCCTCCACAGTAGCCTCTTCCAAAATTATTCCGATTTACGCGAAGGAGTTGGGAGGCTGTCCTGAATTTCTTTAATAACTTCTCGAACTATTTCGTTCTTTACGTCCTTCTTTAAGGTGTTCACTACTTGTTGTCTAAAGCGATTAAGTTCGCTATGAAGTTGTCTATGAACCTCTCTACTAATCTCCTCTTCGCCGGGCTGTTTTTTTATATTTATTTCATTGAAAGGTTCCATACGTTTTAAGATGAACGACTCTAAGAAACCAAGCGATACAGCGTGTTCATTTGACGTGGGAGTTGCAGCGATTTTCAATTGCCCTCCATCAAAATCAAAAACTTTCTCATGTTTTGAAAACATCAAATACTCTTTTTTCAACTCATTCACTATGTCTTTAGAACGTAGGGAAGATTCCACATGTTTATGCCTGGGTTGTGCTTCTCCATGTGTATGCTCACCAAATCTATTCACTCGCGACATTTCTACTAGAAAATAATACTAGGACATATCCACCTTATATCCACCTGGGGTGGTGGGGGTGGAGTATACAGTACTGAGTGGATTTGCTCACAAAACAAATCCAAATCCTGTGATGGGTCGCAATCCTCCTGGGTTTTATTCCACAAAACTCCTCCTCCTCCTCCTCATACACCTCTACTTATACTCCAACATCCAAATACAACACTCTCCTCTCAAGATCAACGATAGCACAGTGGGTAGTGTTGTCGACTCATGATCAAAAGTCTCCGGTTCAAATCCAACTCGGATTAAAAATTTTTGACCATCTGCCCACCACCACCACATGTGCCACATGTGCCGAGGACCCCCTCAGTTATCGCCCCTCCTCCACCTCCCCATTCTAATTAAAGACTGTGCCAGAAATTCTCTGACGTCAACACCTCTGACGTCAGAGAACACATGTCACTGTTTCAGAATCCCCAGTACCATCAAGGATAGGAACCCCCCCCCTCTGACGTCACAACAGATGTGACTGTGCCAGGAACCCCATCTCCATTTCAAGATACGACCATCGGAGTTCCACATAACATGTGATGTCATCCCCAATGACGTCACACTGTTCTAGGAACCCCATTTCTATTTACTACTATATATTCACACTATTTCACTATTTCTACTATATATTTTTATTTTCTACTATATTTTCTATTTATTTCATTTTTTTCTTTTCTATATTTCACTCTACTAGCTTCTGGAGGCTCTTATTGCCATTTTTCATTCCTTCGCACTTTTTTACCCCCTCCCTCATCCTTCATCTAGCTAAGTAATGGAGCAGACTCCTTCTCTGTCTCCCAGAGCCCGAAAGGATTTTGGAAGACGAAGTCGGGAGAAGGGGAACCGTTACCTCTCCTACCCTCCAGTGAGAAAAGTGATTCTAAATCCTCCTCTTCTTCCCCACTTCCTCCCTCTGTCTCTCTTTTTTTAGTCTGTTTTGCCGTTCTGGAGAACGTGAAGGAAAAAGTGTAATTGCGCTCCGCCATTTATATCCCCAGATGTGACTGGCATAAGAAACGTTTGATAGTGCCCTCTTGGCAAAAAGGGCTTTTGTTTAGCATTTCGGGAGCACCACCCCATCACCTGCCCCCCCCCCCATCCTTCGTGCATTATCTCTTCTTTTTTCACCTCTTTTCTTATGAGTACCTACCAAACATTTTATTTATTTTTCATTTTACCTTATCCTTCCCACTCCGAAATTTCGAGCATAAGACGTCAAAACTTCTAACTAGGCCTCAGTCTTTCCTAATTTTGGTTATTATATTCAATAATGAACCATTGGAACCGAGCAAAAAAAAAAGTTAACCCATAACTCAAAATTTCGGCATTTTCCTCAGTTGTCATTGACCAATTTTGAAGAAATTTGGAATATGGGCTCCAATTGGAGTGGTTAGTTTCAACTATTCCTAAGGGGTGAAAAATAGGGGTTAAACATTTCAATACACCCTAGCTCGAAAGTTCTCTATGTAAAGGTATCGTTTTTTCATTAATTCAAAAAAGCGAGGATTTTTAAGCATTTTTTGACACCACCCGGAGCTCTGTTGGACCAACAGATTGTCTAGTGATGATTATTAATTTCCTACTTAGTATTTGTCTATGACGTTTTAGCGTCGACCTACATCTGGTCCTCAGAAGGTAGTAGTTGAAAGTTGTCCCAATCACTCTGTGTTGGACGAATGATTGACCAGAAACACGAGTGTGAATTGTGCATGAACGTTCGCTGACGGAAGTGAGCCAAATTTCAACTGATCAAATGCGATCTTTTTCCGTTTGTTCGAATAGAATTTCAGTCCCTTACTTGTGCTTCAATAAAGTATCTTCCTGTTGATGTACCATCAATTTACTACGACTAAGCACCTCACAGTTATATCTCCATTCTTGGTAGGTATTTAGCCTTGCTGAGTCATTCCCCTTAGTGGGTGGTCCGAGGAGGTAACAAAGGGGTTATTTTTGAGGATGTTGCAAGAATTTTAAACAAAGGGGTTGATTGAATGATAATAACGATTCGTGCTATGTGCCACACTCACAAGGCACATAGCACGAACTACTCTCTCATATTACTAATATTTCGATTTTCTTGACCATACCTTTCAACGATTTCTTTGAAAATTGGCTCTTAACTAATTAACTCAAATGGACTTTGGTTGTTCAGACGCAATGTTCTTCACTTGTGCCAGAGAAAGTAATGATTTCAACAAATCCCACAATTTCAATTACCTATTCTTGACCTTTGTTTGCCATTAGGAAAATAGGAAACACTCTTTCCAACTTATTGATAACCTCGTTGGTACATTTTTTTCGATCGTATTATTATCATACCAGTTTGTAATAAATTTCATCAATATAATAAATTATTTCAAAATACCGGTTTTTCCTGAGAGGATTCCGATCGTTTCACGAGGTTTTCATTTTAATAAGTTTTCAATGTGGTGCAGCTTTGGATAAAAGAACCAGTCCACAGATCAGAGATTTAAACCACCTGGAAACATATTTTGACTCGTGATGACGCGTTCTTTTATCCAGGTTGGTTCTCATAGCGTACTCAAAAACTTAATAAGGAAACGTCAATGATGTAATTTAAGCCGTTGTTTTTGACTAGATATTTGGCCAATTGATTAGAAAGGAAATGGAACGGAACAACGAGAAAATAACAGATAGCTTCCATTCGCATAAGCCTCATTTATTACCAAGGGACGAACACGAAGTTTTCAAAGGCTGCCCGCCCACTCGCCCTATCGATTCTTTCAATTATTTTAAGGCATTCAAAAGAGAAAGGACGAATTTGCATTCCCACGTTCTCCCTGTGGGCCCTTTTGTCTGCTGTTAACGCTCAATTAGATCCAACCCTTTGAAATCTCCATCACAACTGGAAGGGCTTTAGTTTCAGAAGCGGAAACGCTCCAAAATGAACTGTTTCATAATGTTTACCACGGGGTCCCTCATTTTCCAGTTGGGAGGGGATTAATAATTATTTCCCCAAGCCCTTATTAATGGCTCGCGCAATATTGTTTAAATTAACGTTGGAGAAAACGCTGGGCTCTTTGAGCGGTGAGGACCGACTGGAAACAAAGGCAATTGCTTAAAGTCCGCGTTTCCTGAGCCAGGCGTTCCGGCTTCTTTCAGAATTTTCCTCCTTTTAAAGCTTATGGCAATAGGTTGTCGACAACATGCGGGCCGCAGCATTGTTATTCAGACAAAGGAATTTTCTTGTCTTTGTCGGCACAGTAAAGGAAACTGACAAATGTGAAATTTAAAAAATTACAGTATAATCAACAGCGCACCTATAGCACAATACTTAAGAACCTGGGAACGGAGTCATCCAACAGCTCCTAAGTACTCATGGTTGAGTTCGTCCATTGATTAGCACCCCTTTTTAACCGAATGATCCTGTGAATTATTATTATTATTATATAAGTTGGTATTCATGATATTAGACTAGGTTACCAACCCTTCACACAACGTTGATCCTAAATAATCTCTTTGTATCAACTCCAAATAGGTAAGTGCTATTTGTGGCTGGTTCAATGATACCATTTTAGCTCTCAAAATTTCATCAAGTTTCCCAACGAATATTCCATTGTTTCTCCCACAATAATTTAGTACGAGAGATTGTTTGGATTGGTAACCGATGGATCGCATGTCGTCATAATTTTTTGGGACGGTAAAACCTCTCCATAGGGGGGTAGGTAATAATTTTTTTTTTCGACAGGCAGGTGAGAAAATCTTTAAGATTCACAGGTGGAGTTGGATCTCGTAGATACCTTGAAGGGTCCGCGTCTTCAAGATTACGTGATATTCAAACCCACTGAAAAACACCCTCTTTTCTCCCACGTTGGAAGCTCAGCCTGGAACCGTTTAACACATTACTTCAGGCTGAGTCCTGGGGCGCTTCATCAGTTCTGGATTGCGGGACGGACCAGGTGCTCCCTTTTCTTACTCTATTTCCCGTTCTAATAATGTCTTCCTTGTCAGGATCCTCTCTGTGTACATTGCCACGAGACACAAGCTCCTTTCACCTTCCAGCATCTTGCTGACAACAGCTTCTGGTGTTGAACTTACCTCAGCTCTGCTAGCAGCTGGTTTCTTCCAGCCACCCATTTGGTGCATTTAAATATAGTGTGCAGCGTATCATCGTCTTCTATCTTCTGGCAGTGCAGACATGTTGAGGGAGTTACCTTCCCCATTTAATGTAGATCTTATGAAGAACTCTGTAAGGGAAAAGTTCAATTCTCCATTTCTGAATGTTTGGCACAAGCCTTGCAGTCCACCGTCCTCTATATTCTCTAGTCGATATCTCTGGCCAGCTTACCATAGTGCACTCTACTTCTTCCTTGGTTATGCAGGACCTGCCTCCTTCATCTCTTCTATCGAATATAAGGCAATAAGTATAGCCATGAGCGAAATCATCAAAACCAATTTCTGATCTTCCCTTTGGAAGACAGATGACACCTAAGGTCCGCGATTCAAAAAATGAAAGCCGGAAGAAAATTCTACCTGAAATAGTTTTAAATATTTATACTTAACACCTTCAATGCGGGTCCCAAAGTCGTGCAACCCTGCCGTACTGAACATTTTTCGAGCTTGAAACTCGATATTGGTGAATTGGAACGCAAAATTCGTATTAAAGTTCGGCATCAAAAACGAAACAATGTTTTAGACAGTTACACTCATACTGAAGACGAAAAAAAGCAAAAAATGGAATAAATCAAAAAGGGGAGGTACCAGGCCCCCTCAGCAAAGAAAGTTGAAATGCTAGGTATGACCGGTCGTCCGTATGGCAGGTATGCAGGGATGACCGGTCGACCGGTCATCCGCACTGAAGGTGTTAACTCATTGAGAGAGAAAAAACACTTTATTGAACATTGTAGAAGGATAAAAGGTGGACAACGAGTCCAGTAGTTGTAGAAAAGTAAAGGATTTGCCGAAAGTTCAGATTGAGTTGCCAAAAGTTCTAATTGGTATGCCAAAAATTCAAATTGAATTATTCCAAAGGTTTTTTTTTACTTAACTCATTCATTTTGATAAAATAAACGAACACACGACTATGAATCGAGCAATGCACGTAATCCATTTCATTATCTCCTCATACAGCCCATGGCAACGTATTCGTCAGGACTGCTTAAATTATGCTTCCGAGTCTACCGAGATGCCAAAAGCGAGTTTTTCACTTTTCAAAGTTAGGAAGAAAAATGTTCTCCATCATCAAAATTTCTACTCGCGTTTTTCGTTTGAGGCCTTCCTAAAGAATTTTGGAGACTAAAGTGTTTTTGGAGACCTTCCGTGCCTTTGTGTGAGTCTGACATGAAATACTTATAACGGGCAAAACTATTCGAAGTTATTGTCCGATTTCGATTAAATTATCAGGAATTGTACGGATTGGGTGTATAAGGTCCCCTATAAAAATCATCGCTCCCGATCGATAGTAGGTAGCTGCTGTCCACAAACGTGAATTCCTTCCAACAGCCTTTACTTTTACAATTTCTACCCGTTTTTGATGAAATTTTCAGGGATTGTATGGGTTGCCGTGTAGATGAAGGCAGTGAAGGTACTTAATTGATTATTGTTTTGAGATTAGCAACTATGCATCGAATTATCTGTAAAATTGGGTTTTGGATACTAGAATCTATGTGCCACACCCACTTGGAAGTCTATTCTATTTCAATATTTTATTAACCAGATGATTCTTACACTTTTGATCTAAACATTTTAAATTTTAATTTTAAATAATTGAAAAATGTGTATTAACCAGATGATTCTTACACTTTTGGTCTAAAACTGTCCATTCCGAAAGAATATTCAGAAAGATCTGACCATATAGGTGATAAAGGGACATTTTTCTGTTATCAGCGAATAGAGGATCGCACAATATCCACTTGTTTCATAACAATGTTTAATGTTCAGCTTATTAGTAAGGAACACCTTATCTATAGGTTCATAATCATTACAGGTTATTTCGTGTTTCGATCTTTTTTATCCGATTTTAAACTTTGGTACCGAAATGGATTTTCTCACTTTAATTTCCCCAAGGTAACTCCCTTTCGGGTTCGTTTAGAATCTTTGTATTCAGAGATGCGGCATTCTTTGCATCACAAATGGGGTAACACGGGAGAAACTTGAAATCCACCTCATTATTTTCTTGATTGGATTCATCCCTTTTGTATCTTAGGCGACCGTTTCCCACTCGGCGAGCGGAGGCGCCTACGATTTGATCGAATCCGGAAAGTTATTCCCAGAAATAGTCTCTTGTGTATTCAAGGAAATGTCGATTGCTGATTCCAATTCCCCCTGTGCCTGTGTCAACGGGGCTCGAGGTTGTTCGGGATTTCGCGTCTGTTCAGAATTCCTTCTTCTATATCAGTCATTATTATACACCACGACGCAACGGTGTTCAAAAATACAATTTCGAAAAAGTATATTTATTCAACTTCCTCACTACAGGAGATGGGGAAACCTAATGAGCGTGCAGCACGTCGAAAAAAACGCTGCAAATCATTGCTCAAAGGTTTATTATTTTCTGTATAGATCACCCTTCTGTATAGATCACTGGTTCTCCATCAATAGCACCTACCACCATCTGTATTCTCCATTGACCCGCCCTCTCAAATTTCAGCTTCCTGCGTTCAACAGAAGAGAAAATGGCCTTGGAGCTCATTCAGCTGATCAGTGACCACTCATGCGCCTTCAGCATTCTCCATTGACCCGCCCTCTCAAATTTCAGGTTCCTGCGTTCAACAGGAGAGGAAATGGCCTTGGAGCTCACTCAGCTGATGAGTTACCACTCAGGCGCCTTCAGCATTCTCCTTTGACCCTGCCTCTAACATTTCAGCTTCCTGCGTTCAACAGGAGAGGAAATGGCCTTGCAGCTCACTCAGCTGATCAGTTACCACTCAGGCGCCTTCAGCAATCTCCATTGACCCTGCCTCTCAAATTTCAGGTTCCTGCGTTCAACAGGAGAGAAAATGGCCTTGGAGCTCACTCAGCTGATCAGTGACCACTCAGGCACCTTCAGCAATCTCCATTGACCCGCCCTCTAAAATTTCAGCTTCCTGCGTTCAACAGGAGAGGAAATGGCCTTGGAGCTCACTCAGCTGATCAGTGACCACTCAGGCGCCTTCAGCATTCTCAATTGACCCGCCCTCTCAAATTTCAGGTTCCTGCGTTCAACAGGAGAGGAAATGGCCTTGGAGCTCACTCAGCTGATCAGTGACCACTCAGGCGCCTTCAGTATTCTCCATTGACTTTTGATTATGGAAATTTGATTACTGGTTACGCAGAAGGCAAAACTGTATACAAATCGAAGAAATGAACAGCGATCGCATTTTAGTCAGAAACAATTTCAACGGAGATTAGACCTCTTTTGCGATTCACACTCATGATTCTGTTTTATCGAAGGAAAACCTTCAAGTACTCGTAGGGACTGAACGGTTTGCCCTACAGAGCTCCGGGTGGTCTCAAAAATTTTTTAAAATTCAGTACTATTTAAAATTAGTGAAAAAACGATACCTTTATTTCGAGAGTTTTCGAGCTAGGGCATTCTTGAAAATTTCAACCCTTAATTTTCACCCCTTAGAAGTGACCTTCATCAACCAAAAGCTTCGCGGCACAACTAGACCCCAAATGGAACCCATATACCAAATTTCATCGAAATCGGTCCATGGTAACTAAGAAAAGTGCCGCGTACGGCGTACGGCGTACGGCGTACGGCGGACGGCGGACGGACGGAAATTTTTTTATTCGATTTTCGGATTCTACGTACCTTGAAACGTAAAACATCAAATTTTGAGGGGGGGGGTTAAAATTTTTTTTTTCTTGCTCGATTCCAAAGGCTTATTATTGAAAATAATAAACCAAAATTTTATCATCGAATATCAACATTTTCTTTTCAAATTTTATGGAGTTACTGAAGGGTAAGTTCAAACCACGTTCATACGTTGCCAACACTTCTGTGCCACGCCCACAATGGCACATTTTTAAGAAAATACGTAAGATAGTTGCAAGGTGAAGTCTTGCAACTCGTAGATAGTTGCAGGTTAGATAGATGTGCAGAGAAAAGAATACATGAAAGAGAATGTAATGAAAAGAGTGGGGAGGAGACTGCATTAAGATGAGTGCTCGATCCACTGAGTGATGTTATTCGAACTGGACAACTTGAATACCATACTAGATGAAGAATATATACAAGGTAGATATAGTGATTGTGGTTGGGTTTAATTATTAGGAATCATGCAATAAACTACACCCCTAACTTTATGAACTAAACTGCTCTACTTTATCAGACATGACCGTCTCCCTACGTGTATCCTACCCTACACAATCCTCTGCGCGAACTATATTATTATGCTTCCGCAATGTGACGATGCTAACTATACTGATCACTCAACTTGGCAGACGCTTATTATTTATTGCTCTACTTTTTATTTATTTTAATTGAATCCACGTATAAGTAGTATTGAGTAATAACTGAACTCAAATTTATTTACGTATAAACTCAACAACAACTTATTGTGCCAGAATTGATGCAAGAAAATATCCGTGTACGTATAAAGTTTCTCTAAAACAAACACCAATCTCTTTGTATCTTTCATCTCCAATACTTCGTGGGTCGTACATAAAACCACTTTATTAACCCTAGGGCGAAGGAGACGTGAAGAGAATAGAACGTAAGTCAACAAGAAGACAAGGGATTGGATGCTATTGCAAGGACCAGAAGAACGAATACGTCGTTTTAGAGGGCAACGAACTCCCTTTTAAAGGGCACAACTGAGCTGTAAAACTGAAGTGATGCGATGAACCAGTTTGAAGCAGAGGGCTCTACGGGAGCTGCTGAAATAGTAAAAGGGATTTAAACCCGTTCCGTATCAGCGAATCCCGTTTCTCTATGTTAGATTGGATAGAGAAAACTACAAGAGACGAGTAACTCTCCGGCTTTCAGACAAAAGAAAATGAAATCGTAAAACCAACTTAAGCTGACTAAATGACAAAATACAGCTTCAGTTTCTTTCTTCAGAGGACGAGGTTGGACTTTCAATGGTAATATTGACTCGTTCGCTGTCTGCTAACTTGGATGGTGCTAAGTTTGGGATTAAGAAGGACGGTACCATTTAACAATTCGTTGGAAAATGGGTTCTGCGGGTGCGATAGAATCTCATGAATCTTTGAATTTGAGAGCTAGCAGTTCTGGAAGCAAAATTACCGTTAAAATATATTTATATCCCTAACTGTATTTTACGAATAAAAATGTTGTCCTGTGCATGTCAGTTCATTTTTCTATCTCCTTATACCTTGAAAGGTATGTGAGTATTTTTCCATCACATCTCAAAATTTAATCGGTCACAGCATAAATATAAGTGAACATTATAAATTCCTGAAGAGGCTCGCAGAGGTACTGTCCAAGAAGTTGGCCAGGCCAACCTTAAGCGACCTGCTGGGTTTGTGTCAAAACTTAAATGGTTGTGATCAAATCAAAAATCAAACTTCAAAACATCAAATTTTGGGGGGAGGAGGGTTTTTTTCTTGCTCGATTCCATTCTTTTATTATTGAAAATAATGAAACAAAACTACTAGGTCATGGAAAGTTGCTTCCACGGGTGGTACCCATCCAAGTATTTGATTGTAAAACTTTGGTGATCCTCCGGGAACCAGATTATTCAACCCAATGAAAATCGTTGGCTTGGAAGCCCTTAAGTTTTGTTGGATACCTCATTTTGCTGTCGTGCATGAAGGTATATCATTGTCAATCCAAACATTTGAAAATCATTATTTTTCTCATGACGGCCACACGAGAAACGAGCGTGATCGTCGATGTATCATAACATCATAATGCATGCCCCGTAATAACAACCTGACCAAATCGTCATCAGGTGAAATAACGGCGAATATTTCCTCTTTTTTCTCTCTCCGTAAGATAAATAAATCACAATCTGCCCCTTTCGGGGGAAAAAAGCCTCGCCCGCACGAGCCTACATTTTTCAACAAGTAGGATGTTCATATCGCGTGCCCTCTCCAGGTCTCATAATTGCCAGGGTCCCTTCACCTACTAGGCCTCAGAACCTCCCCTCCGTCGTTCCTCTTCGCAACCACCTCCCATCCTTCACCCACCCCCTTCCCTTATGCATAATTCAAGACCAAAGCTCCACTAATGCCAGCCTCCCTCCCATTGTTTTCTATAATCACATTGTTCCTTTGGATTTATTATCTTTGTCCGTCCCACTCTTTAAACGGAATCCTTGAATCCATCATCAGGCGGTGATTGTTTACATTTTAATGCTTTCGGCACAAAATGACATGAATGGGTTTTGAAACCGGAGAGAAGAGCCGAAGCACCTGACTGTATCCAACCTTAGATGAATTGAACCTTTTCATATGATTTTGAATCCTCGAGATGTGACTTTTGAACAGTCAGTGATGATGAATTAAATAGAGGATATGTGTAATATTAACTCCACTACTACCAGCTCTTTCCATTCCTGTTCTAATTTAACCAGTTGGTTTATTTGTCGATTTCATTGAAATATAAAAGTGTTGAATTTGTGAGTGCGAGAAAGCAGTTCTAATTTCCTAGCAATTTAGTCAGATCAAACAAGTAACAGAAAATAGGCAGTAACAGTAAAAAAGTTTGTCAAGTGGGTGTGGCACATAGCTTCCTCGTATCCATAACCCGATTGTATAGATGATCCGATGCAATGTACTTGAAAAAAACCTCTCAATGTAATTTTTTAAGTACATAGAGATTGATGTTTTGAGATTTTTTTATTTAATAAAAAAATCTCAAAACATCAATCTCTATGTTTTTTCCACTACCCTCATTGGGGACCATCCACACATCAAACCGCAAAATCCCTGAAAATTTCATTGAAATCGGATGAGAATTGTAGAAGTTATGGCTGTGGCAAGGATTTCATGACAGACACACAGACAGACAGACACGGAACCAAAATTGTTCAGGAAGGTCTGAAACGTAAAACAACCTTGAAAAGTGAAAACAAAGCTTCCGCTACCTTGGTAGACTCGGAAGCAATTAATAGGCATTTGAAGTATTTCGTCTTAGGAAACAAAGTACATAGTTACGAGTTTTTCGAAATAGGGAAAGTGGGCACCTTTAAAGAATCCTGTCGAGGCCGCCACTATTTCAAAAACTCGTACCTATTGGAACTTTTTCCCTAAGACAGAATACTTCAAAATTCATATTTTCAGAGATTTTCGGTTACATTTTTGTCAACGTAAAATTTCATGAAATTATAACACGTTTTTTGCATTAGCTAAACTTAACACTTTTTATTTTATTGAAATCGATAAATATACCTACCAACTTATATGGTATAATATACCATATAAGTTGGTAGGTATATTTATCCCATATTATGGGCTCCAGTTGGGGTCTAGTTGTGCCCCGAAGCTTATGGTTGATTGCAGATTCTAAGGGTTGAAATTTTCTAAACGCCCTAGCTTAAAAACTTTTGATATTAAGGTATTGTTATTGTTGAATTCGAAATAGCATTGAATTTTTTTGAGACCACGCAGAGCTCTGTACGACAAACTGTTCGCTTCCTACGAGAACTCAAGAGTCGGACTTACGATAAATCAAAAATACGAGTGTGAATCGCAAAAGAAGACTAATCTCCGTTGAAATTTTAGCTGTCCAAATACGACCGTTGTTCGTATCTTCGAGTTGTCATCATCTTTTGAGATGTCATCAGTTTCATCATCTTCGAGTTGTCATCAGTTTTGCGTCCTTAGCAACCTGTAATCAAATTTCCTACTAGGCTCCCACTACTCTTCATCTCATCGAAGCGAATCTCCCAAATAAACTTGATTGTGAAGTAGGTATGATGTAGATAGGTAGTACCTATGCTTGGTACCTAACTACTGACCTAACTCCTTGGAAGTGACTGACACTAACCAAAAGCTTCGGGCACAATTAAACACCAAAGGGAGCCGATATACCAAATTCCACCAAAATTGGTTCAAGGGAAATGGGCAATATGCCGCGAAATGATATTTGAGACTCAAAATAATTTAATAGGAGTTTGGCAATTATTTAGGGCGTCAGCTCTCAACCAATCAGAATGAATGTCACGTCCGGACGTTGTGACATCGTGTCATCCGTGAGCACGTGAACAGACGCTGGTTCTGCTGCCGGGTTTAATTGTCCTTCACAGATTTGTTCTGCCTACCGTTTGATAAATTAGTCACGTCTCTGGCTTTAAGGTCACTTGGATCTCTATGCATTAGCCACAACTGCCATTGAAGCACCCATGTATTGAGATTCTATTCCGCTTTCGCAATTTTCCTAGGATTATTGTATTCGAAGTAGACATAAATAGAGAACACACGTTAAAAGCTAGAGTCCAGGTGATACCGCAAAAACTGTTTGAATCAGAGAGGCCGAATTCGTTTGAGTTGGACAAAGTTATTGTTTGAGCTATTTCTATGAAGAACTCTACGCCCATTCCGAATACAAGGTAATCCATTAGTAGTCGACTACTTGGATTGCTCTTCACTTTGAAAAATTTTCTTTTTATCATTGCATTCCTGCTCAATATGCTTCTTTCAGATGCCCAAGATCCTATTTCAAAAGTCTTAGTAACGATTTTTTTTTTTTAACGAATTATAACAATGTATTAACAAAAAAAAAACGCTGCAAATTATTACACAATGGTTTATTATTTTTTATTTTTCTATATGGATCACTCGTCTGCAAAACCACCAACCATCCAACATGAAGAAAAACATCGATTGCATTTCGGTCAGCTTTAATTTGAACGGAGATTAGGCCTCTTTTGCGATTCACGCTCGTGTTTCTGATTTATCGTATGTCCATACTTTAAATTCTCGTAGTGAGCGAACGGTTTGTCCTACAGAACTCCGGGTGGTCTCAAAAAATTCTAAAAATTCTATAGAATCTTAAATTGAAGGAAAAACAATATCTTTATATCAACATTTTTTGAGTTAGGGCGTTTTCAAAATTTAACATTGATTTTGGAACCCTTAGAACCCTACATCAACCAAAATCTTCGGGGCAAAACTAGACCCCAAATGGAGCCTACATACCAAAATCGGTCAATGCTAAGTGGCAAAAGTGCCGCGTACGGCGGACGGACGGCCAAATTTTTATTCGATTTTTGGATTCTACGTACCTTGAAAAGTAAACCATCAAATTTTGAGGTGTTAAATTTTTTTTTTTTTTCTTGGTCGATTCCAAAGGTTTACTATTGAAAATAATAAACCAAAAGATGAAGCTAACGGTTGGAATTTATTATTACATATATCGATATATTAGGTTTGATACATCGATATATTTATGTCGATATAGAGAACCGATATTATCGGTCAATATAGATATATTTAACGATATATCGCGACTTGTTTTCAACAAGTAAAAATTAAATATTAAAATGGATAGATGAGAAGGGACGCCTGTACCTATAAAAACATCAAGTAATTGTATTCCAAATTTTGTAGGCACCTACGTGATGGGATGATTTCAGATTACTGACTTCAGCTCAAACATGATGGTTTACACTACAGTGGCGCTCCCAATTATTTGACTTGAGCCAAAACTATGGAGGCGCGTCCAGATTGAAACTAGGTACCTAATACTTATACGAGTTTAAGCAGTTTATAAATTAATGAAACATTGCTATGGCGAGGGTAGGTAAAGGATTTCCAATTACAAGTAAGAAATAAATTAAAACTTGAAAGAACTCGGATTCCAAAACCAGAATGAATATTATTGAACGTCGCTATGGCAACCAAACACAACTTAATAATAATCTACTCAAGTGAGATCCTACACCTCTCCCCCCTCAGGGCTCAGCGTAAGGTTCATAGGCCCCCTAGGTTGAATGTCGTCCACAGCTCCTTCTCTTGCTCTAAGCTGATCGGCGTGCTTTCGTTTGGTTTCTCCTCCCACCATTACTCGATATGAATGTTCTGCCGTCCTTTCTTCAATAACCCCCGGCTTCCATCCAGTTCCTCGTTCATTTCTCACCCATACTCCTTGGTTTGACTGGAATACCCTGGGTTTTGCTCGTTGGTCATGATATTCTTGTTGCCTCCAGACCCGATTTTCTATTTGTTCTCGGATATCAGGTCGAAGCCTATCGAGAGCTGTAGGCAACCGTCTTCCAAGAAACAGGACGGCTGGAGGACACCCAGTTGTCTTTTGTGGAGCGTTTCGGTATGCCAAAAGGATTTGTTGAAGAGCCAGATCTGCGGGAAGTCCTTCTTGTCTACAGGCGTTGAACCGGGTTTTGAATGTTCTGATTAGCCTTTCCACTAGGCCATTAGATTTTGGGTGGTAGGGAGCTCCTGTTACGTGTCTTATGTTGTTATTTTTGCAAAATTCTTTGAATTCTTCCGACGTGTATTGAGGCCCATTGTCAGATACTATTTGCTTGGGCAGTCCATACCTCGCAAACCATTGCCTCAACCTTCCAATCAAAGCTTTTGTCGTAATGCGGTCCATCACTTCCACCTCAGCCCACTTTGAATATGCATCTATTCCTACCAGCCAGTACTTTCCTCCTCCCGGTTCAGCAAAATCTAGGTATAGGCGTTCCCAGAGACCATTTGGGATACAGGGGATAGGGGGAGATACCATGGATACAGGGGAACCTCACATTCATTAGGTCTCGTAGATTGACATGGTCCGCATCGGCGTACATAGGATTCCACATCGTTGTCCAAATTAGGCCACCAAACATAGTAACGACCCAACGCTCGCATAGATGCAATTCCTGGGTGACCTGCGTGTAAGAGTTTGAGAACCGGGCTCCTCATTGAAGGTGGTACTATCACTCGGCCCAATCTCATCATCACTCCCTCTTCCCATGTGATTTCATTCCGCTTGTCCCAGTAAGGCTTTACTTCTGCAGGTACTATCGTTGGATCTCGAGGCCATCCATGGTCTATGTAATCCCGAAGAGTTTGAACACTGGATCTTCTTTCACTGCTTTAGTTAATTCCTCTCCTCCACAAACGAAAGCAACTTTCTCCTGAACAACGGCTCGTGCATTGTCTTCCTCTTGGTCAATCATTTCTAAACGATTAATAGGAAGTCGAGACAAGAAATCTGGTATGCAATTCTCAGCTCCTTTGCAGTATTGGACTTCATACTCATATTCCAACAACAGGAGAGCCCAACGAATCAGCTGGCTATTGGCTACTTTTGAGAGGTCCCTACGGTTCTCGAATATCCTCTGGAGCGGCTTTGAGTCGGTACGAAGAATAAATTTTCTTCCCCAGATGTACTGCCGAAACTTCTTCACTCCAAAAACTAACCCAAGAGCCTCCCTATCAATCGGTGCATACCTTTTCTCAGCAACTGATAATGTGCGAGAAGCATAGGCTATGGGCCGTTCGGAACCGTCTGGCATCTCATGCAAAAGAACTGCTCCAAGTCCTGTCTCCGAAGCATCACAAGCTAAAATCACAGTTCTCGATAGATCATATGGTACCAAAGTATCTTGGGTCGACAATAATCGTTTGACTTTGTCAAAAATGCTCTGCTCTTCCCTTGACCATTTCCATCTTGTCTTACTCCCAGTCAGCGTATGTAACTTTGCACATATTGCATGTAAGTGCGGAATAAACTTCTCGTAGTAATTTATAGCTCCTAAGAAAGCCCTGAGCTCTTTCACATTATTATTACATATATCGATATATTAGGTTTGATACATCGATATATTTATGTCGATATAGAGAACCGATATTATCGGTCAATATAGATATATTTAACGATATATCGCGACTTGTTTTCAACAAGTAAAAATTAAATATTAAAATGGATAGATGAGAACGGACGCCTGTACCTATAAAAACATCAAGTAATTGTATTCCAAATTTTGTAGGCACCTACGTGATGGGATGATTTCAGATTACTGACTTCAGCTCAAACATGATGGTTTACACTACAGTGGCGCTCCCAATTATTTGACTTGAGCCAAAACTATGGAGGCGCGTCCAGATTAAAACTAGGTACCTAATACTTATACGAGTTTAAGCAGTTTGTAAATTAATGAAACATTGCTATGGCGAGGGTAGGTATCTATGATTTTGGTTTATTATTTTCAATAATGAACCTTTGGAATCGACCAAGAAAAAAAAAATTTTAACACCCTCTCAAAATTTGATGGTTTACGTTTCAAGGTACGTAGAATCCAAAAATCGAATAAAAATTTGGCCGTCCGTCCGCCGTACGCCGTACGCGGCACTTTTGCCACTTATCATTGACCGATTTTGATGAAATTTGGTATGTAGGCTCCTTCTGAGGTCTAGTTGTGCCCCGAAGATTTTGGTTGAGGTAGGTCACTTCTAAGGGTTCCAAAATCAATTTTGAAATTTTGAAAACGCCCTAACTCAAAAAATTTTGATATAAAGGCATTGTTTTTGCTTCAATTTAAGATTCTATAGAATTTTTAAAATTTTTTGAGACCACCCGGAGCTCTGTAGGACAAACCGTTCGCTCACTATGAGAATTTAAAGTTTGGACGTGCGATAAGTCAGAAACACGAGTGTGAATCGCAAAAGAGGCCTAATCTCCGTTCAAATTAAAGCTGACCGAAATGCGATCGATGTTTTTCTTCATGTTGGATGGTTGGTGGCTTTGCAGACGAGTGATCTATATAGAAAAATAAAAATAATACACCACTGTGTAATAATTTGCAGCTTTTTTTTTTGTTAATACATTGTTATAATTCGTTAAAAAAAACATTTCGTTACTAAGACTTTTGAAATAGGATCGTGGGCATTTGAAAGAAGCATATTGAGCAGGAATGCAATAATAAAAAGATAATTTTTCAAAGTGATTGGAAGTTGAGGGAAAATTATGCCCGAAAACGTACGTTTTTTGGGTAACTGTGTATAAAGTGTTTGAGGGATACGATGGTTTTCAAAAAATAGAGAACAAATTACTTTTCGTGGCGGTTATATCACAGCTGAATGTTTGAAATGGAACCTTCTATAAAGATACTGAGCGCCAGGGATATTCAAGATGCTCACTGCTATCAAAATACTTCATTGAAATCCCCCTCGTGTCTGTCAGACACTTTATACACACCAGAGGTTAATATCAATAACAATAATCACATAGCTGTGTGTACAAAGTATGATAATAATTTATCATAAGGTTAACGGTCTAATTGAATCTCAAAATTGTTCGTGTGTATCTTCACAGTTTTAAGTTTCAGGTTGCCATCCTAATCGATGATGAATCCGGAAAACTCACTACTACGAGATCGTTCGGAAAAGCACTACTGCTTTCATCGTTGCATAACACGAGAGTAGTAAGTGGGCACGTTGAGGACACTTCCACTTGATTCTCTGATGTTTTTACTTTCGACTTGAAGCTCTGATGTTTTTTATTTTCTGTTAATTCCTGTTAAAAATACTTTTCTGTTAAATCCTGTTAAAAATACTTTTCTGTTAAATCCTGATAAAAATTTTCAACACAAAACATCAGAACACCTTTTTTAACACAAAACATCAGAACCAGTGACTTTTTCGATCTAGCGACTTGAACTCCTGATAAAACTTTTTTCAACACAAAACATCAGAGCCAGTGACTTTTTCATTTGGGGGGTAAGTTAAAGGAATATTTTTCCCCATTAGAAACTCTAAAAAATTACAGTAGGTTTTAATTTTTAATGACAGGTGCCACTAAAAATTGTATATATTAATTATAAAATGTTTACGTTCAATACCCCCAAGGCAAGGTATCAATAATATCGGTTTCTTTGTTTTCAATTATATTTCGTTTATCATACAGAAATTTAAACTCTTTTTCCACTTCTTTGTTTACTAATGTTTTATCTTTTACATTTCGCGTAATCATGTTATATTTAAGCTTAACGTTGTTTATTTCTTTCGTTAAAACTTTGTTCATAGTTTCTCTATTTAATGATTTTCCGTTTTGGTAATTTAAAGTAAATCCTTTAACTTTCATAGTTTCTTTCCCTTGATTGGTTATATAAGCGTAACTCTTTGGTCCAGTACTAATCCATTCTACAATGTGATTATTTTTTCCCAATTCATCAGTCCACTCACCTAACATACAACCTGTTTTTACAAGAGTTTTTCCATCATCAATGTAAACAATACTATCAGTATCATAATACGCAACATTATCTCCCAATTTATCAAGCATATCATATAGTCTCAATCTTGCATTTGATGTAGTAAAAGCTGCAACGAAAACATTTGTTGAAAAACTATCTTCGATGTATTGATTCAAAAATTTATAAGATATTTGTACGATATTGTCATTCAGAAAAAGGCATGAGCCAATTTCTAGTCTGTCATCTAAAAGTATATCGTACCATCTTGTTATATCAACAACATATTCAGATTGCACCATATTCAATCTTTGCCCAAACTTTCCCCACAAAGAATTCAAGCAAATCTTTGCTACTGCTCTCCGTCCAGGATTTGGTTTAATACTCTCTTTTTCTAAATCTATACCGAGACTTTCTTTAACGCTTTTTATATATTCTTCAATAGTTTCAAAGTCGCTTTCCCACGGACTAGTCTCTAGTTTTATTTTCATAAATTTTTTTACATATTCTTTGAACAATTCATTACTTTTTTCTTTGAAATGCCATACTTCGTAAATTTCTTGAATCTTATAACCTTTTTCAATAGCTTTATTTACTTCATCTGTAGTCCAAGTATCAACCAGAGCTCTTTCATTTTCATCGTGTGAACAAGTATTACATTTATCTACAAAACATTTTTCGCATAAAATAAATAGAAGTTTATCTCTTTTGATCGGTAGAACTGGGTGATATAATTTTTTAGGAGGTAATATTTTACATTTGATTAATCCGTACCAATTTTCATCATATTTCTCAGGTTTATAAATTTTTGTTGGATGACCTAAGGGATAATAATCGAAATATTGAACTGTTGGATACAAACTACAAACATCGATATATCTTAATTTTTTATTTACGACTTTCAATTTACTAGCATTCGTTCTACCACCATAGAACGCATCTCTAGGATTTAATGGTTCAATAACGCTTATATTTTTATTTAATGATGATTTATAAGCTTTCGATTTTAACCAAATACATTCCCACTTTTCTATCAATTTAAAACCGGCATTTTTTATTTGATTACTCCTTTGATTAGTTTTTTCTAACAAATCGCCCATAGTTTCATTGTTTACATTATTAACAGTATCTTCGTGGAAACATTTTTTACATCCATGCCAAAAACAACCATGATACTGGTACACGGTATTTGTTGTTTTATCGTAACCATCAACCTTTGCTCCAAAAATTGTAACTTCTCCTCCGTTTAAAGCATGTTGTACATTTTTAAAATTACTAAGCCAAGTGATAGATCCTTTACTAAATGTTTCTTTTCTAATTTCTTTATTCACAGCGATAGTATTTTCCTGTAAATATAAGGACCGGTAAACAGCCATGCAAACACTCGCTATAGTTAAATATTGGAAAGGATCGATATTAGCTATGTCTAAAAATTGCTTCCTAAATTCAATACAGCCCCTTCGCAAAATATCGACATCTGATTCACAATATTCTAATATTTCTTTCTGAAAGTCGAATATATAATTTTCCTTTACTTTTTCAGCGTGCCATTTCAAAAATGCTTTTCTTACTTCGGGTTTCATTGAATCAGCCCCATAAAATTTAGTATCAGGAATTGACCCAACGTAATTTTGATTATCTCGAGTATTGAAATAATGGGGGAAATATCCTTTTTTTAGTTCTGTTAAACCGAACGTTTTTGGAAAAGCAGATAACGGAGATGCAACGAAGTTAGAACTATCAATTACTTTTATCATTCTGCGAATATCCAACAACATTAATTTGCTTCCATTATAAATTGTGTAAGGTTTCAGAGTATTTTCTACGCAATATTTCAGAATGAAATGGGAATCGTATCCTTTGGCGTAATGAGCAATTGCGGTGTACCCTTTGTGTTTATCTGAAATTAACCACTCGCAAAATTCCTCATTAGTTTTGAAAACGAATTTAGTACCATCGTGGTAGTGAGCTATAACAAGATTTGCCTCATGAGTTCCTGTTTCTTGCATGGCCTCGTAATCGAAAAATATGTATTTTTCAGTGAAATTACAACTTTCGAGTTTCGTACTGGATTGTTTATTACAAACGCAAGGCTTAGTACAATATCCACCTTTCTGTCTGTTTGGGAGCATGAAACATTCATGGACACCTATATCGTCGAATATTTCTTGACAGTTTCGACATTTTCCAGAACCACATCTATGTTCGTCGGTTCTTTTGCAAATTTTCCCGCAGTTTAAACATTTATAGACTATTTTACAAACTTCTTTATGATTTTTAACGCAATTATCATTATAACAATAACGGTTACAATCGTTACAGAATATTTTATTTTTATCTTTTTCATCGTGTTGTATTTGTTTACAGAGTGTACAGACATTTTTATTCTTTTTACATTCATGTTTCTCTTTATTATTATAGGGAGTATCACAATTTTTACAGTAATATGAGGAGGCATAAAAAGCTGCTACACTATTAATCACGTCAAAATGATTTCCGTCTTTATAAAGATAAATTATAGTATCTTTCTTTTCTCCTTCGTAAATAACGGTATTGAAATTTTCGACACAGATAACTTTAACTTGAATGTCTAATAATTCTTCAACAACTTTGATATCTTGCAATGTGAAACCTTCCTCGGTGTATGAACCCATTTTTTCACACAGCTTTTTTGCAAGTGTCGTTTGGAGTGCCCTTCCCTTCCGAATGTAAACTAGTTCGTTTCCAGTAAACTGTCTACCCATGATTTTATTAGTATGATAAGTTAATGCGGTAATTATGGCTCTTGGACAACACAGATTATCGGAATTTTTTATTTGAGTAATACATTGTTTCGTATGTTTATTTTTGGCTAAGTTCAATATTTTGGCACCTCTTGCTCCTCTCGGTAAATTAATGATTTTAATGTGAAACGTAGTATTTGTTATTTCAACGTTTTCGTTGGAACTAATAATGTTGCTTACGTGTTGGATAAATTCTTTAGCTTGTATACGAGATAAAACATTTGATTTACTACTTAAATCTTTCGATATATCATGGTGAAAATGAGGGTTTTGGGCAACGATCATAATTTTATCCCCGGTTTGGAAATTAGATTTTTCTTTAGCCAAATTTAACATAGCAAATACAGCTTTTTCGACTTGTATGATATTAGATAATTTTATGCAATAATCGATTTCTGTAGTTTTAAATTTTTTAATGAATCGAGATTTAGTTTCTATAATAGTAAAAGGAGATTTTCGTTTTTCTTTGTTTTCACTAATCAAGTCATCTTCGAAATTGAACATTTTTCCTGTTTTTACTTTAAATGCATGCCCTTGTGGGTGCATTAGATGTTCGATGATATTGCTTTTTTTATTCGATTTTTTAATTTTAATATGTTTTTCTTTAGCTATTTCGCGTAGTTTTTTAACAGTTAGTTTTTCTAGATCACTTTTCTTAAAGTATACATTTTTAATATCATTTAAAGCTGTAATAAGATTATTTTTCTTCATTTTATAAGCACCTTTTAAATTGTAATCTTTCGCTTCATTTCTCAAATCTTTAACTCTGAATCCTTTCTCAACGGTTCTTTGTTGAGGTTTAAGAGTTTGGTTAGGGTCGTTTTTTAGATGGAATGGTGTTTTTAAATGACGAGCCCAGTTTTTATATGTGATTTTTTTATCACATTTTTCACAGATTTTATCTGCATATCGTTTTTTAATAGTATCCATTTTATTATAGGAAAAAAAGTTTTTCGTATCGTTCATTTTTTTTTTAGAAAAGAGATTCTTTTAACTAACCCCTCATTTAAAAGCCGCGGTCGGAAACCCGACCGCGGCTTTTCTAGTAATTACTTCAAAGACATAACACAATTTGATTTTTAACAGTAAATACCTCGTACCCGTCTGGCAGACGGGTACGATGAAAGGTAAATAAAAGCAAGTAGAGCTTTCAAAACTCTTAAAGGTGGGGGACGAATTGGCCCCACCTTTAACGATAAAGTCGAATACAAGTCAATTTGATTTTTCAAAACTCTTAAAGGTGGCGTCGAATCGCCTCCACCTTTAACGATAAAGTCGAATACAAGTCAATTTGATTTTTCAAAACTCTTAAAGTGGGGGGGTCCGATTTGGACCCACCCTCTTTAACGATAAAGTCGAATACAAGTCGAGAACATTTAAAGAATAGTTTTGAAAACTCTTAAAGTCGAATACAAGTCGAGAACATTTAAAGAATAGTTTTGAAAACTCTTAAAGTGGGTGGCCAATTTGGCCACCCTCTTTAACGGTAAAGTCGAATACAAGTCGAGAACATTTAAAAAAGATTTTAAAATTCTTAAAGAGGGGTCGCGAATCGCGACCCCTATTTAACGTTAAACTCGAATACAAGTCGAGTATATTATCACATAACATTTTATTTATATAAAAGAAATCTTTTATATAAATCATTCTAGAATTCTGTTTTTTGTAGTTCTTGAGCATAGAAAGATCCTTCAATCTCTTCGTCGTTTAAATCTTTTATTTTGTAAGTAATCGGATTTGTTGGTAGAATTCCAGAAACCACAAAAATTTCTCTAGTCCATTTAGCATCATATTTATTCCCAAATGTTTTCTTAAATCTTGTTATTCGAACTCGATCTCCAAGAGAAAACTTTACTTTTTGTGAGGCTTTTTGGTTCCTAAACAATCTAACTAACACTTCATCTTCGTTGTTTTTATTAACTTGTACAGGTATCATACCAATCGATCTATGGAAATCTTTAAAATTGTATTCATGAACCAAATCCTGTAGAAAATCGATCCATTTTTTATTATTCTCAACTTCGAAAAGAATTTTCATTTTTCCATTCAATGTACGATTAAATCTTTCTATGATTGCCGATTTTTCTTCATTCTGTGTATGATACATTTTTATTTGGTGACTTTTCAGAAATTCTTTAAACGTTTTATTTTCGAATTCCAATCCTTTATCGGTATGTAGTAAATTCGGAGCATTATGATTTTGTGATTTGGCCTTTTCTATGATTTTCTCAAAAGCTTTTGTTACGCTTTTTCCATCCTTTTTCTTCAAGGGTAAGGTCCATGCAAATTTTGAAAATGTATCGATAACATTAAGCATATAACCGTATCCATCATTCTCTTTTTCATAATTTTTCATGATTATCAAATCAGCAGCCCACAAATCATCAATACCTTTAGTAAATATTGTCCTTTTTTGAAATTTATTTCTTATTGGCTTATGTAATTCTTTAGCGAGAGATAATTTTTCATCAACATTCAGATCTTCTAGTACAGTTGGTTCTTCAGAATTTTCTCTCTCGGGGGAAGTGATAAACTTGCTCTTATTAGTTTTACATTTTGTATATTTTGCAGCCACTCTCCATCTCCCGTTGATAGTTTGCACTCTTTCAGCATCAACATTATTAGTTTTCTTTTTACACTTGTGACAGTAAATAGGTTCAGTTAAATCATTATCCATTTTATTATAGGAAAAAAGTTTTTTATGAGAAATATCTCATAAAAAAGAAGCTCCTCACTCACTCTTCAATGAAATGCAAATAAACTGTAACATTTTCAAATTGCAGCTCATCTCCATTTTCATTTCTACATGATAGTTTAATCTCTGTAATATCGCTCATTCCTTTTCGTATAGGGCTGTAAAGAATCTTTTTATTTGTTTCCATATAAATAGTATTGGGGAGAATCTGTTTCTCAAACAAAGATACATGCAGTAATTCATGTACGCTATGAAGATGGGAATGCTCATCATGATTAGCAAAACTATAATCAATAATATTACAATGCCATTCAATTAACGAAATAGGTTTGATTAACTTTGGGTTGTCTTCAGAATAGTAGTCCTTATTAACGTCAAAATAATCCCCAGGTTCTTTACATTGTGTAAAATCAAATAGTTCACTGAAATTTCCAAAACGTATAAATCCAATTACAACGGGAGATTTAAGAAAAAATCTATTGCGATTTGTAGTGTAGTCTACTTTAAAAACCAAACTTTCAGGTTTTATTTTTCTTAATGTGTCAATTTGTGATTTATAAAGTGTTTTATTCTCCTCAAATTTCTTCATGAGTTCAGTTATATAACTTTTTATTTTTAAATATAATTCTCTTCTAAACGTCTCAACAGTAAATGTGCCTTCTAACGCATACTCGTTATGATACCATCCATCTATAATAAACATTTTTAATGATATCAATACATCTTTCACTTGAAATGAAAGAGAAGGTGAAGTAAATAATAACTTTACTATTCCAAGTTTATAATTTTTATTGGGATTTAGATCAATTTGTTTAGCAAAAGTTATTTTTAGATCTTAGTGTTTATCAGAAATCTTTATTAGAGTCATTGTTTTATTATACGAAAAAAAGTTTTTTCCCTATAATAAATATGAGTAAATACGAGATTGAACCAATTCCGTTTGATAAAAATAAGGCTAGAAAAGGAATTTTACCATTACCTTTAAGAGCATTAATAGTAGGAACTTCTGGTTGCGGGAAAACAACACTTCTTTATAATCTCATCACAAAGCCATGGGGAATCCCCTTTAATCATCTATATATTTTTTCAAAATCTCTGGAGCAGAATGCATATGAGATTTTGAGAAGCAATTATGAAAAAATTTTTGTAAAAGACGATGTGGAAATAGCGCAGTTTTTCAGTAATTGTGACGAACTTATAACCCTGGACGCATGTGAAGAAAAAAGTCTTATTATTTTTGATGATTGTGTAAACATTCAACATCAGAGAGAAATCAAAGATTATTTTGTGAGAGGACGTCATAAGAAAATCTCGTGCGTTTACTTGACACAATCATGGTCAAAAGTTGATAAACAACTCATTAGAAACAATATTAATTTTTTATGTGTATTTAGACAAGGACCAAGATACATGCGAGATATTTATGATGAATATGTGGGAACTGATTTCACTTATGATCGATTCAAAGAATTATGCTATTCTTGTTGGGATGAGAACTTTGGTTTTCTAACGATTGACCTAACAAAGAAACACAGTAACGGACGTTACCTAAAGAAATTTGATGAAACGCTACATGGATAAAAAATATAGATTTTAAGTTTGTTTTTATAGGGATTTCCTATAAAAACGCTACATGGATAACTTCAAAAACGCATTGGAAAACGCTTAAAAACGCAAAAATAACGTTCCTAAAGCGTTTAAGCGATTGAGCGTTTAAGCGTTTGAGCGTTTAAGCGTTTGAGCGTTTCATGTCGTTTTTATTAATATTTAAAGGTGGTGTCGAATCGACGCCACCTTTAACGTTTGACCGATTTTAAAAAAACTTTTTTTCTATAATAAAAACATGACAACAAAAATTACTTTAGAACAAGCGCTTAGAAAGAAATTCAAAGAAGCGCAACATGAAATTATGAAGGAAAAAGAAGCCAAACTTAGAGAAATCAAAAAGATTAATCAACCTCCTGAAAAAGATGAACAAATATTTTTCACAAAACCAAAACGTAAACCCATGAGCGTAGCTGAAGCTGATGAATTGATCAAACTTACAAAACATTTACAAAAATTAGCAAAACAAGAAAGGGTTAACCAAGCATCTGATAAGGAAACAAAAGAAAAGGCTTATGAACCTATAACTTCACGATTAGATAATGTAGAAAAAGCAGTGAAAAAAACTGATGAAGATCTTGGTAGAAAATTAGATCTCATTCCTGCAATAAAAACATTTAATCCCTTGGCTATCAGCTCACCTAAAAAAGTTTCTTTTCATGAAGATGTTGATGGCGAGGTTCAAGGTATTGATACTGAAGATACATTAAATCAAAGCTCTTCAGGTGATGATGAAATGGAATTAATATTACAAAAAAGTGTTGAATTACCAAGCTCTTCTGTAGGTCCTTTAGGTATTGGGCCAATTGCAGAATTATATATTCTTCATCCTGATAGACAATTTGGAATATACCCTTTAAAAAATCATATCTTTATTGGAAATAAGCAGATACGGGTAAATGGAAATGATATTGAAATAGAAAAAATGAAATATTCCGGTACTGAAGGTTTATGGAAGCTCTTAACAAAACCCATAGCTTCTGATATTCCATCCAAAGATGAATACACTAATGAAGACTTTAACGCTTATGCAAAAATCCTCATTCAAACAAATAGCATGTTTCAAAATAATAATCCCGAATCTAAACAGCCAAAATCAAGTGTTAGTAAAAAATGGAAAGAAATCATAAAACCTATCTGGGAGTATAGTAAAAAGAAAAAGACTGGTACTGGGTTGATTAAATATACTGAAAATCCTGTAGAATTTAAATATATAGATAATTTGAATCAACTTCAACAAAGACTGTACTATTTGTATGCGCAAGAGCAGGCAGGAAATAATAATTTTCACAATGAAAAATTGGGAATTATAAATTTCATTAAAGATCAACTGGAGAAAGATATTGATAATCCCAAGGGAACTGAATACTTGATTAAAATTATTAATAATTTACCCAAAAATATGATAAAAAATGGTTCTGGTATTTTCAATACTATTCTTAATAAACTTGGGCCTGTTATTCCAGAAATGCATCTCCCAGGTGGTTATCAATATTGTGGACCATTTACTAAATTGGATAAGAGATTAAATAGAGGTGATGAAGGTATAAATAGCCTTGATAAAGCTTGTAAACAACACGACATTTTTTATAGGGATCATGAAAATACAAGTGATAGACATGTTGCTGATAAACAACTAGAAATAGAAGCTGATAAAATTATGAAAAGTTCAACAAATATCGGTGAAAAATTGGGAGCTTTTGCTGTAAAAACTGGTATGAAAACCAAACGGTTCTTTGGGATGGGTGTATACTAAATTAAGGTATTATGATTGTTTTTTTATAGAATTTCGATTCTATAAAAAAAACTTTTTTCCCTATAATAAAATGATTACACATCAAATAAATTTGTCAGAAATACAAATGAAAAAAATAAGATCTGCTTATAAAAAACGTGTTCCAGTAAAAGTACGACTGACTTTTGCAGATATTAGTGGAAAAGGAAATCATAAAATCCTGTTAAATGAAACTCAGAAAAAAAAGCTAGATAAATGTATCAAAAACAAAAAAGGGTTGGAATTGGAAATGAATTATGATCAGTTGCAAATAAATCATTCAGGTGGCTTTTTACCCTTAGTTTTTGCAGGAATGGGTGCTCTTGGGGCATTATTGGGTGGTGGAGCTGCAGTAGCTTCCAGCGTTATTGATTCTAAGCATAAATCTGCTGAAGAAGCAGAAATCAAACGCCATAACTTGGAAATGGAGAGATTAGCACAACATGCAAAAAGCCTAAGTATCGGCTCTGGATTGAAAAAGAAAAAACCTATTTCAACACCTAAAAAGAAACCTACCAAATCAAAAAACTAAATAGCTTCCAGCCTCTTACCAATTTTGATATTGAAAGATTATCGAAAGAAATGAAAATTAAAAATTTCAAAGGAGTTTTCATGAAGGATGATTTACCAGAGAAAGTGAACCACACGGAATGTGGAATTATAAATCTAGAAAATTCTGATGAGGTTGGAAGCCACTGGACTTGTTATTTTAAAAAATCCGAAAAAGAAAAATATTATTTTGATTCGTATGGTAATGCACGACCACCAAGAGAACTTGTCCAATATTTAGGTTCGGGAAATTTATCTTATAACATGGAACAAATTCAAAACCAATATGATCCTCCTATCTGTGGACATTTATGTTTATTTGAGAGAGAGAGAAAAACACTTTATTGAACATTGTAGAGGGAATTTATGTTTATTAATTTTGAAAAAGCTATCAGAAGGACACGGTTTTGTAAATAGCATGAGAACATTGAAGAAAAATCTTAATTTCTTTTATTAAATTTTATAGTCTTGATATTTTTATAGAATTTCGATTCTATAAAAAACTTTTTTTCCTATAATAAAATGATGTACACAAATAATGAATCACCTTCAGCCCCTGAAGAATTTACTCCAATAACTCATCCTAGATTATATCCAAAAATAATTTTTCCCGAGTTTAATGAGAACAATTATAGAATCAATCGAATTATCAATCAATTTAAATTTTTAGAAGATGAAGAGAAAATGAGAAATGGTTTGAGAAAAAAATATGGAAAACTATCAAGTACTCTTTACGGTACTGAATTTTTATTCGCCCTCTCAGAACTCGGACTGGTTGGTGCTTCTATAGCATTACCAATAATAATCCCATTCAGTGTTCCAATTTCTGCAGGATTGACAACCTTATCGACAATATTAAGGACTTCGAGCGGATTTTTCAATAAAAAAATTACTAAACACTCTGAAATCGCACTTTTGGCAAAAGCTAAATTAAATTCGATTGAAGAAAAGTTCACAAAAGCAATTAAAGACGGTAAAATATCTGATGAAGAGTTCAATGATATTGAACAAGAAATAAAAAATTATATAAATATGAAAAGTGCTATTCTAAATGAATATAATAAAAATAAGAAAGAAATTAAAAGTGTGGATCCTATCAAACTATCACTTTTGAAACATGGTGAAGTTTTCAGAACTGGATTTTAATATTCGGTGGGCCACTTATTGTCTTTAAATAAGTTTTAAGTCAGTTTTTATAGGGATTCCCTATAAAAATTATTCCACTATCTTGATATTTTTATAGAATTTCGATTCTATAAAAAAAAACTTTTTTTCCTATAATAAATAAGTATGAATCAAATTAAATCAATCTACTCGAAATACGATTCTGAAATCACGAGGCTTCAGTATCGACACTTTTTTCCAGAATCCATTACCGAATTGAATTCAGTGAATAATAAAACAGTTTTCGAATTAAAACTGGCAGATGATTTTATCAGTAGTAATATTGAATATTACATTTCTGGTAAGTATGTACCAAAAGATACCACAAAAACCTATGGAGCTAATGACGGAATAATGATGGTTGACAATTTTGTCGCCCACTTATTTTCCAAAATTATAGTACAAAAGCATAATACGATTATTGATGAAATAGAAAACCCTGGAATCGTTAGTACAGTTCTAGGACTAGCTTCTTTATCTGGGCCTAAAAATTACAATGCAGACGCTTATTGTTCTGGTTTTAATTCAAACGTTCATGGAGGGGGAAAATTTAGTGCAACTGGGGATTTAGGTGACCTAGGTCTTGGTTTCTTTAAGGATATTTCCGTTCCAATTTACAAGGGAGGGTTTGAAATTACTTTTATTAGAAATTCCGATAATAATGTATTGTTCCGTTACAAGAAAGATCTAACTTCTGCAGAAGGTGCGGAAGGAAAAGTAATTATTGAAAAATTTTACCTTAAGGTTCCCATAATTAAGTACGAAAGTGGACCCAAAGCTAAATTAATTGCTGAATTAAGTGTTCATCCTTATTTGTTTCAATTTAAAAAATTGCAATGTATTCAAAGGAAAGTTATAGAAAACATGTGGACTTTCAACATTACCGGAATTTACCGGAACGTGCAAAATCCTATTTAGGGGTTTGTTGTTTTTCAAACAGGTAGAAAAGATAACCAGCAGAAAAATAACTCAAAGTTTGATAATTGTAATATTAAAAATATAAGCTTGCTATTAGAGGGTGTACAATATCCTGAAGAATATTTAAATTTAGATTTTGATTCAAACGATTATAGTACGGCTTATAAAATGTTAACAAAATATAAAAGAGTTATTTGCCAAGACTCTACTTTTCCATATTTTGATTTTGCAGAATTTAAGTCAAGCTACCCGATTTATAGTATCAATTTGACACGACAACCACAAACTATTTCTGGTCAAAAAAGTAATATCATTTTGCGTGCAGATTTTGATAAAAATGTTCCAGAAGATACTATGGCTTATATTATTTTAGTTTCAGAAGTAACTCTAAACTATTCACCTATGCAATCTACGATAAAAGAGGAAATCTAATTGGATTCAGCAGAAAAATAGGGTTAAGTCAGTTTTTATAGGGGTTCCCTATAAAAACTCTAAAGAGCTTTGTGGCTCAGATGTGAGCCGCAAAATTCCATACGAAATGAAATCGAATACCTACTATAATAAAATGGAACACTTTAAATCGTTAAGAGAACTGGAAGATGGAAATTGTCTTTCCAAGAGTGAGTGGTGGGAAGTATCTGAATCTGGAGAACTGACTGATTATTTCGTGAGGAAGTATCATAAGTTTTTAGATTTACCAACTGTGAAACGTAACTTTCTCAATGGAAAAAATAAACTAACTGAAAACATTCTAAATTTTACTCCTTTTAAAAATATTAACGTTTGCAAAAATTGTGGAGTTAGTGGAGTTAGAGTACGAAATGGTAACATTTGTTTTGAATGCATCGAAGAGGATATTCAAAGTATACTAAACTTTGTGAACAGAATATTTGTAAGAGGAGGTCCGTATTGAGGATCAAATAAGCAGTTTTCCAGCTTGCTAGAACACCTGAGGAAAATAAGATAAAATCTTATAATAATTATTTTTATTGGGAAATATCTCAATAAAAAACACAATTTTTAAAAAATATTTATTGAACACAGGTATTACTAGAATAAACCTTTGAGATGTCTCTGAGCTCTCCTAAGAGAGGCTGAGAGTAAACGTCCTTCAAGAGGCTCCCCGGGGAGCCCTCTCAAGGTTACAGGCTGATCTTACTGTAGTTGAGTCCGGAATATTTCAGCTCAGAATGTTCTCTGGAATGACCTTCTAGGGGCTCCCCGGGGAGCCTCTTCAAGGTTAAAAGAAACCTCAACTCCAAAACTGTTTATATGGTTCTTCATTTATCATTCTTTCAATATCTTTTAAATGGACACAGAATGACTTAAATGGTATATTTAACAGTTTAAATTTTTGATATTTTTTCACAATTGTTCCAACTTTTCTTAGTTTTTTACTATAACTTAAAGAAACTTGCAGCTTTTCTTTCAAGCAACGATTCCAATCTTCCCCTGTAGTCTTGATATGTTGGAAATACACTTCCAAGTAGAACCCATAAGCAGCTGTTGAAAAGAATAGCTTCGAAGCTTGTTTTTTTATTACTTGATAAGATTTTATCAAGTAGTTCTCCACTTCTATAATGTCATTGTGATCAGGAAATATTACCTTTTCCAATTCATGATTAAGTACTAGAAGCTTCAACAAATATTGATGCATTTGTTCTGGATTGCGACTGATTTTTTGTTTAGTACTTGACAAGTTGAACATTTTATAAAAATCATAGTTTTTACTCACTGGCGTTCTAATTTTTTCTCTAATAATCAACTCTCTAGCATCACTAACACTTTCACAGTTCTTGATCTTTTCAATGAAGTTCATGCATTCCTGATGATATGTTTCCATTTCCACGATTTGATCTTGAAATTCTGCTGTATCACAATACGTAAGCTTCAAAAAACTTGAAGGTTGAGCCATCACGCTGAACGGTAGAATCGAAACTGTGTGGAGATAGGAACTACGCGTTCTGATAGCAAGGCCAACTGATTATACAAAGGGGGAGCTGTAGATAATGAGTTGCATAATAATCAGCTCTCGTTTTCTCAATGCTAACTCCCAGATAGCATTATAAAATTAAAACACAATGTACCTATCAATATCAAGTGTATAGTAAAATTACTTTTTAGTGAAAACATCAGAGTTAGATTGCGCTTGCGGTTCTAAAGGCGGGCCCCCGGAAAAAAAAATATATTTTCTATAATAAATAAAGAGATATGGGTTTAAGCGACGAATCATTAGATTTATGTAAAGAACATGGAGGTTTCTGGGTGTTTGTAAAGAAACCTGAATTTAAATTTTTTGAAAAAAACCATAACGAACTAGATGAGATTTTACGTGAATTGAAGCATTATAGATTTCGTAAACAGGTGTGCAAAGAACGTTTATTAAACTATACAAAGGAGCAATTAAAGGCATTCCTTAAAGAAAAAAAGATTAAGGTTCCTAAAAATACCACTGAACATCAACTTAGAAAATTGCTTTATAATGAGGATAAAGCCAAACTGAAAAAGGATTTTGAGGATTATTTTCGAGCTTGCTAGAATGCTTGGGGAAGGAGTTTTTATTTTTAATGAACTGTGTTCATTAAAAATTCTTATGCTACTGATTTTTTTTCAGGAAAATGGTAGTATACAAATGTCAAATTTATGATCTTTTTTATTTTCACTTGGTTTTCTGAAAATAAGAATGAGGGGAGGGTAAATAGTATCCATGCAAGAAAAAAGTGGGTGGATACTATACAAATGAGGGGAGAGTTAAAGGAATGGGGTTTTATAATAAAAGATGGCCGATAAATTTTTAGAAAGAATCAATGGTGTATTTAGTACGCTTAATGATTTAGAATGTGACAAACCTTATGTGATCCTTAAAGCGGAAAAGGTAAAGTCTAAATTTTGCGAAACTATAGCGGTAGACTTGGAGGGTGGCTTTAACAACATATTGCTACCAAATCATTTTTTAAAAAATAGGTTTAACCAAGAGGGGGATTTAAAAACACTCGTGAAAGACAAATATAAATTGATCTATAAAGGTAAAGTGACACTTAAAAATGGTAATCAAATGCATCGTATAGAGTTTACACAATGAGCTGATGGTATAATTAATATATACAATTTTTAGTGGCACCTGTCATTAAAAATTAAAACCTACTGTAATTTTTTAGAGTTTCTAATGGGGAAAAATATTCCTTTAACTTACCCCCCAAATGAAAAAGTCACTGGTTCTGATGTTTTGTGTTGAAAAAAGTTTTATCAGGAGTTCAAGTCGCTAGATCGAAAAAGTCACTGGTTCTGATGTTTTGTGTTAAAAAATGTGTTCTGATGTTTTGTGTTGAAAATTTTTATCAGGATTTAACAGAAAAGTATTTTTAACAGGATTTAACAGAAAAGTATTTTTAACAGGAATTAACAGAAAATAAAAAACATCAGAGCTTCAAGTCGAAAGTAAAAACATCAGAGAATCAAGTGGAAGTGTCCTCAACGTGCCCACTTACTACTCACGAGTCTTATAAATATTCGATAGAGTTGACATTAACGGACTCACAGGTTATATTGACAAGGGAAAATTTAAATATAATTATGTTTCGTTTGATGATATTTGTAAATGAATTACAGTTAAACCAATGGTTGGTTTTGAAATAAGTGTGTGTTGGTACAGAGATAGTGTTGGCAAGATATGCGCTAATGGTGAACAGGTGGATAATGTTAAAATATAGGGAACGCCTCCACTAAATCGTGCTCGACGGATGTATGCGTGCTCTGGCGGAGGAGGGGAAAACTGCCGAACCACCTCCCAAAATGAAATAAACCTAATTGAGCTCCCTGGAGCCCAGCATTAGGGAACAGCTTATAGGTCTAACGCAGTGTTCGCGTGCTATCTGCCACACCCTCTCTCAGGGATAAAACCGCTAATGTCCATCTCTCCCCACCCTCTCCCTCACTATAATCACATTAGTCGGGGATTTTTTTTTCTTTTTTCACCTCAATTCCCCATCTCACCTCCTCCGTCCTTTTTTTCTCTCTCTCTCTTTCCCTGAGCCATTCTTCTTTTTCCTATTTTTGTCGCGGTGGTAGATGATAGGAACGACACTTTGTAAGGGTGAGCTCTTCATCCGTTAATGGAACTTGCAACAAGTCCATGAGGCAACATGGTTGCGTGGATGTAGTCAACAAGTACCCACCTGATTCAACTTCAACCATTGAGTCAAAAACTACTCGAGTTAAATTCTCTCAAGATTGACTACCTGATGGCTACTTCAATAACGAAAACGCTAAATAAAACCATAGCCTCGTATGTCTTGCATTACGTTCTTTTATGACGAGCCTCACAGTTTGGGTCGCCTTTCTTTCGTACTATGAAACGAAGTGTCGGAAGATGTCGAATTTTTCTTCCTACGAGTATTAACTTAAACAACTTCCCAAATTACTTGCGTCTCGGTGCACCGCCTCGAGGGATTCCGAATGCACTCTGACGGGAGTTTTGTGAATCGGGACTTTGATAACAGTGATAACTGTTTGATTATTAATTTTTGTTGTGTCGTCCGTTTTTGATTTGTGTTGTCCCGTTTCAAATAATTCTGCCTTCCCATTGCTTTATTTCATCCGGCTCGTTCTTTGATTTCTTTCTGGCTCGCTGTTCTGTGCAAGTGAAATAAGGGTCACTTATTGCTCGGCATGTCAGAGACACTTTTAGCTCGGCATGAGTCGTAGAATCTCAACTTCAGTAGTAGAATCTCAGTGTCAAGTTACGTGAGTTTAACACCCCGTATAGAAGAGAAAATAGTCAATCGTGCGATAATGTTCACCCTTCTTACATCATGAGTCTACAGTCGAAATTTACTGAATTGATCGAATTTTTAATCAACTAATTTAAATTTTGTGATATTATACTTTGGAGACTACCTAGTAAAATCACTAAAAATAAAGACACTTTTTTTTATATTGCTTGTGTATTTTTATTATTCGTTTTCGTATTCCTACATTCTTCTAACTGTCGCTTTGCAATAAGTAATGTTATTGATGCGCGGGAGCAAATAAGGTTTGGTGTCGATATTTATATTATCTTGTATCCTATAATACAAGACAGTGGATTGGATATTTTTGTCTTTAATAATTAGGTCTCTTCTAGCAGTAGCTCAGTTAGGAAGAGCTCTCTGAATACATTCTATTGATCTGAATCGGTAATATGAAGTGATAATTAGGCTATTACATCTATTTTAGAACGAGGGAAATAAAGAGACGTTGGGGTTACAGAGAAGAAATTTAGACAAACTTGCAGAAATTTCAAAACATTTTGAAAAGAAGGAAATTAATATTTATGTCGTTTTTGCCGTTACTTTCCACCTACTCTCTTTTTGACATTTATTTGTGCCAGAATGAATCTTCGTGATCAAATATTAGGACCGGTATTTGAGACCTTGAGTTGGGCTTTTTTTCTCTACCATTGATAAAATAATGACTAGACTAGGAAATAATCCATTCTTTCGGTGCCTCATGGGAAAAATTTATTCACCTTATTGTAATCACTGCCACAATATTCAAGGGGTAGATGATGTGAACGAAACATTCCCCACAACGGAGAGTATTGCTTGTAGATGATAGAAACCATCCTGAGCCATCTCAAAATCAATTTCGATTGTACCGTAATGGAAAAGCTATAACAGTTTGCTAAGGATTACCAATTGTCATTCCGACCCCTATCACTCTCAAACCCCTTAAACATTTACACACATCTCATTCTTTACTCACACCTAGTAATTCCCGCAAATCACAAAAGATTATGATTGATTTTTCTATCACATCGTAAATAATACAGAAGTTATAACTTCTGTATTATTTACGTTGTGATAGAAAAATCAATCATAATCAATCATAGTTGATAAATCAACTTTGACTTTCGCAACATCATCCACTACTTCACCAAAGTAATCATTGAATGTCTGGAATGGCTCCTCCAAAGATATTAAAATTAGAAGAGTTAGAGTTGTGGAAAACTTCCTCGCAGTCCCGCAAGAGTGCATTCGGAATCCCTCAGGGCGGTGCACCGAGACGCAAGTTCCCAAATTCAAGGGAAAACATGAAATTTTCCATCAACTGCGTTGTTGGAAGACCCAGAGGTAGATCTAAGGGCTTATCAATGAAAAACGATGATTTCATGTGTTCGTTCACGCAAGCTTCAGAAAGTTGTACGAAGTACCCTCATCATTTATCAACCAATATATTTACTATATTAAGTTGATAAATTACATGTATTACTTATACATCAAGTCCATTGAGACCTACTTTTGTTCTTCAAGAGCTGACAACCATGTTATACCTAAATCTGTGGCTGAAGAACACTTTTGAAAGACTGATTATACTACTTATTTTTATATTTTTATTATTTATTATTTTATTATTTCTATTTTATTTATTATTTATATATTATTTTTATATTTTCTGTACCTTGAACCCCTACTTCGCATGTACTCGTGTTATGAATACCTCTGCAACGACTCTCTAAACAAAAAACGCTGCAATTTATTACATGACGATTTATTATTTTAAGAAAAAAAGATGACAGTTGAACTTTGTAGAGCCGTGTGATTTTGTTGAAACATTGTTGGTCGAAACGACTCAGGGTCCTCTTCCATTAAGAAAAAGGCAAGCTTGGTTTTTTCATTTATTCAGCAACATGTTCTCTGGTTAAGCTTTCCAGCATCTTCAGGCTTTATTATTATTATTATTATTTTTTTAAAGACTTTGTTTCCAGTTTCTCCTTTCCTCTCACAAGTCACTTACATCAGCCTCTTTTTCCCCCAAAATCAAAAAAATTTGTTATTCATAATTTTGCTTCCGAGTCTACCAAGGTAGCGGAAGCTTTGTTTTCACTTTTAAAGGACGAAAAAAAAAAGTTCTCCAAAATCAAAATTTCCACTCGCGTTTTGCGTTTTAGACCTTTCTGAACAATTTTGGTTCCGTGTCTGTCTGTCTGTCTGTCTGTCTGTCTGTCTGTGTGTGTGTCTGTCTGTCATGAATTCCTTGTAACGCGCATAACTATACGAAGTTATTGTCCGATTTCTATGAAATTTTCAGGAATTGTGCGGGTTGGTGTGTAGACGGTCCCCTATGAAAATCATCATCCCCGGACTGATAGAAACGACTGCGCATGCGCAAACGTGAATTCCTTGTAACGGCCATAACTTCTACATTTTCTATCCGATTTCATTGAAATTTTCAGGGATGTTACAGATTAGTATTTAGATGGTCCCCTATGAAAATCGTCAACTTCGGACTGATAGTAGCCACTGCGCATGCGCAAACGTGAATTTCCTTGTAACGGCCATAACTTCCACATTTTCCACCCGATTTCGATGAAATTTTCAGGGTTTATGTGAATAAGGTTGTAGATAGTCCCCTATGAAAATCATTATCCCCGGACCGATAGAAGCGACTGCGCATGCGCAAACGGAAATTCCTTGTAACAGCCGTAACTTCAACTGGCCCCCAGGGGTCGCGGGTTCGAATCCCAGCCGAGGCTAAGTATTTTTTTGATCCAATCACATACATCTACTCACTTACTTTTTCATCCGAATTTGATGAAATTTTCTAGGATTGTCCAGATTAGCGTGTAGATGGTCCCCTATGAGGGTAGTGGAAGGTACTTAGAGATTGGTGTTTTGAGATTAACTACTATGCATCAGATCATCTATATAATCGGGTTATGGATACGAGGAAGCTATGTGCCACACCCACTTTTCTGCCAGTTTTCTGACGTTTTTTATTTTTATTTTATTTATTTTTTATTTTTATTTATTTATTTATTTTTTTTTTTGATTTTGGGGGATATAGGAGAAATTGAGAATACATTTTTTTAGGAAAAAGAAGCCTGAAGATGCAGGAAAGCTCAACCAGCAAAGCCGTTTGCTCTATAAATGAAAAAACCAAGCTTGCCTTTTCCTTAATGAAATAGGACCCTGAGTCGTTTCCCCCAACAATGTTTCAATAAAGATGACCTACATTTGATTAGGTGAAATTGGACTCAAATCCGTCAATGAACGATCGTTATGCAATTCACACTCGTGTTTCTGATTCCTCATTCGCCGAATCTACGGAGTATCGGAGACGAGAACCTCCCAAGATTTTCCCGAAGAGCCCCTTCTGATGGGTAGGTAGGGTGAGGGTGACGAGGGTCCTCATGGGCAAGATAATAGGGTGTGCGCCTGGGTAGGAAAAACTGTTTATTGTTATTTTTAATCTGAGGTAGACCTCATTCTGAGAATTTTGGTACCAACCGCGACCTTCTAGCGTGTGTAAATCTTTTCCTATGAATTTTTAAAGTTTCGACCGTTTATGACGTCACAGTGGGCTGGGGGGTCCCGCCCAGGCGAGAGGGGCGCGTGACGTCATAAACGGTCGAAACTTTGAAAATTCATAGGAAAAGATTTACACACGCTAGAAGGTCGCGGTTGGTACTAAAATTCTCAGGATGTAGTCTACTTTCGATGAAAAATCTAAAAAAAATCAAGGCGCACCCCCCATTTAGATACTAACGTGTGGGTCTGTTAAAGTTCACAGCAAGTGATCGCTCATTTAGCAATAGTTCGCTTAGTAGTTTCATTCGTTCTGAAAAATTGAACTCTATCCTAAATTTATCAAAAGACGTCATGCAACAATAAATAATTAGGTAAATAATTAAGTGATCCTCATTAAGCGATCGTTTGGTCTTGCAGAGCTCTGGGTGGTGTTAAAAATTGTCAAAAACTTTGAAATATTTAACGTATTGAAAAAAAACCTGTTTGTGGCGTTTTTTGTTTGGAGTTCAAATGACTCTAATTAGAATTTGAACCATAAATTATTTAGAAGTGAGTGTAATACAAGAATTCATAGCTCAATATCAACTTAAATCACTTTATTATTCAATTAATTCAATTCCACCCTAGTTTATAGGCAACGCCACAACAATATTAACACCCACCGTGGTAGGTATGAATTTCCATGTCATGTAAGTTCTACATATTATAAATTACGTATATCAGAAGTTTTCGAGCTAGGGGGTCTTGAAAACGTTTTCCACACATATTACCACTTAAAAGTGACTGACTATAACCAAAACCTTCGGGGCACAAGTTGGCCCCAAATGGAGCCATATGGCATACGCCAGACCAACGGAATAATTTTCGTTCAATTTCATGGAGCGAGAACTATAGTTAGTGAGTGACCTTCACCATTAGATCTCCTCGGACATTTCCGTTGACCAAAGTTAATTTTTCTCCAATAAAGAACAAACTTTTGTTGACTAGGCGTTTTGTTCCTGTGTGCTCCTACATTCAACTGAGCGATTCAGTTTTTTTGAGATGGGTCCTAAAAGTAGAAGAAATGAAGCTAAATACTGAAATGGTTCAACAGGTACGTTGTGTTATCAGTTCATTTTAAGATATTTCATCATATTCAGTCATACAGTGGTAAATGGCACCAAGTTCCCAAATTTAACAATTTTTATGTTTGTCCCCCTCAAAATTTTGCGGTAGTTCAATGATATTTAAACAAAAGTATTATTGGCATACCAAAAGGAAAAAACTGGGTCAAAATCGAAAGTTAAGCAGTTTTTTGCTTCTCCTGAAAAGTGGCGTTTTTGCACTTAGTTCTTTTCACCACTGGCATTTATTAAATTTGGAATAAATTTATTATTATTTTCTTTATTATTTTGTTTATCAATCGTTCGTTGAATAATCTCATCAGTATTCCACTTTAACGTTCGATCATCAACATTTAATAATCCATTCATATCTAATTAATACTTCACTGAACTTCTGGCTTAAACACTCTTTTCTTAAATGCTGAGCAGCCGAAGTCGTGGACTGAATCCAACATCATGCTAGAGCTAGCAGGAAACCGAAGTGCCCACTCACTGTGCACGATTTATGGCTTGTTGATGAAAGTTTTTCTAACGTTGTAGGGAACGAGACCCAACTCCAAAAGAGTAAATACGCCAAACCGTTATAACTTGTCACACCTGAAATCGGTGGTTATCGTTACGCTGAGGTCACTCAGAATTTCAATTAAAGTTGTCGGTAATAGAGGTGGGAGTAACCGAAAGAATAAGTTTTGAACAGCCGTGTCAAATCCGTACAAACTTCCAACATTAATAACGCTGTAGGTAACAACTCGGCAGCGGAAACTTCCGCAGTTTACGAGGCTTGCGGCTTCAAACAGTTCCGAGGAAGTAGGGAATTAAGAATGAGTGATGCCACACGGGTTGCCGTACATACGACACCGCTGAGCAAAGTGAACAGAGTCTTGAGCATACAAGAATTCTCATAATTAGCGGTAAAGGTGGGAGAGGAATTACGACTTGCAAAAGGAGGAATTGCGGAAGCCAGATAGGGAAACGGCGAGGGAACATGAAACCGTTGGACACAAACTTCAAATTTCTAAAAACAAACAGCCAATTAGGTCTCGTAGTCTTGAGATGCCAAGCAACGCGAAGTGAAGTACGAGACGGCCTTAACTTCATTTTCTTAAAATGGAATGATGCATAAACTTGAGTTGCATCATTAAATCTTTTAAGGGGGAAAAATGTAAATTTACTGAAAAAGAACAAAACAATTTCGACTTTCACATAAGAACTAAATTAATATAAGTGGCTGTAGTTCAATATAATCTTCCTCTTTTCTATATTTTTCGACCATGGGGTTGATTGTATAATTCTAACGATTCGTTCTCTGTGCCACACCCACAAAGCTGACCTTACAGCTAATATTTCGATTTTCTTAAGCATAGCTTTGATGATTTATTTGAAAATTCGCTCATTAACTCATGCTACATGAATTGCCTTATATGTGTATGTATATGAAGACTACAGGGGAAAAACACTGTACGTCCAAAATAAGGATTTTTGTTGTTTGTGCTGCTATCCTGTAGGCTACCATCGGAACTATATTCCAAGTGCTTTCAAACGGTTGAAAACGATGGAAGTCCAGTTTTGTGAGCTTTTGAAAGTTTAGTATAATGGGAAAAACGCTGAGGGATCATCGTTCTTAACGAGAACGAAGAGATTCCGCGTGGACGAAACCTATTACAACAACCTCATTGTTTTCGCGTTATCGCTGTCGTGTGACGAGACTTTATTATTTTGTATTTTCATTGTTTTGGGTATGTATTTCTCAAAAATGAGGGACTTCGATGCCGAACCGACAACTACATCTGCCAAGAAACGTAAGGAGAATGGGAGACGAACGGAGGTGTGTACGTTCAAAAATGCTCCAGTCAACTCATGAAACTGGACCGGATTGCCAGGGCAAACGGCTCCGGTGTTTCACCGTCGTTAAAAAACCCCAAAGACGTGAAATTATTGCTACTTTTAATAGGATGAATAGCTACGACGAGCAAAATTTCAATCTAAGAGGTTTGACGAAAGTGATGTCTATTGAACGTCGACGACCAAGGAAGAATGCCTTTGATGCATTACTTCATGATAACTCCTTCTTCTTCAAGATTCGCTTAGTAGAAGATGGGTTTAGTAGAGAAATCGCAGTCTGTTATAAATCATTTATTTCAACGTACAATGGCCAATGGGAGACAGCACCCATAGTTCTCCCACCAAAGAAACGGACGGTGCGACCTAGACTCCAGGGCGTTGAGTTTGATCATCCTCTTCGCTTGTACACCAGTCCAAACCAGCTCAGAAATTCTTCAACTCGTTTCCGCAGGACAGTCGAGTGAGGGATTAGTGGACATTCAGCATTATCAACAAAAATGTTGTGGACATTCAGCGTTCTTCTAAACAACGTTTGGTATTTTGAGTTCAAACATGTTCATTATAAATGTAATCTTTGCGCGCAGCAGTCCATTTTTTTCTGATTTACAACAACCTAATGGATATAAGGCAATTTTGAGAACCAAATTTAGGCGTAATATGTTAAAATGCGACAGTTTCAAACATTAAAATCGTTTTTTCTCAGTTTTGAAAATTTGTGACCTTTATCATTTTCCCCCTGTACCCTTCATATGAAAGGTTATTTGAGGTTTGGTCACGTAAAGAACAGTTTTTCCGGACGTTTCGGCTATTTATTTCGCCATATTAATGGGCTACAAATAACACAGCAAAAATTACTTACTATGGACAATTTTTAAAAAGTAATTAGTGGTTAAGAACGCATGGATTAACATAATATTACAGCTAGATGTTATGGAAATAAGAATTTACTTACAGAGTCGTAAGAGTTGCGAGCCAGAAAGATGATTTTTAATGGGTAGATGACATTTAATTTATTTTAATAGATAGACAAATTGTATCTATCACTCTTGCTACTTCCCCAGTCACTTTTCAACTGATTTCTGATGGGGAGGTTCGTAGTGGTACCACTGGGGTAAAAACAGTTATTTTGGGGGGTGGAGGGTTCTAATGAGAGCCGGTACTTGTGGTCATGAAAGGTCATGAATCTGAATGTGGATATAAGTGTAATTCCAGAAGACAACTTCAGCTAGGTAGCACAATAAAAAATCTAAATTGGTGCCTTAATGTTCTTAATAACAAAATAAAGGATGAGTTCGTTGGCCAGAATTTTTGGAACACTCTGAAGGGTCCAAAGTTCCAAAAATAGCATCCAAAAACATGTTTTAGGGTTTTTGTGGATATTAGCATCACAATCACAGAAATAAATTATGTGATATATTTGAATTCAGCATGAAACTTCTGCTACATAAGTAAAATTTCAAAAATTGAAAATAGCCCATTTATTGAAAACATATAATATACTGTTTGAACTTACTAAACTTCATTCCCAACCTATCATTCTAAAACTCCACCAATTTCCACCTTCTGAAACCCGGCATCACCCTACTCCGCACAATAATAACCTAACAATATCCGTTTCTTTTGCAAAAACCACTCACTAAACTCACTTTTTGACAATCTATCGTCACTTTGCATCGCTGTTGTATTAAATTAACCTACCAATAGTTCATCTTATCACCGTTATAAACCCAAAAGAGTTTTTCCAGTAGGTACCTTCTTCTTGTAGGCTCCATGGAAGCCTCTGTTAATTTCGCATTCATGCAGAGATTTTAATATTTAGCATAGTATTTAGTTGATAGCTGGATATGCAGTACTTATCTTAATTATGTGAGATTTGACTAGCAAACTACAGGTCAGTGCACAACCAGAGCTTAGGTATTTTTCACTAGGAAACTGTGGAGACACATGGGTGGAGGTCATCTGGGGAAACTGCCTATCTTCCTAGAAGCTACCATTTTGGTTTATTATTTTCAATAATGAACCATTGGAATCGAACAAGAAAAAAAAATGTTTAACCCTCCTCAAAATTTGATGGCTTACGTTTCTAGTTACGTAGAATCCGAAAATTGAATAAAACATTTTCTGCCCGTACGTGGCACTTTCCTTCGTTACCATTTTGATGAAATTTGGTATGTGGGCTCCATTTGGAGTCTAGTTGTGCCCCAAAGCAGGGTTCAGCTGTGGCCGAGCAAGTTCCGGCATTTGTCTATGGAGACGAGACTCGGACAGGTTGCGGGGCCGTGAGTTCAAGACTCGCCTCGGGAGCATATTTTCGGGCAAGTCGGTCGCAGTTCCCCCTCGTCCCAACCCAGGGCGGTGAGGCCAATGGGAAGCCATTAGCGAGAATATCAGAACAAATTCTGATCTTCCCTTAGGAAGACAATTGATGACGTCCGCGACGCCAGGAATGGCAGTCGGATGAAAATCCACCCTGAAATGGTTCTTTACTTTTTTTGTGCCCCGAAGCTTTTGGTTGATGTCAGTCACTTATAAGGGGTGAAAATTAAGGGTTGAAACTTTTAGAATACCCTAGCTCAAAAACTCTCAAAATGAAGGCATCGTTTTTTCACCAATTTTAAACAGTATTGCATTTTTAGAATTCTTTGGGACCACCTGGAGCTCTGTAGGACTAACCTTTCGCTCCCTACGAGAACTTAAGGGTTGGACTTACGATAAATCATCAACGCGAGCGTGAATTGGAAAATAGGCCTAATCTCCGTTCAAAATTTAGCTGACCAAAATGCGATCGCTTTACATTACTTCGAGTTATACTCAGTTTTGCATCCTGAGCAACCAGAAATCGAATTTCTTAATAAATAGGGCAACCTCAATTCCCTGTTTCTTCAAACTGAGTTCGAAGTTGATTGTGAAATAGATATGTGGTTGGTAGGGAGTATCTATGGTTGATAGATGGTAGACAATGACAAAGCCGTGTTCTTTGCCGGCGAGTGATCTATATAGGAAAATAATAAACCTTTGTGTGATAATTTGCAGCGCTATTTTTTCCTTTTTTTTATTTTTGGTGGAAACTGCCTACTTCGGGTGCTGGGGATGCTGCTCCAAGGTACACTTACCTCGAGTGATTTTGACTCTCACACCATTTTCGACTGTCGTTGAGGTTAAATTAACTCTCAATAATATGAGAGGTTGATGGGTGTGACCATAGTTATTAAAGGGTTTAATACATCGTATTTCACTTTTATGTGAAAGCACCCCACCCGGGACTGAAGGGTAGAGTTAGTAAGTTGTCCATAAATAACTCTATTGGGAACATTCGACGTTTTCGGGTCGGTCTGGAAAGTCCACAGGGTTACGAGGGAAACTTTTTAGCGAGGATCGTTTACAAATTTTAACCACCGCAGACTTTGCATGCCATCCCCCGTAATAATTATCCAATATTGAACATCGTGGTCTCGTTATTTGATAGGAAGAGCGATGAAAATCAATACCCATCGATGTATTGCTGATAATGGTTTCACATGCAGGAACTTCCTGCAGTAAAAACATCATTATCCATTATCCACGGTAAGTACCTACAGTATAGGTAATTGAATAACTAGCAGGTTAACATGGCGTTCAGAGGTTGGTAGTTATTATTGATTCGCTGTGTGTGATTGACTTGAAAATTTGTTTCCACCGCCTTCGCTTGACTATCTTAAGGTTCTGTTTGAAAACCTTCATGGCTAGTTTTTAACGCGTAGGTACCTGGTTTTACCTCAATTTCTATTATTCAAGTGCTTTGAGGCGATTCGTGAAAAATTCAGCATGAACATACTGAATCGTCAGAATAGTACAGCTATCTTGGCAAGTTGCGATTTACAGAAGTACCTATTTACCATCCTTTTGAAGAAGCCTGTTATATACTTCAAGTGAATTTTCCAGGGAAATGAAGCTATTGCAATGGAAAAGTTTGTCACTGAAATCCGTTTTGGAACATTCTAAAACGATTTGAAGTTTTTCCAAAAATCATATGTATATTTATCATAATCTATATTTATAGATACTATTATAATAATCATAGTATTCGCGTTCAGCATAAAATTTATGATATAATTTAAATTTCAATAATTGAAAATTGTACAAAAATTGTAAATATATATTTTTTATTGTCAAAAACTTTATTTACTGAACTACAGCAATTAAAGAAGAAGTCTTTGGTTTTTTCTTGCATTTACTGTCCTTCGTCCCTCCGCTCAGTCTTCCCAAGTAGCTTCTTCACCGCCTTGGTTATAGATAATAGTAGTTATAGCATCGGCTGTAAGCTTCAACGAGCGATGCGGAATATTTGAGATCACCAATCAACTAAATAACTTGAGTTTAAACAAGGTGTAAAACACAAAGAACCATATTTATCATGCTTAGCATATCATGAAACGAACTCACCGTTGAAACGAAGGTCTGGAGATGGGGAATCGAAAATTTGTAGACAAAACAGTGACTTTGAATTTGATAGTAGTTTATTCAATGAATATTGAATGACTCGAATTATGATTCTAATACTGATAATAGTTAATTCAATAAGATATTGAATGACTCGAAATATGATTGGAAATGCAAAAGCAAAGAGAGCAGTATGACATACTCACATTGTGAGATACCTACGAAAACAAGCTTTGGCCGCAAGAGAGCCGGAATCGGAATGGGAAGAGCGTCTAAGAAAAGCCAAGCGGGAATCAGCTGAAAGCTGAGAACCGCGTACAATGTTACCAACTACATGATTTGGCTTAAGCTAATCTGCATTGAAGTTACACAATTTCAAAGCTTATAAGCAAGAACATGTTATGCGAATGGGAACATTAAATTGTAGGAATATCTTCATAATAGAAAATATTCCGAAACGAAAAACAATATGCTTTTTAGCCAAATGCAATAATACACCATGTGTTATAGATACTTGGTACATGGTTACATGGACCATATGACGTCACAGGGAAAGAGTCCATCATTGAAGAACACTAATTTCCAGTATATAGTTTAATAAACAATCACACTAACTGAAATAAATTAAATAGCTGTTTATTTTAGTTTTTATTAGTTAAATAATATGCATTGGTGGGTAAGTGAAGGCAGCATACCAAAAAATTCGGACAGAAGGGATTACCCTTGGAGAAACTGTGAAAGATACAGATAGGTTTTTAGATGTCAGGGTTGTGGGTATGTTTTTCAATAGCCTTCGCCATTTTCCTTCGAGTCATCTTTTTCGCCTTAGCATCCTGTATTGAAAAACTTTCTCTTCCAAAAAACGCGATCCATAATTTGTGCATTTCCACATCAACTTGTCAAAATTTAACGTATATATTCGTTTGTTCTTTTGAATCCAGTGGAGATCAAGAAATTTACATCTCGCAAATAAGTGTGGTCGCTGGCTCCCACGGGATGACCAGCCCCCACCACTATAACCTTAATTGGATTTCGCATGATTATTTCATCTCAATCGAAGAATTACGAACAACATTAGGCAGTGAGGATACTCAGGAAACCTCTGCTTCGTTTCTGGAGAGAAAACGTTTGAAATCCACAAAATACCATCCCATGGTAAGTTTGACAGAATAAGGTTGAAATACCCCCCCCCCTCCCTTCAAATCAGTAAATTGTTCATGTCCAGAATTCATATAATTTTTTCACAACTTATTTTCTACCCCCCTTTTGTTCCCTTTTCTTGTTTCATGTTAGCCCTGGAAATGGATGCCAACTGAAGATGCCTATATGTTTTTTTGATATGAGAGCCTGTCAACACCATACCACTTATAAAATTGAATTAATAACGCCAGTCAAAAAAATACTTTGCAGCGGCAATTTAACTAGAAGGTACTTTTCCCCTTTTACCATTACCTTCTAACTTATGCTAAGTTATGTTTTCCACTTTGTCCTTCTTACTCTTATAAGCATTATATACCATATTATTAGTACATATACAAATGATAAATACCCACAACCCTGACATCTAAAAACCTATCTGTATCTTTCACAGTTTCTCCAAGGGTAATCCCTTCTGTCCGAATTTTTTGGTATGCTGCCTGCACTTACCCACCATTATACCTACAATTTGTTTCACTGCCTGCGATCAGCATTTGTGTATGCAAAATTGATTTGCAACTTAAGGTATGTTCCCACCATAATAAGCCATTAGCCATATAAGAATGATCTGGTTTCCTACTAAGTCCCCTACGACTATACTCGTAATATTGCCTATCCTTGACCCCAGAAAACTATTTGTTTTTTGCAGTACCCACTATATCTTAAGAACGAACCACCCCGCCTTGTATCTCTTTATAATACACATCCTGATGAAGAGTGGAGACCACCGCTCGAAATGCATCGATTTGGAAAGAAGAAGAGTATTTGATTATACCCTTATACTTTTCACCATATAATAGGATTTTAGCACCTAAGACCTCCCAGGCTTAGGGACCTCTTATAGCTGGTACCTACTTACACATATAAATATTATACTTACCCAGCTTTTAAAAATATCATTTTGAATTATAAATAATATGCTATTAAATTACGAAATTACCTAATAGTGATAGTTTTTCGTTATAATTAAATTCTCTAACCATCATTCGGATGTCAATATCCAAAGAGAAAGCAAAAAACTTGTCACAATGATTCCATTGAGAGAAGAAAAGCTATTTTCGTATAAAACGGAGCAACTGGTACTTTTGAATAAGGCGGAAGACTTTTAAAAATTTTTGGAAAAATACCTAAAAAAAGGTCTGCCAAGTGGGTATGGAACATAGCTTACTGGTATCCATAACCCGATTGTATAGATGATTCGATCCACAGTAGTTTATCTCAAAACGTCAATCGCTAAGTACCTTCCACTACCCTCATAGGGGACCATTTCCACCCCAACTCGCATAATTCCTGAAAATTTCATCGTAATCAGGTGAGGACAACAAGGAAATACACGTTTGCGCAAGCGCAGTGGCTACTGTCAGTCTGGGGGCAATGATTTCCATCGGGAGCTCAGCAAACCACATAATCCCTGAAAATTGCGTGGAAATCGGATGAGAAATGTAGAAGTTGTGGCTGTGGCAAGGATTTCATGACAGACACACAGACAGACAGACACGGAACCAAAATGTTCAGAAAGGTCTAAATCGTAAAACGCGAGTGTAAATTTTGATTTTGGAGCACATTTTTTTTCAACCTTGAAAAGTGAAAACAAAGCTTCCGCTACCTTGGTAGACTCGGAAGCAAAAAACAAAACAAAAAAGACTTATGTGACAAATGTGTGTTACTAAGGAATTGCTGCATCTGTTATCGCCTAGTAAATGTCTAGCAGGTAAGATAGGTGATGAGGAAGTGAGGAAAAGCGTGCCACGTGGTAGTCGTTACTCAAACAGACATAAAATCATTCCGTTGATTCAGGTATCAAGGAAAATCCATCTTTCGAGTGGGCGGAAATCGAGTTGAAGCGTCGATGATTCGAGCACATCAAAACCCGATCGGTCCGGATTGTCCCAAGATTGCTTTTGGACCCTACAGAGGATGGAAGGAAAAAAACGGTAGGAAGGGAAATCGGGTACTAGGTGAAAATTGGACGAGAGGTTAGGATTGGGAAGAAGGGCGGAGAAGGGAAGGGTAGCGATGGATTTTGATGGTGAAGAGGGAAGCGTTGTTAGAAGGCAGGAGAGACGGCAAGAGTGGGGAGGAGCTTAATCGCGAAAGTTCCAAATTCACAACTCAATTAAACCCCCCACTCCGCCCCACCGTTGCCGTCTCATCGTCATCCACCTTCGCTCCCTCCCATCCAAAAACCTTTCCTTCTCCCAATTAATGTTTAATTTCCGCCGAGTTACCGGATCGTTTGAGCCCAAGAGGTCATTTTGAGGTGAATGTTGAAGAGGCATTGAGGGGGGGGGGGGTTGTGTAACTCGGAAATCGGGCAGGACCTCCCCTCCCCTCTCCTCGCTCCGTTTTTCGTATTTTTCTTGGCTTTTCCTCCATTCCCTTTTCATTTCCCCCTTTTTCTTCTTCATTTCTTTTTTCTAATCTCAACCCATCCCTTCTCACTTTTTCTTCTTTGCCATTTTTCCCTTTTACGACCCCCCCCCCCTTCACCACCATTTGGGGCATATTAATGAACACCGAGATCTTAATGAACTAATCAGAATAAACTACGCAGACCCTGAGATCCCTAATGCAGACCTCAGCCGCTTCCCCCCACACTTTCCATAACCTCTTAAAGAAATTATTTATACGTCACAATATATTTTCTTAAAACTAAAACTATCTGCTTGATACTTATTAAGGTACAATTCATACTAAAAGTGCTATGAAGGTGTTTTATATTTTCGAACATTACATAATATAATACGATGCTCTTATTCTAATACCACTTATCAAAAAATGTCCAACTTTTCAGGAGAGCGAAAAAAAACGTCTGCCCAGTGGGTGTGACACATAGCTTCCTCGTATCCAAAACCCAATTGTGTGGATGACCCGATGCATAGTAGTTAATCTCAAAATATCAATCTCTAAGTAACTTCCACCAACCTCATAGGGGACCATCTACACGCTAATCTGAACAATCCTGGGAAATCTTGTCGGAAAATGTAGAAGTTATGGCTGTTACAAGGAAACCACATCAACTACTCACGGCAAACTACTATCAGTCTGGGGGAGACGATTTTCATAGGGGACCATTTACACGCCAATCTGAACAATCCTAGAAAATTTCATCAAATTCAGAATGGATTGGGTTCACGATCACGTAGGTATCGAAAATAGCGTAACCAATATGTTGTATGCCGTTTCAATTTAGCGAGCGAAGAGTATTTCAACGTCCAGTCATAATTGGGCGAAGTCGATGATTCACGTGCAATGTGGTGATTTTAGGTTCCTCCATTCCAACATCATTGCCCATATCGGGCTCGAAGGACCATGAATTAGATGTGTGGCTGTTTCAGTCATTTAAAGAAAATTTGTTGAAACATACCAAGTGGACTGTGATACGAAATTAACGATAAAATTGACAATAAATTAATCAAATAATCAAATTTCGAAGTTGGAGATGGTTCAACAATGGTACAACGTGGCAGCTCACCTTGATTATCCTGTGCATAGATAGTAGGGAGGCAATCCAAATTTGGCGAGCAGACCATGACGGAGGTGGAGGTATGTCGCCCGACACCCCGGGTTGAACACACTTCCGCAAATTTGAGTACTTTGAATTCGAATGAGTTATTGAACGAAACGATTGCCTCGAAGGACTTCAATAGAAGAGAGGGAGAGAGACTGACTCGCGCCGTCCTGCCGTGATTCGCCTGTGCATGGTTGCCAGACTGTCATAACTAAATTGTCCATCTCCAATTTATGAGAATTAAATTATGAAATCAATCAATTTTAATTACGATTTAACAATGTAAGTGTTATGGATGTTTTAAGGATTTTACGTTTGCGCATGCAAGAGGCTACTGTCAATTTTAAGGCCTTGATTTTCATTAGGGACCACCTGACCACTAATCTGTATGATCTCTGAAAATTTCATCGAAATCGGATGAAAAATTTGGAAGTTATCGCTGTTACAGGGAATTCACGTTCGCGCGTGTGCAGCGGCTACTATCAGTCCGGGGGTGATGATTTTCATAGGGGTCCGTCTACACTTTACTCCGCATGATCCCAGAAAATTTCATCGTAATTAGAAGGAACATGTGGAAATTATGGCTGTGGAAAGGATTTCATGACAGACACACAGACAGACAGTCACGGAACCAAAATTGTTCAGATAGGTACTTTTCAACTTTGAAAAGTGAAAACAAGCTTCCACTACCTTGATAGACTCGGTCTCCAAAATAAAATTTTTCATTCGCGTTTTCTGTTTAAGGTCCTCTTGAACAATTCTGGTTCCGTGACTGTTTGTGTTTCTGTGTGTCTGTCATGATATGCCTGTGGCGGGCAAAACTATACAAAGTTATTGTCCAATTTCGATTAAATTCAGGGATTGTATGCATTGGTGTGCAGATGGTTCACTAAGAGAATCATCGCCATCGGACTGATAGCAAACGTGAATTCTTTATAGGTAATAGCCATAACTTCTACGTTTTCCTCTCAAATGAAATTTGCAGGGATTGTGTGTTTGTGCGGAAATTAAACCCTGTGCCTTGTGTGTGTCCCTTGTGATGGACTATTACCTACCCATCATCAGAGATTGGTTTTTTCATTCTCAAAATTGTCAAATTGACGGTATGTGATGATTGAGTGACATTCTCAAAACATCAGCCGTCTCATTTACCATTTCAAATGTATGGTTCGTCGTTGTTAAAACTTAATAGCATTTTTATCTTATTTTATAATTTACAATCAATAAGTGATTTATTCAGTATTCTTTAAGGGAGGTGTACTTTATAGAAGGTGTCATTACATAGCTGAACTCTCCTTTTTTACTGGTAAATTTGGCAATTTCGGTCAGAAACAATCTCTTTTGAAGAAGGCTCGCTCAGAACGTGTACGATCTTTTCTCCTCTCCTCTGCTGTTGATGAAAGTGGGTTTCACTGGACGAATTATGATCGTCTTATTGTTTTGGAGTCTCCTACCGCAGGTTTTCCCTGAGAACTTCTCTCCTGGTAGGTGATGCAAGCCTGGAGTGATCCTGAAAAAAAAACTTCTTGTTGGTATGAAAATAATCAGTAACAAAAAACGCTACAAATTATCACACAACGGTTTATCATTTTTGTATGTATAGATCACTCGTCTGCAAAGAACACGGCTTTTCCATTGTCGCCTTCTACCAACCCTACATACTACCAACCTACCACATACCTACTTCACAATCAAGTTTATTTGGAATTAATAAACTCTTCACACTCAGTTCGAAGAAACAGGGATTTAAGGTTGCCCTAATTATTAGGAAAGTCTATTACTGATTGCAAAGGACGCAAAACTGAGTAGGTACAACTCGAAGAAACGAACAACGATCGCATTTTGGTCAGCTAAAATTTGAATGGAGATTAGGCCTCTTTTCCGATTCACACTCGTATTTCTGATTTTTCGTAAGCACGACCCTTAAGTTCACGTAGGGAGCGGACAGTTAGCCCTACAGAGCTCCAGGTGGTCTCAAAAAATTCTAAAAATTCAATACTATTTAAAATTGGTGAAAAAGCCCATACCCTAAGTTTCATCAAAATCGGTCCATGGGAACTAAGGAAAGTGCCGTGTACGGCGGACGGAAAGAACATTTTTTATTCGATTTTCGGATTCAACGTACCTTGAAACGAAAACCAACAAATTTGGAGCGAGGGGGGGGGGGTCAAAAAAATTGTTTTCTCGGTCGATTCCAAAGGTTCATTAATGAAAATAATAAACCAAAATCATGCATTTCTGGATGTGCCGTTCAACTGGTCAACACTCAAAGTTTTAACTGATATAAACATATTTATTTTAACTGCCCGGGAAAGACGAAACAGACAAAGATATATGAACTTGAGGAGTCGTGAATACATCCACCTATAATTGGTACCTAATTGATTGGTTTGTACGTAGGTACATACTCGTGCCATAACTCGAAGAAATAAGAAATTTAAAAAAATAATTATCAGTCCCGAATTCTGGACGCGCTCAACTTGCTTAGAAAATAAAACGAATTCACACCCACAAAGCTGATCATGCCTCATAAACCAACCGAAAACGTCACGTTCGAATCCCCAACATAAAATTGTTTGCTCGTTCTTTCTGTATAAATGAGGAATAAAAACGGTGCACGACCTCTTCCATCCTTTCGAAAGGGGCTCTTCTTTGAATTATATTCTACGCTGGTTTCACTCTTTTCTCTTACCTTGATTTATGCGGGGTCACGCGTTTCATTGTTAGTTTTAATCTTCTGCTTTCTATGTTATCTCTACTTAAGGGGCGAAGCGGGGGAGTGAATTGATGAAGACAGTTTGTATCTTTATTTTTTGCGTCCGTCAAGCAAATCGGATTTTCTCTCTAGAGAGATACGAAACTTTTGCATTTGAATAGATTGGAGCTCCGCAAAATATCGAGGCGTGATCGATTTTTGAATCAACTCGTATCTTCATTGGCCTCCGAGTCATCTCAAGTGAGGAAAAAACCAATCTTTCGGGAGGCGGCAAGAGAAATGAAGTGGTTGGGCGACGTTCTATGGCAAACCTTTTGCTCAAGACGCTCTTATTCAATAACTTAATGTTAATTCTAGTACAGCATTACTCGTCTACCCTCATCATGGTTCCCGCATTGATGTCGGTCAGATACTGCCGCAAAAATCATGCAGGCAGTCAACTTATAATTACCCTGAAACACGCAATTACATCCAATCTCACGACAACATAGATGTAGGTATGGAATTTTAATCTTCAATAAGGAGAGAGCTGCACATCATTGATGAAGAGGGGGGGAGACATCAAAAATTTGATTTATTTTATCAGTAAGTGATAATGTGAAGGGTTATTGCATAGCATGCGTCAAAATATCTAAATGAGTTTTATGTGTGAGATGTTGCGTTTCAGCTAACACAAACTTAAGTTTGCAGCAGGCTCTACCATCCATGTGTTCAATTCAATTCAATTAAATCAATCTTTATTCGTTGTAAAAAAAGTATATGAATGCATCATTGGTCACATATATATCAAGGATGGTAATAGTAGGTCATATCTATTGGGAAGGTATAGTAGGTGGCTTGGTGAATTCTGATATTGTCATATAGGAGCGCTAAAAGGGCGAGTCTAGCCAGGGAGCCCGGCCGGACCCACCCACCATGGTGGCTCCCGGGGCTGCCTCCTAATATAAGGTAGACAGCCCTAACGTTTTCAAACTTCGCAAAGCATACCAGGCGAGCCGCCCCCGGCCCGACCAAATCACCCGACCAGAATACCCACACGTCCCCAACCAGGGACGGGTTTTACTTGTATGTGAAAACCATTAATAAATAAACAGTATAATTAACAAACACGGATATCACGATCAACTACTACATATCACAGATAAATTAAGTTTATTATCACAGATTAATTAAACCAAACCACAGTACGAATTAATTAATTAAAATAGCAATTCCATTTAAAATAAGTAATACAAAAAGTCCTGTACAAACAAGAGTACTTTTAACTAAAATTCCTCTGCATTATAATAGTTTATTGAGTAAAAAAATACACACACATAATATGTGTATATATTCAGCCCATATATTTTATAATATGTGTATATTTATAATATGTATTTTATATTTATAATATGTGTATATGTTAGTCCACTATGTACTACTTTGCTGGACTATTGATATGATATTTCAAGAGAAACAGGAGGTTAGTGCCCAGCTGTGTTCTACCGCTTCTGGTTTAAAGTTAAGGTGCTATATGTGTGCCCAACAAAAAAATATTTTCTGGAAAGTTTGCAATACTAAATGAACTAAAGGTCGTGATTTTGGATGTTGGATGTCTGGGAGAAAACCATTTAGTATTGCAGACTTTCCAGAAAATATTTTTTTGTTGGGCACACAAATAGCACCTTAACTTTAAACCAGAGGCGGTAGAACACAGCTGGGCACTAACCTCCTGTTTCCCTTGAAATATCATATCAATAGTCCAACAAAGTATTATTATAATAGACTAATTCAAGTTTCGAACCAAGAACAAATAACAACGTTGCTAGGGCAGAATGTATCCATCAAACTACGGATGGAGCTGAATTGGGGAGATCACGCGATAGCAGTGCTACCAACAGCATGAATCAGGAAACTCTTCAGCGAAGTCGTTGGTTGTGGTGAAAATTCATTCTGGTTCTCTACCAACAAGAGTGAGGAGGGCGAGAGCCGTACTTGTATTCCAGATTAGCTCATCTATGGTAAGACTCCACCAAAATCTGCCCGAAACTTTATAAGTAAGCAATTTAACGATGTGTCCTGATCTCCTGGTGGTAACGTCAAGAGCTGCCTTCATTATTGAAGTCTCGGTGGTATCTGGCTTTGGCCAGAGATCACTTGCAGACATCAATCCTCCCTCCATCAACTCGGGGACAAACTAATTCAATCTTGTCGCTCACCATGTGGATCCCAGACCCTAAATTCAAGCTACCAGATGGTTATGGCCGCCGTGTGCTGATGTGATTACTTTGCTGTACATATTTATGTGCAATACCATAGATTGTTGCGTTGAAATATTTTTCCAATCATGATTTGTAATGCAAAAGGACAAAAAAATTAGATACTCTTAGATATAAATATCGACTTGCATCTCACATTTCAGGGCTGAACAACTTTGGTCCCGTGACGATCAATCCTTGTCATGGATCCAACTACACGACTTCGTTGTCCAATTTTGATGAAACATCAAGAGCTGACCAGAATTAGCCTCGAGACGGTCCTCTGCGAATTTCGTTAACACCGGACTAACTGCAGTTTACTCAAACGTGATTCTACTTAAACACCAATTTCTCATGATTTGATGTCTCAATTCTGCTCAAATTGGGAAAACACTTGAATCGCTCAAAAATAAGAGTGAAATCCCACAGCCATTACTCTAGTGAAATTCGCCCGTCATATTGTATGTATCTCGTTTATTCCTCGAGCTGAGACAGAAATATGATGTTCCAGGAACAAACGTAACGCTCAGTCAAATTATGCTGAGCGAAGACCATAGAGTTGGGAAAGACGGACGAGGATTGTTTTCTTTTTTCTTATATTTCTTTATACCAGCATCCCTTCATATCCCGCCTCCTCGTATCACCCTCACATTATTAGCCTTCACTTCTCCTCTCATCTTATTCTTCTTCTTCCTCAGAGTTTTTACGTCCATCCCTGGGAATGAGGATGGCAAAGTGGCGAGGGGGAGGCAGTTGAAGTGGATGAAGACGAGGATAAAGTATGGATGCTGGGAGGGGTTGCCTGTCAAGTCCCATGAGCTTCGGGGCAAGATTCGAGAAGATTTTCGGTGCTATCTACCTCGAGCTCAATTTTTCCTCGAAAACCCCCTCCCTCCCTCCAACGCAACCTCGATATTGTTGTTTCCTTTTTTTTAGCTTCTCTTTGCTCACATGAAAAATAAATTAGATCGTGTGTGAAGCTCTTGTTATAACTACGGAAAGAGGTTCATTTAGCCAAACTACCTATCCAGAAACAACGTTCAGCTAAAACATTTCTCCAAAATCGAAACATTTTACGATATGGAACTTCCTAATCGATTTTAGTTCCGTCTCGCTCTGTCCATCTGCGTCAATTCTTGTACCAAATATAACTAAAAGTGAATACAGTTTGATTTTGATGAACAGGGATCGGATTCATATGTTTTTACAAATCCTCTTCTAGGCAATATATTGGCAATATTGAAAAAGAAGTGTTCGAATACGCAACTTTTGAACCGGTTAGGCCTACTTTCATTTTACATATTTTGCAATAAATACATATTTACAAATATCTAACTGAAAAAACACTTATTTTTTTATTTTGAGCAGTTTTTTATAATTTTGAGGAAGAGTCCTTCGTTTGAAAGATGATAATTTGTAGAGAGAGCATAGATGGTTGTCGTAGCTGAGAATCACGGATCAAGGGCTGTGAACCACAGTCAAGGCTCCATTTTCAACTTTTGTTTTCGTGCTGAAGTTGATAGGAGTGGGTGTGAATCGTATGAATTTTCACTTAATAAATGTGATGCGTCGATCTTATTACGATCTTTTTCGGTTCTTCTGGATTAATTTTTGGTTTGGAGTGCAATTTTTCATGTTGTGAAAAAAACCTGGACAGAAACTTGGCTCTTCGGGCCTCGCCTCACTTACTGGTTAGAGCCTTTGGCTGAAATTCAAGAAATACTTTAGCAGCGCTTTTCGGCGGAGTAGGGATGGGATGGAGAATAACCCCCGCGTGACACTTTTCGGGTAGTTAGTACAAGGCTAAAGCATGCTCCACGCTAGAATAAATTCTCAGACAGTTGGTCATTAAATATCTGCACGGGGGGGGGGGGGGTGATTGACCATACGTAATATTCCTGATATTCTCAAGGGGTCTGAAATCTCCAATGATTGTGTTGTCTTAACTCCCTACAAGATCTCTAGGGATTAAAGAAGTAGAGGATTGAGAGGAGTGAAAGGAGGTGCACAACAACAACACCGGATCGGAAATGAGCCCCGGAGAACTCGGGCGGTGATACCACGGAATACACCTACCAAGATGCCGAACTCGAGTCACTCCATGGCACTTTTCCCTCATCTCACCCACATGACAAGGTCGTATTTACAGCCTCTGGATATACAGTTAATTACGTCTCGTACACAAAAACTGATTAACTTCAAAAATCGTACGCTTCAAAAATGCTATTCAAAAAGCACAATATTTTGAGTAAAAGTATTTTTGAACGTATTGGAGTTGAGGTTGCCCTAATTATTAGGAAATTCGATTACTGGTTGCTAAGAACGCAAAACTGAGCACATCTCGAAAAACAAACAGCGATCGAAATCTTGGTCAGCTACAATTTGAACGTACATCTTTTGTGAGGGAGCGAACTGTTTCATCTACAGAGCTCCAGGTGGTCTCTAAAAATTCTAGAACACTGCAAATTATTACACAAAGGTATATTATTTTTTTGTGTAGATCACTCGCCTGCATCATTTCCACAATTTTGCCTTCACAATCAAGTTTATTTAGAAGAACTCACACTCAATGCGAAAAAATAGGGAGTTCCAGGTGCCTCCATTAGGAAATTTGAATACTGGTTGGTTAGGACGCAAAACTGAGCACAACTCGAAGAAGCGATCAGCAATCGCATTTTGATTAGCTAAAATTTGAACGGAGATTAGGCCTGTTTTGCGATTCACACTCGTGTTTCTGATTAATCGTAAGACTAACCTTTAAATTCTCATAGGGAGCGAACGGTTGCTCCTAAAGAGCTCTGCTTGGTCTCATTCGATTTTGAAAATTCACTACAACTTTAAATTGAAGAAAAAATAATACCTTAAATCAAAATTTTTTGAGCTAGGGCGACTTGAAAATTTTAACCCTTGTTTTTCAACCCTTACAAGACTCCAAATGGAGCCCGTATACCAAATTTCATCAAAATCGGTCCATGGTATCTAAAAAAGTGCCGCATACGGCGGACGGACAGAAAATGTCTTGTTCTATTTCTGGATTCTACTTACTTTTAAACGTAAACCAACAATTTTTGAAAGAGGGTTAAACAATTTTTCTTGATCGATTTTAAAGGTTCATTATTGAAAATAATAAACCAAAGTTCATCACTATTTAAAATTGGTGAAAAAACAATATCTTCATTTCGAAAGTTTTCGAGCTAGGGCACTCTTGAAAATTTCAACCCTTAATTTCCACCCCTTAGAAATGACTGACGTCAACCAAAAGCTTTGCGGCACAACTAGATCCCGAATGAAGCCCATATACAAAATTGCATCAAAATCGGTCCATGGTAACTTCAAGGAAAGTGCCGCGTACGGCGGACGGTTGGAAAATGTTTTATTTGATTTTCGGATCCTACGTACTTTGAAACTTGAACCAATAATTTTGAAGGGGTTGAAAATTTTATTTTCTTGGTAAATTCCAAAGGTTCATTATAGAACATAATAAACCAAAATTGTTGGTTTTGCAACATTTGCTGAAAAACGAACTCATCATTCGGAGTTGAGACTTTTTCTTCTCACACAGCCTTCAGCGCACAATCTGATCTTTTTTGATGTTACAAGCTCCAGATCCCCTTCTAAGGTGACAAATAATAGGACAGCGATGAGACTCGTTCATCACCAGTTCAGCACCTCAATTTGGACTGCCAGCTCTGAACTAAGCTGTTTTTCCTTCTCTAAATCCTCTTGTTTTTACTCTTTCCCCACTTTCGCTTTGTAAAAAAAGTCGTTTTCAAGATTATCTTTTCCCACCTTGTAATGAACGTTCCCGGATCATCCAAGGGCAGTGGGTACCGATCTTATCTCCGTCGCTCTGTTTGCTCTCTTGTCCATTTTAGCTAGTGTCAACAGACGTCAGGACCTAAGTGGAAGGGCCTCTGAGTAATGAATTGTCAACAGTGTTCCCCTACTCGTCGTTTCATTAGTCAAATCTAAAGCTCTCCCTAGAATCTCCTTTCCCATATCAACGTTTCACTTACGCAGACTCAAGTTCACACTATTTTAATCTATCAGGACATTTTGGTTAGTATCTTGTTATATATGTGTGTAAAGTAAGAGGATGGGAAAAATCACATTGTGGGGAAAAAGTTCAACTGTCGTCAGGCTTATGTACGCACTAAGTAAAATCAAATCATTACAATCCGCTTGTCTCTCAAATGGTGGAAAGATCGGCCAAGAAACTTCATCAAAGTTGTATATCTATGATTAGTATACTGAAAGACAAGATTGAATCAGAATCCCTTTACAGCTATAAAGTGACGAGAAAGTCGGTTACTAGTCTAATATATCCCTCGGATAAGCGCGGCCTAAAAAACGGTGCAAATTATTACACAATGGTTTATTATTTTTTATTTTTCTATATAGATCACTCGTCTGCAAACCCACCAACCATCCATCGAACATGAAGAAAAACATCGATCGCATTTCGGTCAGCTAAAATTTGAACGGAGATTAGGCCTCTTTTGCGATTCACACTCGTGTTTCTGATTTATCGTACGTCCAACCCTTAAATTCTCGTAGGGAGCGAACGGTTTGTCTTACAAGGCTCCGCGTGGTCTAAAAAAATTCTGAAAATTCTATACTACATTAAATTGATGGAAAAACAATACCTTTATATCAAAATTTCTCGAGTTAGGGCGTTTTCAAAATTTCAAAATTCATTTTTCAACCTTTAGAAGTGACCTACTAAAGGTATTATACCTACCTACCTATAGTACGGCATACGGTGGACGCACGGCCAAATTTTTATTCGATTTTTGTATTCTACGTACCTTGAAACGTAAACTATCAAATTTTGAGGGGGTGTTAGAAATTTTTTTTTCTTGGTCGATTACAAAGGTTCATCATTGAAAATAATATACCAAAAAAGATGATACGCGCGGTGTATCATTTTGGTAAGACGGTTTTTGAGAGAGAGAAAGGGTTTTGTGAAAAAGAAGAAAGTTAATTTTTTTGTCTATAACAAACTTTATTGTATAAGGGAAACCAACTTGTATGAATAGGAACTGTGAAAAGTAAAGTCGTTGAACAAAACTATGGAGTAGAAAAAATACCGAAAAAATGTATTTGTGTCTACCTCATTTGTGTTGAAAAATTAAAACTAGACATAGAAGGTACTTACTCATCGACCTAAACAATTCATCGGCAACATTACTCACAAGAAAGTTTTAATTTTTCTGAACATTGATGAATTGACAAGAAAACCCCGCGTTATGAAGAAAATTCCGGAAGTTACATGGATGCGCGCGGTGTATTGATTTGATAAAAATCAGCTGCAGGCATCACAGGTGGCTCCTGTGACAGGCCAACCTATTATTATTATCATGATGAGGATTCGAAGTTAGGAAGGTAACGAGAAGGGTACTTTCAAATCCACACGAGGGCGAGGGGGCTTAGCAACCTTTCAAAACTGCATTTTGTATCAATTTGATACCGCTATTGGAGGGTGAAAGTTATGTGTTTCCGAAGGAGAAGTTGAATAGAGAACCATGAAACCTTGGATTTCCGGGATGAAGTTGCACGAAACGGATGTTCAGAAATCAGAATCTGTTCCTCATTACAAATTGATGCAAATCTATCACCGCCTGATGTAAGAAAAAACCATTGGAGTTCTCTACACTACTGACGGTGGAACTTTATGATTGAGAGCAGCTGTAACATGATGAGTAGAGCTCGGCAATATATGCGAAATAAAACCTCAAAATGTGCACGTATATGCCCAATATATGCATTTGTACATATGCGCGAAAAAATCCGAAAATATGCCTTCAAAATATGCGCAAGATAGTTGAACAATTCTTTTCAGTACATAGTTCAGTACATAGTATTTATTCGATTTTTTTGCATGTACATTTTTATACAAAATGTACATGCCTTCAAAATATGCGCAAGATAGTTGAACAAGTCTTTTCAGTACATAGTTCAGTACATAGTATTTATTCGATTTTTTTGTATGTACATTTTTATACAAAATCATTTTATACAATTTTTACAATAGTTTTACTCAGTTTTTATACAAAACATTTAATTGTTGGAATATGTTAGCTTGTACTACCAAGTGCTTTTCCAAATTTTCAGTTGTAAAAGATTTTCTCAAATCGTGCAATAATAGTTTCAAACGGGAGAATGACCGCTTCACATCTGCTGAGACAATTGGTAGATATTTGAAAGACGCCACTTCTTGAGGAGTGTATGACCAATTGCTGGTGTTGGATGAGTCGCCTTCCAACACTTTCGCCAACACAACGACAGTTTTCCAGCAACGATTTCGTTTGAGTACACACTCTAATTTTTCTCGAACGGTTTCACCTGTTTTTCCGGGCCATGATAACGCCTCCTCATTAGAGGAAATAGCTGACAAAACTGGAAAATATGGATTTTGTCAAGAAATGCCCATTATATGCACTTATACCAAAAACTGCGAATATATGCAAATATATGCACGATAAATTTAAATTTGGAGCGACAAAATGGCTTGAATATGGCATATTTGGGCTCCTTTCTGCTTGGGCATATCGCAAAAAAAATATGCAAATATGCAAAATGCCGAGCTCTAATGATGAGCAATTAACTCCTTATGGATTATGGATTGCTGGGGTAACTGGAGGAAAATGGAAAAATGGCGGACGGACGGCCAAATTTTTATTCGATTTTTAGATTCTACGTACCTTGAAACGTAAACCAACAAATTTTGAGAGTGGGGAGGGGGAGTTACGTTTTTTTCGATTCCAAAGGTTTTCTATTAAAAATAATTAACCAAAAACTGATAAAAGTGAAACAATTTCATGGTTTTTAGAGCACTACTACTGTAGCACAGGGTTTTCGCGGTAGCGAATTTGGGATAACAACAACAACCCATAAAAAACCAATAACAACGCATCACAAAATCGTAGATACTTCCGCCATTGTAATGTTTGATCTATAAATTGACTGGGCTAAAAGTGCCGCGTACGACGGCCGGTGGTGGACGGACGGATCATTGTTTTTCGATTTTCTTATTCTACATACCTTGAAATAAAAACCCTGAAATTCTTGTATTGGTGGGGTTGAATTTTTTCTTGCTCTATACCATAGATTCGTTAGGTATTGAAAATAATGAACCAAAAACGAATTATGGATCGTGGAAAACGACCAGCTAAGATAACAACACTGATACGGTCCTACATTTTGTAATATGAGTACTAGAACCTTACTTTCTGCACGAACTTAGATATGCATAGAAATAGTTTGAAAATGAGTGAGTCAATTAAAACCACTAACTAACTGAATCCTGCACTACTATACGCTATAGGTACTTGGAACTCTCACTTTCGATAAATCTCCAGGACTGGCGTTTCTGCTTATTGCCTTCTCCCTTCAAATTTGAGGAATTGGGGCGAAAACATTTAAACTTGAATGGATGGTAATAAAAATTATAAGAAAGGTGATTAACCTGCGCAAACCTTGAGAATTTCATCAAAGTAATGTGGACGAGGTGAATCTCGACCAAAATTGTGATCCTCAAATCAAACTACTTGAGCCTGCTTCACAAAAACACCCCTCCATTATTGAACATGGAAGTAACGTACTACCCTGAATGGTGACTGATAACAAAAATCATATTTCGTATTAATTAGGAAATGGCCGTTTTCTCTGTAGGAGCTTTATGAAAACCTTCATTGAACCATTACACAAGCTCCGTTCATCCCATCAGCAACAATGTTAGATCCGCGCCTTATTCATGATTGAAGCACCCATTTCCCCTTTCTCATCACGTAAATTAATCCCGACAAAACTTTTTCGGTCGTAAGAAAAAAAAAGTTTCAGGAAGAAGAGAAGAAAAAAGATAGCAGTAAGGGAAGGTTATGAATTTTTTCTCTACACAAAGCCCTTTCTTATTTTTACCCCTCCAGAGGGTTTCACAATAAGGGATTTCTGACAAAGGTCCCCAAGAAATTCCCTGGCTCCCCATTAGGAAATGAGAATTCTAATGGTGTGAGAAAGAGGACGTCCGGGTTGGAGACGAAAGTGGGGTAACTGGAGGGAAATGTAAAGGCCGACGAGACGTGGGGACAAACTTCGGCAAAGTATTCCAAGAAAAAATAGAAAAAAGGAGAAAAATCCACGCATAAAAAGAGCGAAAAAGAGGATGAAGGAGAACGTTTCGCACGATTCTGGGACACTGAAAAGTATGAAAGGAGAATCGCCTTTCAGGTACCGCGGACGTGAAAACTTGGTGGTGGAACCCCGGAAGTTGGTTCTTTGAGTCGACATCCTCTTCCGAGGCAGTTGGCCTCGTTTTTCCTGCTGAAAACGTCTTTTGCTAGTCTTTTTTGAGAAATCTTATAAATCTTGGAAAATGTTTGGGTTTGAATTGGTTGATCATAACATAAACTTGTCATGAAAGAACTGTAAAATAGCCACTGATGGTTTGCACTTGTCTATAAATGAAAAAAAAAACCTGTCAAGAGGGTGTGGCACATAGCTTCCTCGTATCCATAATCCGATTGTATAGATGATCCGATGCATAGTAGTTGAACTCAAAACATCAATCTCTGAATACCTTGCACTCATAGGGGACTAATCTGTGTTCTTCGCGGAGGATGATCCTCATGGAAAAATAATCAATCTATATGCTTTTAATTGTCATTATGCATATGTATGTAACAATCGTCAATAAATAAACATTGTTGTTCTGCACTTCTGCTGTAGTCATTTATGTTGGTTGTTGTGGAGAAGGAAGCTCTTTAGATGACGATAGAATAGGTTTACTCTTGGTGGCCCATTTGTAATGTTTTTAATAAAAAGTAATTATTAAGTAATAACATTTTTTGACATAGGTTATACTAACTAATATTTTTGACTGGTTGGTTATACTAACCGTGATTGTTCATGCTACTGTTATTGTTTTTTAGTCTTCAATTAATTGTTTTTTGTTGTAGGCTTGAGAAAGGGGCCATAGTTTGCCCCGAAAGCGCTTGCCAAATCAATGTGAATATATAAATATATTGACGTCCTCTGCTTCCTTCTCCACAACAACCAACAACCAACAAACAAATAATTGGAAAAATAGTCATATAACATTATTCATAAAGTAAAAATGTAGAAACTAATTTTTTTAAATGAGGAAACTGGTCTTTCTGGAATAAACTATTGATAACAATGAAAATAACAAGCTACGTGATGCGCAAAAGTCGCGGAAAGCGGAGCGGGGCCAGAGGGGAGTCCCGGCTCCACCCACCATGGTGGCGTCCCTAAACCAAAAACGCAAACAACTCACGAAAGAGTTGTCGACGATCCGGTGAATGTGCATCAGAGGGCGCCACCCCCGAGCGAGACCTAGGCCCCCACTTACCCATCCACCCATAAACATACGACAAACACGCTATAAATACAATCATCAACGACATAAAAACAGTTGATAATTTACTATAAATACATAAGACATGCAACATAAAACTAATATCTAAGAATTGTCAAAGTTAAAATATCAATAAATAGAACTACTAAAACAAAAGTATTACAGAAAGACCAGTTAACTTTAAATATTTCAAGTGCAAGCAAGAGTACTCGATATTCATCTTCTGCTATGATACCTACGACTATTACGACTAGGACGATGATGACACTGAAATTGACAAGATGCTAGAACTATTAACTACAAGAAACCGTATTTACCAAAATATACATCACAACAACCACTTCACTCCATGAGACTCCTTCACGACTCTCGAGAATGATTTTTCTTCTAGTTGCTGTAACTGTTGTGGGAGCACATCAAAAATTCTTGTTCCTGCAATTAAGCAATGCTCTGAGGCGGGTGAATGGAGGGTTCAAGTTTTTTCGCTTCCTCGTAGGGTATTCATGGTTGTCCGAGGATTTTGGAATGGAGTAATTAATGGTAATAAATCATTTTGTAATAATTTGCAACGTTTTCCGTTTGGATCCGTTAAAAAGTCAATAACAATCAGATTGTGTTCGTTCCAGGAAAGCAAAAGGTGTTGAATAGTAGGTGTCTGCCTCTGTTCAGGTTTTCTGATTGCTATTCTAGAGGCCACTCAATGAATATAGTTGAGCAGATGTGAGCCCAGTATCCAAAATACAGATTGTGTGGAACACCGCTCTCTGGCAGAGGGCATTTCCTGGGAAAGGCAGTTTGTATACCCATCCTCCGACGTACCCCTTGCCAAGCACAATTTGTCCGCACTTTTACAACTCGGGGCGGCACGCTCATTGTCTCTGGCAACAACTGAATTCACTGAGGCAGCTGTTGTTGTTACGGACAATGCGATGGGAGGGGGGACGTGGGAGGGAAATATGCAGGAAAGAAGTTACCTGCTCAGGGGACCGGTGTTCGGGAGCCCACACTCGACGTTTCTACAAGGGCTGTGCTTCTGGCCCGATAAGGGATGTGGATAGTGGATGTTGGCCTTACCGGTCTTTACAACCTCCCAGCGAGTGTTCTGGGGTTGGCAGATGGGGAGTGAGAACACTCGAACTCTCCTTGTTGGACCTTTACGGAACAAGAATTATCTCCGGTACAGAAGTAGGTTGGTATAGGTAGCGTGAATTAGCGCTAAGTTGTTCGCTAATGGTATTCAGAAATGGCGGAAGACGTGGGCCAAGAGAGAGATGGAAGTACAGGGGTCAAAAGATTGACGTTGTTAACCCTAAACTTGGCAAGGGAAATGCAGGTCGACTAATTGTTCCACATTTTTTTATTGGGCCCAAATACGCCAACGAACTAGGAAAAAATGTTGTTCAAAACACATGGTCTTTTAACAACATGTTAAAAAATATTCTTAAAATTTTACAGATGTATCTTCAAAGCTACATTGTCAAGATGTCGATAGATTCAGTGCCAATATACTAATGCACATGTTGCATATAACCAGAACCTTCATCAAACTCCATATTAACATAAACGCAAGAAATTAGGTTTAAAACTAACCATTCCCACAAAATTAACAAGAAATTGAGGTAATTTTGCTAGATTTGTCTCCGAATATAACCATCATAACAAGCTCTTTCGAGAAGTTTCCTCCAAAATGAACAAAAAATTAAGGTAATTTGGCAAGATTTGTCTTCAAATATCCAAAGTCGAACCATTATAACGTTTTGGCCTTAAATGCCATTCTACATACTACATACTTGTGAGTGCCAGCTTGAACCTATTCAACTCTTAACTTGGCAATGTAGCTTTAGAGCAACATTGCCAAGTTAAGAGTTGAATAGGTTTAAGCTGGCACTCACGAGTATGTAGAAAAACTTACTGTTCTGTCCTAAAATTTTATTTGCGGAAAAGCTCAGAGTGTTTGATGCAGCAGGCCGCTCGAAATTGTGATATTCATCACAGGTTTTGTTATAGCTAGTTTTGTGATGTCGAGTCCGTACTGCGTTTTTTCATGAAGTTGGTATTTTCTCTTTCAAGGTGCTCACCGAATTATATGGTATTTTTGGAAACTTGTTTGAAACTCCTATACGTGTATGGACTCCTGTGTATTGGAACTCCTTAAAGGATGGATTTCAATTATGTAATGAAAGTCATATGAATTTTCATATGAAAATGTCAAAAAATCGCCTACCAAACTAATGTGTTCTGGTTAAAAGGGTGGGGAGGTTAAATTTGAGAGGAAGATAATTATGATATCCCACTAAACATTCTCGGAGACATCAGTGAGGGGAAGGCGTTGATTGAAATAATAGGTAACGCTTTGCAAGCGAAGTTCGAGCAGGGGGCATTCAGCGCTCGAAACCATCCCCAGAACTGAATACGATAACGGATTTCCAGTGTTGAAAATAGTATGCTAAGGTTGTAGGAGGCCACTTGTCATTGAAGTACAGGCAATACGAGACAAGCAACCAATCTTGTAAAGTTTGTAGCAGTGGTGAAGAGGACAACGCTCTCCATTTCATAGGGTACTGCTTTGTTCGGTCTCAGTCGTCGGTACTTGGGCAGGTCATGGGTAAGTTAGGATGAGTATTTGAAGATGATCAAGTTGAACAACCCAACCCTTGGCATGTTGTGTTGAGGCGTGGGGTCTAAGGCGACGATGGAGTGTGGATGATATTGTTACCCGCATTTCTGTCCTTCCCGTGACAGTTGCTCTGTTCAATCTAATCAAAATACAATTGACTTTCTGTTCCATTACATAGTTTATAACATGTATATGTAGCACATTAATAAGTGGAAAGACGAACTCAACAGGCGGTCCTTAGTGACCTTGAGTAACCATGTTATTTGGTTTATCTTATTATGTAAGTTGATGTATATTTATATGAAATCAATTTTTTTTTTTCAAAAAATAAACATGTTTATTTTTTGAAAAAAAAAGATGAATTATGTATTTTTTCAATTCTTTCATTTTTTGCTATAGAGTAAAACGCTTCAAATTATCACACAAAGGTTTATTATTTCTATATAAGATCACTCGTCTGTAAAGAACACGGCTTTGGCATTGTTACTACTTACCAACCATAGTTACTACCTATCTGCTAGGTAGGTACATAAAACATGTCAACGGAGATTAGTCCTCTTTTGCGATTCGCACTCGGGTTTCTGATTTGTTTCAAGTCCAACCCTTTAGTTCTTGGGAGCGAACGGTTGGTTCTACGGAGCTCCGCGTGGTCTCATGTGATTATAAAAATTCAATACCATTTTAAATTGTTGAAAAAACAACACCTTTATATCAAAATTGTTTGAGCTAGGGCGTTTTCAGAAGTTTAACCCTTATTTTTCAACCCTTAGAAGTGAGTGACATCAAACCAAAGCTTCGGGGCACAATTAGACCCTAAATAGAGCCCATATACCAAATTTCATCAAAATCGGTCCATGGTGACTAAAGAAAGTGCCGCGTACGGCGGACGGACGGCAAAATTTGTATTCGATTTTCGGATTCTACGTACCTTGAAAAGTAAACCAACAAATTTTGAGGAGGGTTGACATTTTTTTTTCTTGGTCGATTTCAAAGGTTCATTATTGAAAATAATAAACTAAAATGTAGAGGAAACCAAGTCTCCCAAGTTAATGGTGAATAATCCAACCTTAGTAGATCAAAACCATATTGTTCAGTAATGCATGCATTCCAGAGGACGTCCCATTGAATAAGCCTTTGGTCAATTTGAACCAACTGTTATGTGATAAAACTTGCATTATTATTCACTTTCCTACTGCACAAAGCTATTTCACTCACACAGACATCCACCAATGGTTTTTTCGCAGTTTTGGATTCAGAATGGTCTATAACGAATTAGTACGTAATTATTTTTCGCTGTAAGAGTTATTTTTCTGAATAGAACAGATATGATAAATGTACTTGCTGACGGTGACCTAAGGCATTGATTTCATGAACAAGACATAGACATACCAAGCTTTTATTATTCAGGAATTTAATAAAATTAAGTGCTATAGATAGCAGGATTCTTCTATCCAATGAAGTGTATAGCATTACGAGTACATTAATTATGTTTCTCATTGTCGAAAACGGTGAAAAATCACACATAAAAATGCTGTGAAGAAGACTTTTTTTTAAATCTTTTTTTCAGGTGATGAATATTGTTTATTATTGAACTCACTCTCATATAAAAATATTGAAACCGTTATTCTAACGCCTCTTTCTTATTGTTGGTTTGTGTCGTTTTTCGTACTCGGCCTAATAAACTTATTGTCTATTGATATATTGCCTATGCAAAGCGTCCAAAGAAAAGAAGAAAACATTAAACAAAAACCCAAATAAACTGATACTTCTTTGTCCCACTCTACTACTACTTAATGGTACTTGCTTCCCTACTATACTCGTACTACGTGTATCTATATTCTGCCTGACGAAGGTTACTGCCCACCCAACTAGGTAAACTGCTCAAAACCGTGTTATTAATTGATATAACTCGCTATTGTTAATTCCATAGTATTGTTAAGAACCCAGTTAAGAATATTGTTAAGAATAAAATATTTTGGTCCTAAATTTCAGTGTCCTCAACCTAGTTATTGCAGATGACAATCAAATCGTGGGAAATTAGAGGTACAAATTTCCGCTCCAAAAATATCCTCCTTTGTAGAGACGCGAGTTTCTGAAATTAATTAAGATTCTACGTTCCTCATTACGAACGGGGCTTCACTGTCCTCTGAATCTGTAACAGGTCTCAGCTCCTCGCAACACCGCTTACAAAGCTTTGAAGCTTGAATAAATTAACTTTGAAACAATAAGACCCGAAGTTCCCTCAACTGGCAGTAGAAAATTAATGCAACGAGATAACTTCATTTTCTCCCATCCGAGCGAACATAAATCAATAACAGAGCGGAAACTTTGAAGAAAAGCTCCACTTTTCCATTCAATTTATCATAGTGATGCGAAAGGAAACTCATTTTTCTTTGTGCGATAGGGCAGGGAGGGGCCACGGTAATAGGATTCTTCCAGAGGCTTCTTTCTTGTGATCTATAAAATACAATATGATACTCAGCCTCTCATCTAAAATTACGAGAGTGAACCAAAAATAGAAGAACTTTTTGTACTTAAATGATGACAAATAAAAACGTTTTATTCCAGTTCTAGGAGAATGAACAGCATGATGAAAAGAAAAGATGTGCTCCCATGGCAGACGAAACTAAGATACTTTCTCTTAGTCGGTCAAAGTGATGAAAAACATTTAAGGTTATTAAGTTGGGTGAGCTCTCTATACGTATATTTCCCATCTCTTCGTAATTTTTATTCCATTGTTCTTAATTTAAAGTACAGGCACCTCTCCTTTCCCCCATGTTTAAAATATCACTATTCCCAATTGAAATGAATTTTGAAGGCACTATGTGAGTCCAATTATTCCAATTTCAATTAATGTCTATGACTGTATGCAATGCAGTATGAACAAAGTTCCCGTATTTCCTTCAACTTAGAATAGGTGCAGGAAAGACAGTACATGTTCGTATTTATCATTAACAACCATGTTTCTGAGAATTTAGCCTTATTAGTTAATACAATATTACTGTCTGGTATCAGTGAATTTCTGTGTCTAATCTTTAATTTGACACTTTTGTGAAAATTGCAATATCACTTGGACGGAATGAAGAAGAATACTCAACGTTGAGGAACATAGCTGCTGGAGTACCCCAGGGCAGTGTGCTTGGACCGGTTTTGTACCTTTTGTACACAAGGGATCTTCCAGAACCAACAGAAGCAGTCACAGCAACATTTGCAGACGACACAGCAATCCTAGCAGTAAGAATGACAATTGAGGGAGTCTCAGCAAAACTGCAGAATTCAGTGAACTGTATCCTTAAATGAACCAAACTGAGGAGAATCAAACTAAATGAAACAAAGTCAACGCATATAAACTTCTCATATCGGAAAGTAAACCCTATTCCTGTTTGAAATAACTCTCATGCTATACCATATTATGCAAATACAGTCAAGTACTTAGCTACCAACCAAGGTAGCTACTTAGCTACCGTGGATACGAAACTGAGATGGAAAGAACATGTGAAGAAGAAGAAAGAAGAAATCAACCTGAAATTAAGAAAAATGTACTGGCTGTTGGGAAGAAACTCTCAACTCCCTGTGCACAATAAAGTGCTACTCTACGAGGAAGTGATAAAGCCAGTATGGGTTTACGGCTGTCCCAAAAGGGGATGCACCAACAAGAGCAACGGTGCAGAACAAAATACTCGGGAGCCTAGTACATGCGAACAAATGACCTCAACCGCGACCTCAAAGTTGAGATGGTGAAAGAGGTCATAAAAAGAAGAGTTGTGGACCACGAAACTCGGCTTCACAAACATCCAAACTTCGAAGTCTGCTGGACAACAGCAGTACGACGACTGAAGACTAAGCTCTTGGACCTTGTCACCAACCTCTAGAAGAGAAATGTGTAATGTGATGTGGAAGAGGGTAGTGATCTATGAACCACAGAACTGTGTATAGTACATATTAAAGAGAAATAACTAGTACTGTAATAATAAGCAGATTATGTTTTAAAAATCAGTTTTTAATAAATAGGTGTTCACACACTCTGAGGATCATTGTTCTTCATGACACGTGCACTTTTTTTTAAACTCAAGGTATTGGTGCTATTGTGTTCTTTACCTTTTGTGATTTTCCCCTCATCATATTGCGCTTGCTTTAAAGCCTCTGGATTTAAAAGATTAGTCAGATTGTTTCATGTCAGAGGAAAAGTTATTACTTTAGCGCTTTTCCTACCCCTTCCATTTTCCTGCCATCGCGTCTCTCCCTCTGTGTTCCCTTTTTGTCATTAATCATCATGATAACTGGCCGGAGCTCCCGCCATTCTTCTTTTTCACGTGGAATTTTCACCCTCTCGGACTTCGGAAGAGATAGGGGTGGACCTTCTATGCATTTATATAGCTGCTTTAGTCAAAGGAAGTCGGGAGGGTGATCGATTTAAAACGTGAGATGCTGTGATAGTCAAAATTACTAAGTAGGTAGGTTAGGTCCTAAAGCTGTCTTCTCAGTTCATGCTTCTTTCTTCGCCAAGGTATATTGCTCGGATATTGGAAACCAATCAACTTTTGGTTTAATTATTCTTTCATGGGTTGAATAGTATTCTGTAAATTTTTGAACAAATTTTCTTCCCATAATTTTCGAAAATCGAATACAATACCATACGCGGCACTTTTCCAAGTTACCGAGTACCGGAATAGATTCGATTTGGCAAATGTGCTAATTGGAAGTGGCAACAACAAATTACGATGTTAATTATAAACCACACCATTTAGATCAATTTATACATTGGTGGGTGTATGGAGTGACCAAATGGATGATAAAGGGTTGGAGTCTTTTTTACTCAACCACTGACGTAAGATTAATTTATATAAAGATTCACTTATATTCTTGTGAATAGTTGAACACTCGGAATTAGGATTGCTGGAAAACGTTAACAAGATTGTATATCTGCAACTGTTTGTCAAACTAATGGTAATTAATCCCTAATTACAAATGGATATAATATATCCTATATGGATATAATATATATAATATTATTATATCAGGTCTCCCTCCTCAGTCGACAACGTCTTTACTGGCCTATGTGCATTTTCAAAATCCTCTCTACCACGATTGCTTGATAGCGAAGGTTGCCTTGTTTCGTCTGTATTATTCCTTCCACCCATTTGCACCCTCGCGGATGATATCCACACAAATACACGATTTCCTACGTGGAATGTTCTTGACGAGTCCAGGGAACGCTTACTAACTTTTTGTTTGCTAGGGCTCTTGGTCACACATTAGCAAATCTAAATATGAGCGAACGATGTAGGAAAAAAATTGCTTATAGGTTGATATACCTGTCGAATTTAGTGCTCTTCTTAGTTGATTTATCAACCAGTTCTTCATGGAGTTATTCGTTTTGATAGAAGGACCGCGTCGTAACTTGATCATTTCCACGGGCACCGACGGAGCCCATTTTTTTCTGCAACACCTTCCACGACTCAGTCGAGTATCCTGGATTTTAAATTTTAAAGGCCCTCTTTTTTTGTCCTCCGACAAAACCGCAAAAGGATCCGCTTCGGTATCATATTGTTAGGGAGGGGTATTAGTTCCAGACCTAGGACACCAGCTGACTCAAACTTCCAAGAAGCCCGGGTGTCTCTCGTACAACAGAGGTTCTTTCTCAGGAAGCTCTCTCATTTCCCTTGGCATCCCAGCCCTCGAGCCAGAACGGATGGAGCCCTACGGTCACCACCACCTTGACAGGCCTTGGGTTCGACGAGGCGTAGACTAGTGATACCACAGAACTGGAAGTGATCGTTGATTGAGCAACATCATACAAACTAAGATCGAGGGAACTGACAACACGTAATGATGATAACACACACATCACGTTTTCATGTGTTGAGAATAATTAAAATTTTCAGTTTCATTAACGAATAGAGACCACCAACTCTGTCAGGATGGTGCTGCATAGCTTTGGTTTATTATTTTCAACAATGAACCTTAGGAATCGATTGTTAGATACCTACGTAGAATCCGGAAATCAAATTTTTTTTTAAATCGTCCGTCTGCCGTACGCAGCACTTTTCATGGTTACCATGGACCCATTTTGATGAAATTTGGTAGGTATACGGGCTCCATTTAGGGTCTAGTTGTGCCCCGAAGCTTTTGGTTGATGTCAATCACTTTTAACGATAGAAAAATAAGGGTTGAAATTTTGAAAAACCCCTAACTCAAAACATTTTGATGTAAAGGTATAGTTTTTTCATCAATTTAAAATAGTATTGAATTTTTAGAATCGAATGAGACCACCCGGAGCTCTGTACGACCAACCGTTCGCTCCCTACGAGAACTTAAGGGATGGTCTTACGGTAAATCAAAAACACGATTGTGAATCACAAAAGAGGCCTAATCTCCGTTCAAATTTCAATACTGTCACTGTAGTATTGAATTTTTAGAATCAAATGAGACCACCCAGAGGTGTGTAGGACAAACCCTCCGCTCTCTATGAGGACTTAAGGGCTGTAATTGCTGTACCTAAATCAGAAACACGAGAGTGACTCGCAAAAGAATACAAAATTAGGCGTTCACATTTCGGCTGATCAAATTCGTTCAAGTAATTGTCAGCCGGTTAGAAACGGTTCGTACCTACGAATAACGTTCCATGTCATCCAGATGAGCTTTCTTAGCAACCAAGAACCAAATTTCGTATTGAAGGCACTCACATCTCTCGGATAGCGATGCTATTGCTAATTAATAGGTAGTATTAATGGAAAACCCAAGTTCTATGCAGACGGGTGATCTATATAGTAAAATAATGAACCATTTTGTAATAATTTGAAGCGTTTTTTTAGTAATTTAAACTCACCATAGCCGTCCAGTCTCAAAAATGTCATCCAAATATACGACTGAACGGGGAATGTTGATGTGCATTAGACACCTACCCGCAGATAAAAGTGACGTTCCTCTGGTTCTGGTTTTCAAGACTTCCGATCATTCCAAGTTGAGTTAATTTCAAATTAGTCCAACCTAAATTTATGGTCATTTTCTGCGCTTGCGTAATTTTCCAATTCTGGTTGTACGACAATTATACCTACTAAACTCTTATAATGATGATAAACGTACTTAATGTTGTTCGGGGTTATGTTGCTCATTGTTCAAGATATTGCTTTCCATTGATGTACACCGGGTAATCTCTAGTGTTTCCACGATTGATAAAAGTGTTCATCAAAGAAAGAGATATTGCCGGATGTTACTACCACCTAGCAATCGACCATGATCAAACTGTTGTAATGAAACTCTAATTTGGACTAACCCCCTTTTCATGAGGTATTGAGGAAATAAGGGTGACGGAGAGTCTCAACACTAATACGTGACTAATTTCCTCCTACGAGGCATTAAAACCGGGGTATCATCAGAAGCAAGTTGTATGAGAAAACAAAAGGGAGCTGAAGATGCGCTTTTCGAAATGAAAGCTGGTAAGCTCCTAATAAGATTAGCGTCCCGTGAGGATTTAATCCTCCTGGCAGATTAAAAAGGCGAAGAAACATTTGGGCCAACTAACTAACACAGTTAGCTTAGGGAATTTTATATTGAATTATTATGTTAAAGCTGGCGTCAAAACATTAGACAATTAAATGCCAGAAATTGCCAGCCGCAATCTTTCAGTGTTTCAATTCCCTTGGCTGCTTCTTCTTCTTCTTAATTCGCCGTCTCCAATCGAAGGTTGGCGATCCATGTGGCTAGCTCCAACTTATTGGTTGCAACTCTAAACACCTCAACTGAGGTACACCCAAACCATCTCCTAAGGTCCTTCAGCCAAGAATTCTTCCTCCTTCCAACCGAGCGCCTCCCCTCAATCTTTCCCTCAATGATCAGCCGAAGAAGTTCGTAGCGATCGCCTCGCATGACATGCCCAATGTACTGGGTCTTCCTTTCCTTAACTGTGAGCAACAGCTCCGGCGACTTTCCTACTCTTCTAAGGACTTCTACGTTGGCCACCCGGTCCATCCATGAAACTCTCAGAATTCGGCGATAAGCATACATTTCAAAGGCCACCAACTTCCTCTCCATCGCCGGATCAAGAGTCCATGTTTCGCAGCCGTACAGGAGGACCGAAAAAACATAACAGCGCACCATTCGCATGCGCAGATCCAGTGGCAGATCGCGGCGTATAAAGAAGGTACGCATCTGAAAGAAAGTGCTTCGTGCCATCTCAATCCGAGCCCTGATTTCTTTATTAAAATCACATTCCTCATTGACGAGGGCTCCAAGGTACTTGAAAGAAGAGATCTGCTCTACTCGTGCCCCATAAATTCTTAAATCAACATGAATTCTACGCTTGGAGAACACGAGGACTTTGGTCTTGGAGATGTTCAGGCTCAGTCCGCTTGCCTCACTGTGCTGCACTATTGCATCCATCAACGCCTGTAGATCCGAGAGAGTACCAGCGAAAACAACAGTATCATCTGCATACCTGAAATTGTTCAGGACGACACCGTTTACCCGGACTCCTCTCTGCGAAACTTCTTGTAATGCCTCCTTGAATACAGCCTCAGAATACAGGTTGAAAAGGAGTGGGGAGAGGATGCAGCCCTGCCGGACCCCTTTGCGAATCCCTACCTCATCTGACGTGACTTGTTCAACTCTTACCTCAGCCGTCTGACTCCAATATAGTCGCGAGATCATTTTAATTTCTTGACGGTCAATTCCAGTAGCTTTCAGTACTTCCATCATTTTCTCATGCTTCACGCTGTCAAAAGCCTTCCTGTAATCAATGAAGCAAGCGTACAGGTCAACATTCATGTCCCTACAACGTTGCGTCAGTACATTCAATGAGAAAAGAGCCTCGCGAGTCCCAACTCCGTTCTGGAATCCAAACTGTGAATCCTCAAGGAGAACTTCGCACTTCCTGTAAATTCTGGTGTGAATTATTCTCAATAACACCTTCAGCACATGCGACATCAGACTAATAAACCGGTACTCGTCACAGTGGGATGAGCTCGGTTTCTTTGGAATTGGTATGAAAGTCGATCTCAACCAGTCAACCGGGATTTCACCGGACTGATAGACAGCATTGAACAGTGAGGTCAGAATCGCAATCCCCTCGCCATCCCTCTCTGCCATGAGCTGGAGCATTTCACTATGAATTTTATCAGGGCCGACCGCTTTTCTGTTCTTCTGCAACTTTATGGCGTGAATGACTTCACACCTGGTGATTTCTGGCCCTTGTTCGTTAAAAGAGCTCTCTGGTGAGGGTGGTTCAGCAATCCGATCATCAAGAAAAAGTTCCTCTACGTAATCTCTCATCTTCTTCAGCTTTTCCTCTGCTCCTAAAATGTACTGATTGCTGTCATCTTTAAGATTAATCCTGTGCCTTTTTCTTGTTGTATTTGTCATTTCTTTGACTTTTCGATGCACATTGAATGAATCAAATTTTTCCTGCAGGCATTCTATTTCTGAACACTTTCCAGCTAACCATGCCTCTCTAGCATCCCTGCACTTTCTTCTGATCAACAGATCCAAGTTTTTATATTGCTCAGGCTTCACAACTTTTGACTTCCTTCTTTCATCCATCAGGAGTAAAATATCTCCTGTCATCCATTCCTGTTTCTTAGTTCGCTCTACGAACCCCACATCAGCCTCCTGAATACATACCAAAGCATCCCTTACCTTACACCAGGTTGACTCAACATCACCTTGCCCGTCCCGCTTTAAATCCTGCATTGCCCGCTCCAATTTGGAACCTATCTCCAACCTCTGTTCAGGATCCTTCAAAGCATCTACATCGATCTTCTTTGGCGCCTTGGTTCGCTTAACCGCAGCGAATCTCCGTAGCTGGAAATTCATGACAACTGGATTGTGGTCACTGTACACATCAGCACCGGGATATGTGGTGACAGACTTGACAAACTTCTTATGGATCAATCCAAGCATGATGAAATCTATCTGATTTCTTACGATGTGCCCAGGACTATCGGATGGGGATTTCCACGTGTATAGTCTCCTGGGATGCTGCTTAAAGAAGGTATTGGCCACGAAGAGGTTGTTTTCGATACAAAATTGGACCAATCTGTCGCCTCTTTCGTTCCTCTCTCCTAAACCAAAGGATCCGACGGCCTCCGCCTCGACTCCACAACCAACTTTGGCATTGAGGTCACCCATCACTATGGTAATTTCTCCCTTTTTTGTGAGATGTAAGGCTTCATCAATAGAGCTGTAGAAATCCTCCACTTCGGTATCATCTCTATCGTTCGTTGGGGCATAAACTTGTATCACATTCATCATTCGGTAGGATGTTTGAAGCTTTAGAAGTAGAACTCGGTTACTAATCGGGGCAAAGTCAACAACAGACCTCGCAACACTCTCAGCAACCATGACAGCTACTCCGTAGCGATGCTCACGGTCATTGTCACCAGAAAAATATATGTAGCCATTGTCGGTTCTCTGCTGACCAGATCCAGGCCACCTCACCTCACTCAATCCGAGAACGTCGATTCCCATTCTATCCATTTCAGATATGACATTTGCAAGCTTTCCTGCCCTAAAAAGGCTGCGTACATTCCACGTAGCTATCCGTACAGTCTTGCCAAATACTTTTAAGCTTGTTCGGTTCGTTGCTTCAGCGCTTCCAATGACTGACGACGGGGAGATTCTTCGCACCCTCTCCTCATTTAAGAGGTGCCCCGGACTGAGGGCCATTTGATTGTTTTCGCTAGCCATTAGATGTGTTGGAACAAAAAGATGGTAAGAATTCCGTTTCTTTTCCATCCGCAGTGTGAAGACCGTACCGCTGATTCAGCTCCGCCCTCCAGTTTCCAGTCATCTGTCATAATGAAAGTTTATCTTCACATGCCAAACGCTGATACTGATGAAACTGCTGCCTTTCACCAGAGTGGGAGGGCTTCCCCTATCCAAGGAAACAGGTGCCCTCCTGTCATGATGGTTCATACGCCCTTTACGGCCGGTGACCAGTCATGACCCCCTTTTAGTCGCCTTCTACGACACGCAGGGACTACGTCAGGGTTATTCTTTAGGCCCCCCTGCAGGCCCCCTTGGCTGCTGCACTAATGAATTTCGAAAATCCTTGAAAATTTCAAATTTAGGTGAAGTTTTTAAAGCTTTAAGCGCCGTTTCTTGAGAAAAACTAGCCCAGAACGAGGAACGAACGGCGACCGACTGAGACCTCCTTAGCCCTTATCTGCTAGTAATACGCTCGGGAGGCGCATGTCCGGGAGCACCATGGTAGCAACACTGATTCATTTCACGGTGTCACTAAGAATAGTTTATGAATATCCGCAGGTTTATTGATTATGTTCCCTGAATTTCAAAGCTCGAGTACAATTATTAACCTTTAATAGGAACAGAATAAGTATTTAAATATTTTAAATTAAAAATGGTATCTTTTGAGAATATAATCCCCCCTATCGCCCATTTCATTGGTTTAGAATTGAGGACTAGGAAGGGCGCTCACTGTATTGCCAGAAGGCACCTTATTTTCAGTAAATATCTCCCGTCCCTTTCCGTTAAAATCCAATTGCGAAACTCCGACGACGTTGTGCACAACTCGATAGATTTCTGCGTCGAACAAAAAAGAACCACGCAAATTGATGGGGATTGAGGCCTGCGCAACGTACACAAGATTATGCTCGAAAATGAACGTTTAACGCTTGTTAACGAAGAACATCACGTGGTTTTCTTTTAATTTGCAAGATAGCTATCGCACTTACGGTGAAGACCCGGTGACCTTTGAAAAGAACGCACATACCTACAGGCCAGAAGATAATGTCTCGCGGTAGCGTATTTACTGCTCGCGTCCTTACCGAGGCATAGTACTCCGATAAGAACTAATAATGGTGGAATCATGGTTATTGCTCAAGATCTTAGAATTCTGCTAGTGACAGTCAGATCTTGGACGGAGATCCGGGAAATAGCTAACCGGTCAGCGCAGATAATGATCATAATAGCTTCCCTTTATTTTCATAGGGACAGAATAAGAGGTTCATACAACAGCCTTCTTTGCAAAATATGAACATTGATGAATGGTCAACATATTGATGGACAATTATTATTCTGCATTTCACGCTACTTTGAATTTGAATCATTCATTCTTTCCAAGCAAACATTATGCTGTGATGTAGGTAGTTAACCGACACTCATCAAAAGCATTCAGGATATAAAAGGTTTTCGCATGCCGACCTCTTATATTTACGACCTATTCTAACCATAATAATTCAAACAAAACAATTCTATCAACGGAATAACAACTTGGACAATGGATATAATAACAACTTGGAAAACAAGTCTTTGAAGTGGTCATTTCAGTAAACCACAAGTTTCGATGATTTCGACGTTCATTCTCGACTTTTTCGAACAATCGAAGGTGAAAACAAGCCTTTGAAGCAGTCGTTTTTCTCGAGTAAACAAACAAGTTTCGATGATTTTCAACGTTAATTTTTGACTTTTTCGAACCCCCCCCCCCCCTGGAAGTGGTCGTTTCTCTCAAGTAAGCCAACAAGTTTCCATGGTTTCAACATTCATTCTCGACTTTATCCAAGAATCTAAGTCTCTGTTGTGTCTATCATGAAATCTTTGTCACCGAAGTTATTCTATCTATATATGATTGCAGATGGTCCCGTATCAATAACAAATAATCACCTTCTGATTTATAGCCACTTTTACAGTTTCCATCCGATTTCGATGAAATTTTCAGGGATTGTGCGGATTGGAGTTTAAATGAAAATCATCGCCCCGGACTGATTGGTTCTTACAGATTGATATTTTGAGATTAGCTACTATATTTCTAATGCTTTTTCATTTCAAAGTGTCGGGGAAAAACTCAGGGAATCGCTGGACAACCTGTTATGAATTTGTTGCATTCATTTCAACACACTTTTCCATCTCAAACGAGAAAAATTTTGCGTTCAACAAAATCAACTCTCTCATAGCACTCCAACTCATCACAACGTCATTCATCATCAAAAAACGTTCTCGAAAATTAAAATTTCCACTCGCGTTTTACGTTTCAGACCTTCTTGAACAATTTTGGTTCTGTGTCTGTCATGAAATCCTTGCCACACAACAACTACATTTCTCATCGCATTTCAATAAAATTTTCGGGGATTTTGCGGGTTGGCGGGTAGATGGTCCCCTATGAAAATCATCTCCCAGACTAATAGTAGTTGCTGCGCATGCGCAAACGTGAATTCCTTGCTACAGCCATAACTTCTCATATTCAGAGATTGTGCCTGTTGACGTGTAGAGTCGCCTGAGGGTAGAGCAAGGTATTCAGAGTTCAAATACTATGCATCGGATCATCTAGACAATCGGGTTTCGGATACGAGGAAGCTATGTGCCACACTCACTTGGCATTTTTTATTCGCATCACCCATAAAAATAATTCTAATTATTTTTAAGCTTTATTAAATTAAATTGAATGATCGCACCTTTCCCTCGCGATTTATCTGTAAATGTCAGTTTTGGTTTATTATTTCCAATAATAAGCCTGTGTGATCGTATCGCAAAAAAATTTTATAACCCCCCCTCAAACTTTGTTACTTTACGTTTCAAGGTGCGTAGAATCCAAATTGGCAATGTCCGTCCGCCGTCCGGGCCATAAAAGGCCTTAGAATCGGTCAAAAAACCCGTTCTTTTGCAAATAGACTCCATTTGGGGTCTAGTTGGTCCTAACGTCGAACTATTCCGATCGCTCAATTCGTATAGAAGTTATGGGCAAATAACCAGCCAAAAAAGAGGTTTTTGCTTAAATATGCGTGGGGTGACATTTTCAAAGTATTTTTCTTCATGTTGGATGGTTGGTGGCTTTATAGACGATTATATAGAAAAATAAAAAACCATTAAAATAATAAACCATAAAAATAATAAACGTACGACAAATCAGAAACACGAGTGTGAATCGCAAAAGAGGCCTAATCTCCGTTCAAATTAAAGCTGACCGAAATGCCATCGATGTTTTTCTTCATGGTGGATGGTTGGTGGCTTTATAGACGATTATATAGAAAAATAATAAACCATTGTGTAATAATTTGCAGCGTTTTTTTCTTAAAACTTTTGTTACAACTAAAAAAAACTTGTTAAATTCTGTTGAGTCAGCTCATTTCCTTCGAAAACAGAGTTTTAATTCATGTAAACATTGCGGCCTTTAACACATGCATGATGTACCAATATTATCTCAGAAATGCAGAGGTTCACAGTTATAACTGCTTTCTGGCAACCTTGGAGCAGCGCACAGGATGCTGCGGTATTCTTGCTGTTCAATCCAATAATTCTAATATTGACTGTTTCGTTGAGTGAATTCTCGGAAGTAAATAATTTACCTAATCTCTCACCGGGTGCATCTCACCTTTCAACCCTTCATCTTATCAAGTTCAGTTAAAACAGCTCTATTCTTCCCATTACCTAGTCAGTCGGTCACAACTTTCTCCTGTGACTACGCGCGTCACAGCATCTATCGCTCCCCCGCTTGGCATATTTCCAATTTATTATTAATTTTTTCAAGTACTTTAATTCAGTCAGATTTCAAATTTCATATTTAAACGCAAAGTAGTGCATTTTGGTTCATCACTCGTTCACGACAACGGCGAGTTTCGGATTGATCGGAACCGGGTGTCCAACTTCTTGGTTCGCAGCTCGAGTAGGGTAAGGTCGTGTACCTTGGGTCATTTTTTTTCAAACCTTCTGAAAAATCTTTTTAAATTATTTAAATTAAATTAAATCTTTTTAAACATTCTTTTGTTTTTAAATTGTAGGGTGAAAACTTGGGAGCAAATGAGAAAAAGAGTTTTAGCTGAAATCACTCTATATAGGGTGTCTCAAAAGTTGTTCACCCCCCTGCTAAAATTGTCCAGATAGTGGTTAAATAATTTTTTTTTTTTTGAATCTTCATGATTTTTCCCAAGGATTTCAAATATGACCATATGGCGCATTGCGCATTGCGCAAATTGTGCGCAACGCACACCAACTTCGTTATTTCAAATGAGATTTCCCATTTTTTATTGCAGATTTGGATTCTACGCAAAATTGCATGAATTTTAGACCCTTCTTTTGATTTTTTTGGTTGCGCGCAAGCCGTCCCATGAGCGCGCAAAATCGCCCAACTACCAAATTGCGCAAAATATGGATTCACGTAAACCCCAAGTGTGGCACATGTTTTTTCATTATTTTTCGATGCTGAATCACGTGGTGATATCCATTTTTGAATTTGATAGGAATTTTTGAAATGTCGGCCGGTTGTTTTTAGCGAAAAGTCGCTCTTTTTCTCGTCCTCAAGAGTTATGAAGCGATTTTAATTAGTTCAGAAACTGTTATGATACAGAGTTCAGAAACGATTTGTAACATTGTGGAATCCTGAAACGAGATTTTTTTTTACCACTATCTGGACGATTTTAGCAGGGGGGTGAACAACTTTTGAGACACCCTGCATTTAAAATAGTGATTTTTTAAAAAAAAAAAAACTTTAAATTTGACCCAACGTACATTTCTGAATGTACTTTGGGTCAGTGATGATTGTACCTACCTTGAGTCGGAAAATGTACATAGGGTCACATACAGAAATTAAAAAAAAATCGGTATTTGAGAAGTTTTATTTAGGTACTCACAGCCAAGAAACACATTGCTACTGAATTAAACAAATTATTACTATTAGGATAATATACACCATCTGATTAACTGATTATTTTACTTCACTTTGCAACCAAAACAATAACAAAAAAACACTTACCGGGGGACCATCAAAATGTGGAGCAGCTAAACTCCAAAAAAGGTTAGACAAACTTTAGGTAACTCTTATCAATCCTGCGCCAAATCTGAGAAGATGAAACTTCTTCTTATTTCATTGTCTCTATGAACAGTTTAGATTACGGTGGACACAAACTTTTTTTTCCCTTCCTTTTTCCTTCCTACAGATCTTGGAAATGACCCCAAGGTACATCCGACCCAAGAAACACGACTTTACCTTACCTACCAGCAGCCACATTTCAACAAGGTATTCCTCATCACAACCTACATGTAATACTTTGCGACCTAATTTTCGTTTTACTTCCTTTAATTATCGAAATACCTAACAAATACTCATAAACCCCTCTAGCTCGCACTCATGCTCCTAGTTCTCGTTTTCATGAAAACTAAACCAATAGAACTATTTGAAATGCAACCGTACCTTTGGAAGGGGTTGGTATTAAATCATTGGATTAATGGTTTAATCTCATTTGACAGGCGTGCAAGATTTGTGAAAACTTTATACACGATAAGCGGCTCAGAGTTAGGAACTTAGGAAGGTTCGTTGGAAAATAGGTATTCCCCGATGAATTGATTGCGAATTTCGCGGTGCTTCTGGTCCACCGAGTTGAATATTTTCACTTGGTTGAATTAATTCATCTGGTATTCCCTTTGCGTCGCTCAATCCCCTACGCCTGTTTTCATCGTTTGGAAAAACAGCTGAGTTGGTAGTGTTGAAAGTGGTTGGGAGGATGGAGGGGCTTTATTTAAAAGTTGATCGGCGTTCTGGGAGTAGGAACCATGCGAAAGCGCCTATACTCTCCCCCAAAACCCTGGCAGGCGGATTTACATAATAGAAGTCCTGAAACTCGCGCCAAAACTCGGTTTCACCCTCAGGGAAGCCTGCCGTGGGCTCCTATTTGAACTCTATTGCGGCAATATGAAGCGCATTAAAGGCGCGTGTTTGGGGATGAAGGTTGGGAGATAGAGCTGGAAGTGAGGGGGATTCTGCTTAATTTAGAAAGCCTGGAGTCATGGATGAGAGGAGAGGAGGGAGGCGAGCAATTAAATCCACCCGAAGCCTAAGCTTTTGCAGAATGTTCCCTCGACGTCAAATGGCTTCAATGCTCAGGAAGCAACGAGGTCTTGGAAACAAAAGACGATGTTTGACAGGCAGGGAGCTGAGAGTCATCAGGTTGAGAAGGGATCGGTTCGGGTTAGAGGCTCATCTGCCAGGCTTCACCGTCCCACTCCCCTTTGGAATCAATTGTGTTCCCGCACTTTCGTTGGCGCACGCTAATCAATCCGAATGGGAGTTATACGACTCAAAGAGCGCGTAACGCCACCCTCTTCACCTACCAATCATCAAAGGGAAGGCTTTTTATAGGACACAAATTCTGTGTGCGAAGCACTTCAGGTCGAAGGGATCAAAGATTCTTATATAATACGTTTTCGACTTTCATTTCGAGTAACACAATACAATCATACATTTCACCACTTCGCGAGTGGCCTCTTTTGTCAACCTTCTCAACAGAGGCGTGGCGTCCATAAGGCCATTCAGGGTCCAACCCCGGCAACCTCATACTTGAAAAATCTCCCTCAAAAAGTGTTCCTTAATGAAAGTTTTTTTTCCTCAAAACTCACTGAAGATCCGTGGAAACATTGATCTTTTACAAATGTAAAATAATCGGACACTGACATGTAATTATAATGTGAAATATCCACGGTGGAAATAGAAAGCGGAAGTAGGATGGAAGTTGGTCACCCGAGGCTGTCCACTCGCCCAGCAACTAGAGAAAAGAAGGAGTGGTATAGAATGGCGTGTGCGAATGGGTTGAAAAACTGTTTATAGTTATTTTAAATCTAAACTAGACCTCGTTCTGAGAATTTTGATACCAACCGCCACCTTCTATCGTGAGAAGAACTTTTTCTAGGATTTTTAAAAGTTTGGAAAGTTTATGACGTCACAGTGGGCTGGGGGAGGGTGGTAGGTACCTACCTATCCAACAGTAATTGATAGTCCAGTCTCGAATTTCCTATATTTTGGAAAAAACACGTTGCCAAGGAAATACCGGGGTTCAAACAGTTTGAACCCTGAAGTTGCTATAGTTACATGGTTTTGCTTCCGAGTCTACCAAGATAGCGGAAGCTTTGTTTTCACTTTTCAAGGACGAAAAAAAAAGTTCTCCAAAATCAAAATTTTCACTCGCGTTTTGCGTTTTAGACCTTTCTGAACAATTTTGGTTCCGTGTCTGTGTGTCTGTCTGTCTGTCCGTCTGTCATGAATACCTTGTAACGCGCATAACTATACAAAGTTATTGTCCGATTTATATGAAATTCTCAGGAATTGTGCAAGTTGGTGTGTAGACGGTCCCCTATGAAAATCATCATCCTTGGACTGATAGAAGCGACTGCGCATGCGCAAACGTGAATTCCTTGTAACGGCCATAACTTCAACATTTTCCATCCGATTCCAATGAAATTTTTAGGAACGTTACAAATTAGTATTTAGATGGTCCCCTATGAAAATCATCACTTTCGGACTGATAGAAGCGACTGCGCATGCGCAAACGTGAATTTCCTTGTAACGGCCATAACTTCCACATTTTCTACCTGATTTCTGTGAAATTTTCAGGGATTATGCGGATTAGGTTGTAGATGGTCCCCAATGAAGATCATCACCCCCGGACTGATAGTAGTCGCTGCGCATGCGCAAACGTGTATTCCTTGTAACAGCCATAACTTCCACATTTTCACCCGATTTCCATGACATTTTTGGGGATTACGCGGATTAGGTTGTAGATGGTCCCCAATGAAAATCAAGGCCTTGAAATTTACAGAAGCTTCAGCGCATGCGCATACGTAAAATCCTTGTAACACCCATAACATTCACATTTTTCTTGAATTTGATGACGTTTTCTAGGATTGTCCAGATTAGCGTGTAGATGGTCCCCTATGAGAGTAGTGAAAGGCACTTAGAGATAGGTGTTTTGAGATAAACTACTATGCATCGGATCATCTATATAATCGGGTTATGGATACGAGGAAGTACGATACACCCGCTTGGCAGACTTTTTTTAAGGTTATGTCCTAGTCCGCGCATGCCCAGTAGTGTTAACATGTAGGCCTCGTCCGTTTATCCCCTCATTTTCTCGGCCCCTGACAGGGAGAACAATCGATTTTAATGTCTCCAAATGAGACAAGTTTTGATTCGACTCGATGGATGGATACTCTGTTTAGGTTTCCAAGAAGTTCCGTGTAAGGGAATAATGAGAGGGGGAGTCCTTTGTAGGAAAACGCATGGAAAACGATTCAACTCCTTTCATCAGTTATCGTTTATCTTTCTTGGTCTCTTATCATTGTGCGGGTTGGCGTAAAGACTATGAGAGTAGTACAAGATTCTAGATTGATGTTTTGAGAAAACAACATATCATCGTATCATGTATACAATTGGATTAAGAATACGAGGAAGCTATGTGCACACTTTTTTTGTTTTGGTTTGTTTATTTATGGTCCTTGCGTGGTCATCATGGACACCACAATTTCTTAAGGTAGACATATCACAAATTTGTTCTATCTATCTTCGTTTTTGACATAGATTTTTCTTTTAGCTTGGAGTCTGAAAAAAGTGTAACGTTTTTTCAGCCCGCAAAATGTACCGACAGACTGATAAATAAATTGCTCTTTCTGATCACTCAATTATGGTAAAAAGATCGATTATACAGATTATACATGTAAACAACTTTTCTGCGTTTTGAATCCGTTTTAACCCGTTGAATCCGTTATAAAATCCGTGGAGTGTGTCAGGAAAGAATCGTAACGCGAGGAATAGGAATGAACACCGAGGAGAAAAAAGGTCTGACAAGTGGGTATGGCACATAGCTTTCTCGTATCCATAACTCGATTGTATAGAAGATCTGAAGTATAGTAGTTAATCTCAATACGTCAATCACTAAGTACCTTGCACTACCCCCTTGGGGGACTCAATCTCTGAATATTGTTGGAATATGTACAAGTTGTGACTGTTACAAGGATTTCACGTTTGCGCATGCGCGAAAAGTACATTCAATTTGAGGGCCATGATTTTCATATGTGACCATCTCCACTCCCGCCCGTACAATCCCTGAAAATTTCATCGAAATTAGATGGGAAATGTAGAATTCATGGCTGCCACAAGGAAATACACGTTAGCGCAAGCGCAGTGCATTATCAGTCTAGGGGCAGTGATTCTCATAGCGGACCATTTACAACCCAATTCGCATAATCCCTGAAAATTTCATCGAAATCAGATGGAAAATGTGGCAGTTACAAGGAATTCAAGTTTGCGCAATCGCAGCGGCTACTATCAGTCCGGGGGTAATGATTTTCATAGAGGACCATCTACACGCCAACCGGCACAATCTCCTAAAATTCCATCGAAATCGGATGAAAATGTTAAAGTTATGGCAGTGGCAAGGATTTCATGACAGACACGGAACCAAAATTGTTAACAAAGGTCTGAAACGTAAAACGCGGGTGGAAAATTTGATTTTAGAGAACTTTTTTTTAAACCGTGAAAAGTGAAAGCAAAGCTCTCCTACCTTGGTAGACTCGGAAGAAAATTTTTTAACTCAAAGGTTCGATCTCTAAAATTCATTTCCAAAAATAAATTTATAAATTGGGTTTTGCAACCATTAAAACACTGTTAAATTATCCACGTTATCCGCTTTTACAACATGGCCATATTTTAAATCCTTGGGAAAAAATGAGTTTAAAAAATAATAATAATTTACCACACAAATAACGGGTTTAGAGCAAGAAAATTCACAATTAATTAAACAATTTTCAATTTTTGAAATTGTACTTGTATCAGAAATTGTGTGCTGTATCCAAATATACCATATTTTATACTATGATTATGATTGTAATGTCGACTAAAAAACAGGAAAATTATTGTCCAGAGTGACAATGTCATAAACTCCAGAGTATATGTCATGTACTTCAGGAATAGTTTTAAAATGTTACAAAACGGATTTCAATGAAAAACGTATACGAGTATCTATGTCAAAAATTCCATGCTAAAAGTTTTAAGCCTATTGCAATAGCTTCAATCTTCTTGGAAATTCGCTGAATTGGATCGGGGCACTCTAAATTCAACACCGTGACGGTTGTGTCAATAACGCATCGGCAACTGGGGGAAGTCAACAGGGGTCAATTTGATCGAACGATGCGTTGTCACACCCGTTGGTGGGACGCATCGAGCCTGGTTCTCCTCGCACAAACACGGCCTTGGTAATTATTCCCGGTGTAGTGTTGCGAGGACGGTAACGAACCAGCCAATCCAACTAGGTAACATACGAATTGTGCACGACTGTATTGCAAATGGAGATTTCCATGCAAACTTCATCGTTCAACAGACAAAAACGTAATTTTGACAGATGAACGAAAAATGCGTGTAAACATTCAAACAATTTTGGTTTATTATTTTCAATAATGAACCTTTGGAATCGACCAAGGAAAAAAATTAACCCCCCTCAAAATTTGTTGATTTACGTTTCAAGGTACGTAGAATCCGAAAATCAATAAAAAATTTTCCGTCCGTCCGCCGTACGCGGCACTTTTTTTAGTTACCATGGACCAATTTTGATGAAATTGGGTATATGAGCTCCATTTGGCGTCTAGTTGTTGACATTTTCATGTCTTTGCTTTGGCACATAAACTGAAAAATCGTCACGAAAAAAACTTGCTCACGCTACCAATAAACAAAATAGACTAACTGTGTTGCGTAGAGAACAATCAACTGTTTTCTTCATTACCTTGTTGTGTAGTGGTTGACATGAAAATGTCCCAATGTGTTGCTGACTCGTATGCAAGCATTAAAGTAATAATAAATTTTATTATTACTTTGGTTTCCAAAGCAAATGATTTCAATAGGAAATTTCGTTAGAATCGAATCAGTTTCCCGAAATTTTTGGTTGATGTCAGTCACTTCTAAGGGTTGAGAAATAAGGGTTGAAACTTTGAAAACGCCCTTGCTCAAAAAATGTTGACATAAAGGTATCGTTTTTTCAATAATTTGAAATACTATTGAATCCGAACTAATCCTCAGAATCAAATGAGACGACACAGAGTTCTGTAGGATAAACCGTTCGGTCGCAAATGAGGCCTAGTCTCCGTTGAAATTTTAGCTGACCAAACTTCGATCTAGAGGTGTGTCGGTACCGGGACTGTGGAACTGAGTATCAACTTGTAACGGTTTGAATCGGATACGTTAATGTGATTTCATCAAATTCAGAAGAACAATGTTGGTGTTATAAATAGCTGTTAGAAGGATTTTTCGTTTGCGTATGCGCATAGACTGCTGTCACTTTTAAGGGGCCATGATTTTCATAGGGGACCATCTACACCTCTATCCGCATGATCCCTGAAAATTTCATCGAAATCGGTGGGAAATGTGGAAGTTATGGCTGTTACAAGGAATTCACGTTTGCGCATGCGCAGCACCTACTTTTAGTCCGGGGCTGATGATTTTCAAAGGGGACCGTCTACAAGCCAACCCAAACAATCCCTGAAAGTTTCATCGAAATCGAACTATAACTTTGTATAGTTATGCCCGTTACAAGGATTTCATGACAGACAGACATAGAACCAAAATTGTTCAGGAAGGTCTGAAACTTAAAACGCGAGTGGGAATTTTGATTTTGGATACCTTTCTTTCTCAACCTTGACAACTAAAAACAAAGCTTTTGCTACCTTGGTAGACTCGGAAGCAAAATTAAAATATTGAAATTTTTCAAATTTCAACAGTTTTGCTATTGGCTATTGAGGTAACCTCCTGCCTATGAAATCATCATACTAGGTATTAAATAATGTTCCAAGTGTATTTTTTCATACCTACTAATGAGGGGTAGCAGAGAAAGTGCCTCACGTGCACCTATGTAGTTTACCAAGTTTCCTCTCTAACAAGGGAACTTTCAAATAGGAGGTTATACTATCAAATGTGATCTGAAATACATCAACCCTGTGTCGACCGAGCCTGCCGATAAACTCCCACTTATACAGGACAAGTTATTTGAGCGACCACACTTCACGTGAGCTGAAAAGCGTGAGGCAGCCCATTGATTTGTATGATCAAAATCAGTCTTTCTCAAACAGGTCAGAAGCCTCGAGTTTTCCATAAATGTTGAAATTTATCCAGTCGACAGCTCTTCACGTGAGTCAAAAAGCTGCCATTTATTCATCAGATCATATTATTCAGTATATTTTTCAAGAGATGAGGTCAGAAACCTAGAGTCCTTCGTCACACTGGTGGATCATCCATTTCAGTTCCGTCGTATGGGTTCGGTTAACCCGTGCACATAAATAAATATGACTTCTGCCAGTTGTGGAAAACTACCTTGTCCTCTCGTGAGACGATCGAGAGATGGGTTGACATGCTCTTTTGTTACCTTAGTGTACGTTTACCGGAAGTTTCACGGAAACGTGATATAGATCCACTAGAATTGAACCAAAATCCTTAGAGATTTGAAGTACTGAATTTTGTTTTTATGTAATCAGCTTCCTCGACCTTGATAAACTCCAGAGTCATTTACAATCGATGTTAGAAGAGTGAATGAATATATTTACCCAAAACTTACATCTAATTTCAAAATAATTTTAAATAAATCTATTTTTCAATATTCTGATACAATCAAGTGGTAAATACACATATACTAAAAAGTTTGATAACACCAAAAGTCAACTGATGAAGTAAGACCAATTTTTCAATCGAATCCCAAAATTACAAAAAAAAAATGCATTGCTTTCAAACACACAACAGCTGATCATCAATGCGAGGCGGACAACTCACAATATCCTCCCTCAAGATGGGAATATTCCTAGTCCAGGTAACGGCCAGGTTTCTTGATGGGTCGTCCGTCCACAGCGACGCCACTCCAGTAGTATCGCTTCGACTAAGAGGAACCCGAAAGGAGATGCCACAATCCCTCTATAAATCTGGGACTTGAAGGCGTTCTTCTACTCAGAGACCAACGGACACGGTCTCATCATTGTGCTCAACCTCTTCCAGTGCTTCACAGAGTACGCCGACATCATCAAACCAGAAAAGTCGAAGCATTCATTCCTTCATTCAACATATTGATGAAACTACAATAGTCCATATATCTGATTATTTCACAAATAAATTGTTGGTTAAAATGTTTAAAAAAACGCTATGACATGGCTTTGGAGAATATGTCCAAATCAGAAAACCGGACTCAACATAACAATTTCAGCTCTATTTTTAATATTCCGACTAAATCAAACGGTAGGAAAAGACTTTTGAAATAAGTCCTCTCTAGGGCCAGTTTTTTCGTTTATTTAAATCAATTGAAGGAATTAGACTGAAATGAGCTTTCCGGGCCGATATTTTCTAGATGTATGTCCTCTCAAGGGCTTCTGTTGTTTATTTGAATCAATTATTAGAAAAACTAGGTTCAAATTTTATGCCCACCCAGTACACCTGAATTGTATACATTACGCTTCATGGAATGTCAATAAAACCAAAATCTTGGGTTTTGCAATAAGGAACCTCGGAATTACAAACTAATTTTCCATTTTAATGAGAAAGTACGAGGGTCATCCAAAATGTAAGTTTTCACAAACTCGTGTGACGAGAAGGATTTTTTAATTTTTTAATATGCCTTTATCATCTCGTCCGCCCCCTCACCCAGAACTGATTAAACGCCACAGGACTCAGCCCGAAGTAATGTGTTAAACGGTTCCAGGCTGAGTTGGTTTTCTGTTTTCCAAGGTACGTGAAATCCAAAAATCGAATAAAAATTTGGCCGTCCGTCCGCCGTCCGCCGTAAACGGCACATTCCCCACTTAGCATTGACCGATTTTGATGAAATTTGGTTCGTAGGCTCCATTTGGGGTCTAGTTATGCACTGAAGACTTTGGTAAATGTAGGTCACTTCTAAGGGTTGAAAAATGAATTATGAAATTTTGAAAACGCCGTAACTCAAAAAATTGTGATACATAGGTATTGTTTTTTCCATCAATTTAAGATAGTATTGAATTTTTTGAGACCACGCGGAGCTCTGTAGGACAAACCGTTCGTTCCTTACGAGAATTTAAGGGTTTGTCGTACAATAAATCAGAAAAATGAGTGTGAATCGCAAAAGAGGCCTATTCTTCGTTCAAATTATAGCTGACCGAAATGCGATCGATGTTTTTCTTCATGTTGGATGGTTGGTGGCTTTGCAGACGAGTGATCTAAATAGAAAAATAATGAACCATTGTGTAATAATCTGCAGCGTTTTTTAGTGGGTTTTATTCCCACATAACCGGAAGACGCGGACCCTTCCAGGTATCTTACGAGATCTAACTCCAGCTATGGATCTTAAAGATTTTCTCACCTGCCTACCGAAAAAAACTGCGATAGGTACCTTCAGCGATTCAGAACCTTAGTATGGGTATGCTAACCAGGGGGTCAGCCTTCTCCTTGACAACTCCATGCCCCACATTGTGGGAGTTACCCAAGAACTTTTGACTTCGTATGGATGGGGCAATACCATCCACTCTCTCTATTCGCCCGACTTAGCATAGTCTGACACCCTTCTATTCACTAAATTGAAGAATCAGTAGGAAGAGATTGAAGAATCAATCAAGGAGTCTAGGAGCTGTTCAGAAGTGGTTAAAAGAGGAGATCTATGACACAGGCATAAAAATAGCTGGTGCCCAGGCTATGAACAAATGCTTCAATCTCAACGTGACTACGTGGAACATAGTTCAGAATGTTCGTGAAGTTTTCTGCAAATTTCATTGAAATACAAGCATTTTTCAATTTGTTAAAAATGTTATAAACTTACTTTCTGGATAACTCTCGTTCCAAATTTGGGTTCCCAGGGTTACAAAAATAGGATGTCCGCTCATAATGTTGTGGACAATAATCTGCCACGTCTTTCCAACTGTCAATTCAACAATAACATTAATGGCTATCGCTCGCTGAACTTGCTCATCCCTCCGGAAGTAACTCTGAGCTTTAGCGAATTATGGGGTTGGCCTCATGCGAACCATATACACAGCCCAGAAACCGAGTTTACGACAGCGAGCGGTTGAATTGGATTGTTTCCTTTCTACTCGGATTAGCCCGAAACGCAAATACCATAAACACCCAACCGTAATACTCAAACTCCCAACCCCAGGCATATCATCTCTAACGATTTTATTCGAACGACTGAACGTTCAGCGAGCCTCATAACCAAACAATGGGAAGAGGGAACTCCCGGCAACCTTGTATCTACCTTCAAAAAAAAATTTGAAAGCTCTTTTGCAACGCTCACAGTATCATTCGTAGTGAAATCAATAACGGGAAAACAGGTGTTGGTAAAGGCAGGGACGATCTCATCGTCTAATAAGTATATTTCACGCATAGGAAACGGACGAGAAAAATCCCAGACCCAAGCAAAATCCTCAATGGATGTTTCGAATGGAAAGTTTTCATATGTCTTTTAGTTTAATATAAAAAAATGATCCTGTGAATTTTGATTGGAAGCCATAATATTCATCCCTAATTGGTTCCATTGGAATCCACTCAATCCAGCAATACACAACCAGGAAATGGATCGCCGTACTGATCCGAGTCGGATTATCAATCACCCGACCTGGAGGATGATGATCCATGTTTGATTAGCGGTAGTCGAATTTCTCTTTGGAATCGATTTAAACCCTCAACAATACCTCAGTCGGCAATCATGATTATAGTGAGTGAACCCAGCTCTTCCCTCCAGCACAAAGGCCTCTTGACGGAAAAAGGTCAATGCAGGCGTTGGAGCCCTTCAAATGAAAAGAGTCGGTCCGACGTCTGTACCAGAAAGAACTGGAGCCGTTTTTCTCAAGCTCAAACCGCCGTTTGACTCGACGTTCCCACCCTGAGTCTGGCAAGGTATTTAGAGGAAATCACTGGATCTATGAGATCAATAACTTTTATGGATCCTCGATAAAATATCGCCTTTTGGTTTATTATTTTCAATAACAAACCTTTGGAATCGAACAAGAAAAAAAAATTTAACACTCCCTCAAAATTTAATGGTTTTGTTTCAAGGTACGTAGAATCCAAAAATCGAATAAAAATTTGGCCATCCGTCCGCCGTACGTCGTACGCGGCACTTTTGCCACTTAGTATTGACCGATTTTGATGAAATTTGGTATGTACGCTCCATTTGGGGTCTAGTTGTGCCCCGAAGATTTTGGTTGATGTAGGTCACTTCTAAGGGTTCCAAAATCAATTTTGAAATTTTGAAAACGCCCTAACTCAAAAAGTTTTGATATAAAGGTATTGTTTTTCCTTCAATTTAAGATTCTATAAAATTTTTAGAATTTTTTGAGACCAACTGGAGCTCTGTAGGACAAACCGTTCGCTCCCTAAGAGAATTTAAGGTTTGGACGTACGATAAATCAGAAACACGAGTGTGAATCGCAAAAGAGGCCTAATCTCCGTTCAAATTAAAGCTGACCGAAATTCGATTGATGTTTTTCTTCATGTTGGATGGTTGGTAATAATTGGTGCATTGTGCATTAATTTGCAGCGTTTTTTCATATATTTCATTGAGTACTCAATTCAGAACGAACTTATTTATGTCTTTCATTTTAATGAAGAAGTAGAAGTTCCTGAAAATCCATTTAGATGTAAACTACTCAATAATTACGAACTTCACGCCGATTTTCTTGTGTTTGTGAGCACGCATATAAGCTAGAAATGCTCCATGAATTGCTTAGTTATAATAATTATCTCTAGCCACCATCCTGGCGTTTGGAATTAGTCTGAAATCCATTTGGGGGCATCAACTTCAATTACGACCCCAAGCGCTTGGAAAAGTAATTACCAACAGCTGTGCCCCGATCAATTAAAGCCAACTAACATGAATGCATTACAGTCTTAATAGATTTCATTGGGCTGCGTGTCTCCATTCGAGTTCGACGTAAAAATGTTATTCTACACTAAACAATCAAGTCATTGTTGTCTCATCAACTTTCATTTAGTTCCAACCAAGGCTTTCACTTCCTTAGTACCGGTTGCGTTCAACGTTGTGAAACCTTCGTAATTTAATGAGGTTTTTGACCTAAATAGTATACGACTTAGGTACTCGTATTTAGGACGAGTCAACGGTGGAATATTGTACTACTTAGTTTTCGTTGACTTCTAAAATTTAGAAGTTCCTGGATAACATCAAGTTCATTATCCAGCGATTAGACTTCTTTTTTAATACGTCCAATAGATTATTCCCGTAGGATTGTTTATCGAACAGCACTCTAGGATGAACGGGAAATTATTCAACTTTATGAAACATCATAAATGCATGGTATACATGTCTTCTTCTGAACAATTACAATTGTAATGACTCATTTTCTCGTATAAGTTAGTTCTCCAATAATGGACACAAGGGGAACCCCTGAGTGACTCATCGCCCCAGGTAGGTAGAGTGAGGTACGGGGGTAAAACACGTCATCTGACGTCACCCTCCTCCACTCTCCCTTTACCTTATTAGAGTACTATAAAAGGAGGACTCAGGGTTTCACCTTCATGCATTCGTCTACAGCAATTCGACTTGATTATTTCTCGCTCTCCTTCGTCACATCTTGGAAGCCCAAGTTCCTTGGAGGTATCGGTAGCTCATTGCGCCAGCCTCCGCTCCCTTCTTTTCTAGGTGTTGTCTTCCCCAACTAGCCACTAGGTAAGTGTACTGCCTCCCTCCGGTCTGCGGCTATTGCGCCGAGGAACGCAGCTGAGCTAAAATCTTCATGCAATCCTCCAAACGGTAGGCGGAAACACGCCGGCTAAAAAGTGCATCTCCATCCTGCATCCTTGTTGAGTAGGGTCCAATAGAAAACCTCAAGCCATCGAGAAGGCAATTCACTCGACAAAATTCACTCGACAACACGCTGACATAACACCATTGTTTTTAAATTGTATTATTTAAAGCTAGGTAATGCAATTATTTTAGCAACAATCTAGTGACAATGATATGGGTGGATTACCATCTGGAGATGAATCCACACAATTTGAACATAATACAGAGTTTTGATACAAAAAACAGTTTTTCCATTATCATAATATCATATCTACCAACCACATTTTCACGCAAGGCTCACTATCAAGTTAATTTTGACAGCAAATGTGGGAGTTGTGGGTGTTCTCATATTCATAATAAAATTTGGATCGTGGTTGCTAGGAAAACACAACTGAATAACATGAAACTCTATTCAGAGAAAGAAAACGCTTCAAATTATTACACAATGGTTCATGTTTTTACTGTATGAGTGATCTATGGGAACGTGGCTTTTTCATTAATACCACTGATAAAGCAATGTAACATGGCTATTCGAAAGTTGTGGGTGCCTTCATAACGAAATTTGATTGTTGGTTGCTAAGTACGAAAAACGGACGGACGAAAAAAATGAATTAGATTTTCGGATTCTAGGTAAGGAATATACTTTGAAACGTACCAGCATACTGGGATGATTTTAGGGGTCGAGATTAATAAAGGTCACGGTCTTGCGTATTGAAATTTTATATAACGAAAATGTGTAAGTATGTCTTAAATTTCTGAATTTTGATTGTCTTCAAATGTTAATGTCCGAGTCAGTGAGGAATTTGATCACCTTTTTTGTTAGGTTTATGTTGTATACAATAAGTCGTAATTGAAGGGTCTGTGTATTTCTGAAAGTTCGTTGAATAGATGTTGTTTATCGTGTCATATTTTGTGCATATCATTAAGATGTATTCCTAGGGTGTCCTTTTCGTTACATGTGTTGCAGTTTGGAGATTCCACCGCGACAATTTTATATAAATAATACCTGCATTCAGCCGCAAACGCTGGGCATCTTGAGCTCGTGTTTGGTCAGTGAAGGGTGATGTTCACAGAAAGCCCAATTAAGCAGGTTGGGCAGGCCTCTAAAATATTTTGCTTTGTTCATTCCTTTTCATATGCAATTTTCCATTCACCTCTTACCTCAACTCCAGCACATCTTTTTAAATCTTTCTTCGGGACCAGAGTTACCAGCATAGGGGCTTCGTTCAGTGTCCTCCGAACAATTTCGTCAGATATCTCATTACCCCTCACACCAGCACGAGCTCTTACCCAAGTAATCGAAAGTCTACACCCGATTCTTCACATTGCAAAAAGTTCTCGAGGATATCTACAATCATAAAACTCATCGATTTCAACTTGTATGCCTTTTCTAAAGCTTTCACTGTGCTTTTCCTATCTGTGAAGATAACGTACCTAAACCATCAAATTTTGAGGAGTGTTAAAATATTTGTAGGTATCTAGTTCCATTCCAAAGATTCATTATTAAAATCAAAAATCCAAAGTTACTTTACTATATTTATTATGGAATTTGGTAGTCAGGTTGGTATTACCATGTAGGTTGGTGGTATTCTTATGTGCCATGTCAAGAGATTTTGAGAGTTCGAAAATGATGTCGCCTATTAACCATTTTACTAAAAATATTTCAATCTCAATATAATTCTACTTTTTATGTTATACAATTTTATCGTCTTCCAAGCATATCGTTTTGCAGCCATTTATGCCAATTTATGTAAGCATGTTGGGAAAATCGAGGTTTAAATTAGAGGCCATTATTAGATCACTTTCCGAAAAATAGGTTACAGACTGGATTTTGAATATGTCGATTCAAACAAGAAGAATAATTTTTAATCACAATCAAAAGGCTATAGTTCCAGATGCTACGGTGGATGGTTTAAAAAAATTATTCAATTTATTATTGTCGTTTGGTACATGTTTCGGCAAATACAACGTTGCCTTCATCAGCCTTAATAAAACGGTTTGGGGATCATCCCTTGTGCTGTTGCTTTTTTCTTTTCATTGTTCGTTATGGAGCATACCGTCAATTTGTTAAATTTTTCTGATCCGTAACCCAATGAAGAATGATTTTGCCCATTCTCTCCCTCTCTCTTCATTCCTTCACAGGCACGAACCTTCGAAGAAATGTATCTGAGGTATTTACTAACAGTTGATGAAATTTTATAGGTTTTCCAACTTAATTTTTTCAAATTTTGTACTGTGATTAACTGGGGCGTTGAGCAAATGAACAATTATATGAGAACTCTCATACATTTCTTCGAAGGTTCGTGCCTGTGAAGGAATGAAGAGAGAGGAAGAGAATGGGCAAAATCATTCTTCTTTGGGTTACGGATCAGAAAAATTTAGCAAATTAAATTTAAATTAATATTAATTAAAAGCATTAAATTAAACAAACATTAAATTAAAAGCAAATTAATTATGCTCCATAACGAACAATGAAAAGAAAAAAGCAACAGCACAAGGGATGATCCCCAAACCGTTTTATTAAGGCTGATGAAGGCAACGTTGTATTTGCCGAAACATGTACCAAACGGCAATAATAAATTGAATAGTAGACTCCAAAAACTACATCGAAAACATGGTCACTCCATTCACCCATCAACGAAAAAAAATTAACATCCAATTCGATTTTCTAATTTATTATATTAAATTATTACTAAATTATTTTATAAATTAGTAATTATTTTCTAATTTAGTATGTTTCCTGATAGATTCCAAAGGCTTATTCTAATAAATAAATAATAAGATAGTGCCAAAAAATAATTTAGAATTTTACCTAACAATATTAAGCTTTTCTGCAGATTCATAGTTGATTACGAGTGCTACTGTAACAGTGAGTGACTGATCTTGTATAACTTTGCAAGCCAGTCCGGAACAAACTTAGCACCTTCGTGCTACCAAAACTTTGGTGATAAATCTCCTCATTCCCTCGAACACGTTGCCCTCTGAGTCAGAGGTTCGCCAAATTCGAGATACGCGATAGCAGCCGACGTTTCTGTCCCTCTGTTATCAACTCTAACATGATTTATAAATACGTAAGTCCAAGGGACACAACGACTTTCAACGCACATATTTCTCTCGGGGCCCATCCATCAGCGGAGAGAGGGACCGTATTTAAACGTGAAGACTGGGAAGAGCAACGTTTGTATATCTTCTTTCTCCCTTCGGGGCGTTCGCGAGGGAGCACCTTTCCTTATCATTTTTTGTTACAGAACTGACCTGCTAACTGTGAAAGATGACATATCTACCTAAAAATCTTAACCAACTTGAAAAAAGAAAAAACAATCTGCCACATTAGATGGAAAGTACGACATAAGTACGACATATGTCGTATTACGTACCTGTATATTATACAGGTTGTTAAATTTTGAAGCGGTCACCGGCCAGGAATCGATTCTACAGCTCATTTCCAGCAAAAAAATGCCTCGTAGTAATTTTCTTTTAAATGATTCATTTTCGAGTTATTTCAGCTGTAGAATCGATTATTGGCCGGTGACAGTTTTAAAATAACACCCTGTAAAACTACAACCAATTTGAATAATACTCAATGGATCATTTTTACTGACAGTGTGAGATTCATATCCCCCATGAAACCGCCAAGTCTGAAACGGGCAGATCATCCAATTACGTACGCTGATACAGTGAAATACTTGGGGATGACCCTTGACTCCATACTAAATTGGAACAATCATACTGAAAAGAAGAAGCAGGAATTGAAGATCAAGTTCAGAAGAATGTATTGGTTAATGGGAAGGAATTCCCATCTTTCACTTCGCAACAAACTGCTTATATATAAGCAGATTCTTCGCCCTATCTGGGCCTATGGGATACAGCTCTGGGGCTGTGCCAAAAAATCAAATATTGAGAAAATCCAAACCTTTCAGAATAAACTACTGAGAAGTATAGTTGGAGCCCCCTGGTACATGCGAAATGACGATATCCATCGAGATTTGAAGATAGAGACTGTCAATGAAACTACTGTCAAATACGCAAGGAAGCACGAACATCGCCTCCACAAACATGAGAACCTGGAGATGCTCAACGTTTTGGACAACGATGGAGAACTTCGGCGCCTCAAGCGAAACAAACCACTGGATTTAATTGTGCTGTGCCAATAGTTCTTAGTGCAAGTGAAACGTTTGTAATGCCCATGTAGGTTCTACAAATAAAATTTATTATTATTATTATTATTATTATTGAAACCAAGTGTTCCCGATCCTGCTAAAAAATCGGGCTAGGTTTTGCTGAAAACCTGCCCTACAGTGAGATTGAATTATTCTGAAATGGAATATTGCTAGATGAAATGTATCTTATGTTCAGTTGCAATAAATAAATCACGATAAAAAAAAAAAAAAAAAAATTTAAATAATACTCAATGGATCATTTTTACTGACAGTGTGAGCTTCATATCCCCCATGAAACCGCCAAGTCTGAAACGGGCAGATCATCCAATTACGGCCGAGATTATGATTAATGCATAAGTGCAATCTTCGTGACATTAAAATTGAGTGTGTAAAAGTGAAAGCTCACGCTGGTATAATAAGTAATCAGAAAGTCGACAAATTGTCAAAACAAGGAGCTCGAGAATGCGAATTTATTAACATTGGTATTCCCTGCCGAGATCTGTATAGCGCAATTAATCAACATTGGAGACAGACATGGAATGGAAACTACAAATCTTCGACGAAAGGAATCTACTAACTGTCTCTGTAGTCAGAAGTACCCTCCTCGTCGTGGTTTTTAGGAAGAGGACTGGAAAAATCTTTGTGCCGCTTAAAAGTCCGGTTAAGATCAATCTTAGGTGTATGCGATGAATATCTCCGTCGATTTAACCTAAGAGAAACCCCTCAATGCAAACCCTCAGTACTGTGAATCGCATACATGTGGGATCAATGGAACACATATTAATGAACTGGCCTATGTTCTACTGCGAAACAGAAATCATGTTCAACACAATAGCAAAACTGGCCTACTAACCGTTTAACCTGTTCCACTAATTAGCACTCAATGACATTGAAATGTATAAATACATTTATGAATATACTATTCGGTGTAATATATAGCATTTCCAAGCCAAATGAAACCTTTTCTGAAACTTTGTAATACATTATTCATCTACGATAGATTACTTTACAGAAATACACTATGTTTGGAAAAAGTTTCATTTGACCTGGAAAGGTTTCATTTGGTTTGGGAAAGGTTTCATTTGGTTTGGAAAAGGTTTCATTTGTCTTGGAAAAGGTTTCATTTGGTTTGGGAAAGGTTTCATTTGGTTTGCAAAAGGTTTCATTTGGTTTGGAAAAGGTTTCATTTGAGTTGGAAAAGGTTTCATTTGGCTTGGAAATGCTATATACCTTTAAGCACGAAAGTAAAATACATACAAATATTAATCCTCATACTTATATGACATAGAATGATGTAATTATTATAAACACAAATTGTATGGCTAATAATAAATAATAAAGTAAACAAAAAAAGATGGGCAGTATAGCTTCCTCGCATAAAACGAGATGGGCATACGGAATTAGTTGGTGCAAAAACGATTATTAAAAATGATCATAAAAACTGATGACTCCCTAATATTTTAAATTATCGCGGTAATTTTGCTAGTTTTCTATCTCAACATCAGCACTACGTTTGTAAAGATGTTCGCGATTATGTTGATGATTTTTACTTTTTCACGTGTACCGTGGCTATCCATAAGCCACAAAAATAAAACTAATCAGAACATGTTTCAAATCAAGTTTAAGTGTCCACACGCTACTGTTTGTATGATTTGACGAATTTTATAGGAGACTCTATCGATTTTAGTCGGTCTCTGATTTCGACTAGGTATGCCCGAGGGATTGAAACAGATGGAGTGATATCAGGATGCCAGCTGAAACTACTGTAGTATGACTACTGTTACGAGTTTCGTCAATATGTTTTTCAGTATCACATGAAAATTTAATTCTATACATTATTGTAGAATTTGCTTTTGTATAGCAAATACTAGTAATTACTTACGAATTTCTACACCACATCAGTAGAGGTTGTTGAACTAACTTGTTTGATGATGGAGATCAATAGAGCAAAACCTCCGTGTCGCGGTACGAGGAAAGTAATAACTTTTGCATGAAAGCCTTCCGAAGGGGAGATTCTCGTGGATACCTCTCCAGCTTTTAGAAGATCCCCCTTCATACTCCCCTCATCCTATGAGTATGTCGGATATCGAAGAATAAAATGAATATTACAGCCCTGGGAGTATCCAAATGAAGAATGTTCAATATTAAATCTGCCTTAAGTCGAAAATTCCACTGAAAACTACCTTCAATCCCCCCCCCCCCATTCAACCTCGTAGAACAAACCTAAAGGGAATGTATGAGTACACACTTAATTATTTTTCTGAACAATCACAGACTGTTTTGGTTTATTATTTTCAATAATAAACCTTTGGAATCGAGCAAAAAAATTGACCCCCCCCCCCCCCCCCTCAAAATTTGATGGTTTAAGTTTCAAGGTTTGTAGAATCCGAACATCGAATTTTAGAATATCCAGCTTATGAGGACATCGTCAGGCCATCAAGTTATCAGTCACAGGATTGTGAGCTGGATATAATTTGTTATGACTGTGGTAGCTGAGGAGTGGTACAACTCTTTAACATAAAAACGTAGCAAATTATTACACAACGGTTTATTATTCTACTACGGGGTTATTTTTCCCGTAGTAGCCGTAGCGTGCCGACGATTGCTGCACTACGAGTATTATTACGGGTAAACAGTCAGCCCAAAAAACTTTAAAACTGGCTTAGGTATGTCTTGTAAATCAATGAATTTTTGAAAATTTCAGTGATACAAGGTCGAAAACAAGAAAAAAATTTTGGCATTAAAAAGAGACGGATTTTAAGCGGAGTAAAAAATTTATGTTATTGCACATTATTTGTTGCAAAATCCATCCTTGAACTCCGATGAAAATCATAACTACCAAATAAATTCGGAAAATGGATAAAATTAAATGTGGTATCATCTCTAACCCCAAAATCGCAAGTACAATACAGAGCACCTCAGTATGCCCATTCCTAACTGTCAAAATTGAGCAACATATAAATTTTAGTAGGTACATAGGTACCTATGCGTGTTTAAAACTCCAAATTATTATTTAAATATTATTAATCCTCATAAACATAGGATTGTATTTTATACACTTATTAATAAAAATAACTTTCGCTTCTTCTCTCAAGAAATAAGTTGTGTTTCATTAAAAATATAATAAGCACGATCGTGACACTAACGATAGCAAGATTCACATTACATTACAGATCAAGCAAAGCGATTATATCCTTACTCGTTCCACTATCGCACTTCTCATCAATGCCATTCGTTCAAGTGGGGCAAATGTGCACTATAACGTACGGTACAATATTATCCAAATGACCTCCTCAGTTGGCCATAACTCCAGCAAATGTGCCCCTCCGTTTCAAAGTCCTGTGAAATACTGGCTATAATTCGAAACATTTGAAACATTATCACCAGAAGGTCCCCAGACCGCAAGTTATTGCAATAACTAAAGCTTTCGCGCCCGCGTTTGTCACCGTTGGGGTGGTTTATGAGATCAGGAGTTATCACATGGGGAAGTTATTGTAAATACGGTTAGATTCTTTCTAGGTTCTGTTATGATTTACAAACTGTATTCTTCCTCTTCAGTTTTTCATTGTCATTGGAAAAAAACACAATAAATATAAATGTTGATTGTATTATGAAATTATATATTAAATTATAATCTTCAAATAAGAAATATAGGTGGTCCATAGATTCGTATTATGAAGAAGTTTTATTTATCAATTTTGCTTCCGGGTCTACCAAGGTAGCGGAAGCTTTGTTTTCACTTTTCAAGGACGAAAAAAAAGTTCTCCAAAATCAAAATTTTCACTCGCGTTTTGCGTTTTAGACCTTTCTGAACAATTTTGGTTCAGTGTCTGTGTGTCTGTGTGTCTGTCTGTCTGTGTGTCTGTGTGTCTGTCCGTCTGTCATGAATTCCTTGTAACGCGCATAACTATACGAAGCTATAGTCCGATTTTTATGAAATTTTCAGGGATTGTGCGGGTTGGTGTGTAGACGGTCCCCTATGAAAATCATTATCCTCGGACTGATAGAAGCGACTGCGCATGCGCAAACGTAAATTCGTTGTAACGGCCATAACTTCTACATTTTCCATCCGATTTCAATGAAATTTTCAGGGATGTTACTGATTAGTATTTAGATGGTCCCCTATGAAAATCATCACCTTCGGACTGATAGTAGCCACTGCGCATGCGCATACGTAAAATCCTTGTAACAGCCATAACAATTACATTTTTCATCCGAATTTGATGAAATTTTATAGGATTGTCCAGATTAGCGTGTAGATGGTCCCCTATGAGGATAGTGAAAGGTACTTAGAGAATGCTGTTTTGAGATCAACTACTGTGCATTGGATCATCTATATAATCGGGTTATGGATACGAGGAAGCTATGTGCCACACCCACTTGGCAGACTTTTTTATGTCTACAATAGCGATATTACAACCAAAGACCGCTTGGAACTTAGAAGTCGCAGTTTTTAAATTTGAACAAAATCGATCCTTTAGGAACAAGTCATAATTTCATCCAGTTTTCTTGGAACGAAAATAGGAAAGACAAACGCAGAACCAGAAATCACTGGAAAACAAAAAGTGAAAAGGAAATTTGAGTTTGTGAAACACAAATTCATTCGTCAAATTCATTCGACAAATTTATTTATTCAAGTTAATAACCTGAAGTATTTTAAAGTGAAGACTTAATTACGCATAATGCATTATGAAACAAAACGCGTTCGTAATTTTTCCTCCGGGATAACCCAGCTGATACGGTCTCATTTTCCTTAATGATTTGTTGGAACGACTTCTTGTGTTTCCGGGTATGTAGAGACCATTTACATTTTGGAATTAATTTTTGAGTCAGATAGTTGTGACAACAATTTTCAATTCAACAAGCTTCAATTTTCCAAAAATGTAGTCCCCATATTTCCTACCCTTCAGAAGCAACTGGTGTAAACCAAAAGTTTTAGGGCACAAGTACACTACCGTGCTAAGCCAGAAAGTCGTAACGTGAAAATTTGACCAAATTGAGTTATTGGTAGCCGGGGGTTTTGGGGGTCGATTTCTATTGATTTTCGGAGTTTTAGAGTCGTATCTCTACTATAAATGCCTCAAACAAGCCTCCCGACTTTCTTGATAAGGCGTGTTAAGTTGATTTTGCTAGGAAACTAGTCGTATCAGAGCGATTCAGAAGAAGAAAACTCGTACATATCTTGACTGTGACCTTACGTTTATACTCTAAGTGAATAAACGTTTATTTTTATTGATTCAGCAGTTTTTTCTTACACTCTGAACAGAGATATGAAATACGATTGAGTTTGAGCCAAGTACGATGTTGAAATAATCAATGTGAAATGGTTTCTTTAATTAAAATAAATTACTGTTTCAAGAATAAAAATGAACAGAATAGTCGTAACTTCGGGTTTACGAGAGCGTAATCTCGTATCATCGTTTTTTGACAATTTACACTCAAAATGTTCAAATTAGACTCCAAAAATCGATTCGACTACTAATTTATTTTAAGAAAAACCTATACTTGTGGTAAAAGGAGGAAAACTAATCCCGCGAAAGAATTATTTCGCCACGAAACCTATTAGGTCGTTTTCCCGAAAGTTGGGTGAAGTCAAGAAACGACTTTCTAGCTTAGCACGGCAGTACACTCCCCAAACGCCAAATTTTATTATCTTTGCTTCACGTTTCTCGTTTATTTTTTAAAATATTGATGATCTGACGACAAGATATTTCCTTTCCACAGTGTTTTGTTGCGTTTCTTTCCAAGTCATCCTCTACGTCAATTTTCAGGACAATAATTATTGGGTGTGCGCATGATTTTTTTAGATTTTTAATATAAAGTAGACCTCATTCTGAGAATTTTAACACCATCCGTTCTATTTTCGGATGAGAAAATCTTTTTCTATGATTTTCCAAAGTTTCGAATTAATCTGACGTCATGCCTGCCTCTCTGAATCTGAATCTGCCCCTCCCGCCTGAGCGGGACCCCCCAGCCAACTGTGACGTCATAATAATTCGAAACTTTGGAAAATCATAGAAAGAGGTTTAATATTTCTCTATATAGGTCACTCGTCTGCAAAGAACACGGCTTTGCCATTGTCACCACCAACCAACATGAAGAAAAGCATCGATCGCATTTCGGTCAGCTAAAATTTGAACGGAGATTAGGACTCTTTTGCGATTCACGATCCTGTTTCTGATTTAACGTAAGTCCAACCCTCAAGTTTTCGTAGGGAACGAACGATTTCTCCAGCAGGGCTTCGCGTGGTCTCTAAAAATTCTAAAAATTCAAGACTATCTTAAATTGATGGAAAAACAACACCTTTATACCAAAATTTTTCGAGTTAGGGCGTTTTGAGAATCGCAACCCTTATTTTTCAACCCTTAGAACCTAAATCAACCAAAAGCTTCGGTGCACAACTAGTGCCCCAAATGAAGCCCACATACCAAATTTCATCAAAATCAGTCAATGCTAAGAGGGGAAAGTGCCGCTTACGGCTGACTGACGGCCAAATTTTTATTCGATTTTCTGGATTCTACGTACCTTGAAACGTAAACCAACAAATTTTGAGGGGGTGTTGAAAAAAAATTTCATGGTCGATTCCAAAGGTTTATTGTTGAAAATAATGAACCAAAAGGTCTTCTCACGCTAGAAGGTCGCCATTGATGTCAAAATTCTCAGAATGGAGGTCTAGTTTAGATTAAAAATAACAATAAACAGTTTTTCCGACCCATTCGCATATCCGATTATAACTTGAAAATTCATTAGATAGGTACTTCATCTAGTAACTATCGGTTCATCGGTACCTACTGATGGACACTTGAGAACAAAATTTACCCTTAGATGAAATGTACGCCAAAATTGTCTGAGAGAATATTCGTTATTGATGATGGGAAGCGTTCCCTCTTGCTTTACTGTTAATGCTCTCGAAATCCCTTGAAACTCCATAGATTCGTATTACAAAATTGATCTAGTTCATGGGGCTCTTCCGACTTGGTCCTCTGAGTAACAGGGCGTAGCATTCAAACTAGAAATTCCGCTCCCTTGCCAGTTTGCCCGAGCAACCCCTACTCCCGCCAATCGGACGTGAAACGGCGGCCCTTTAATGTATGAAACGGTTTCTGGGAGTGGAAATGCGCTGAATGCCTTCTCCCTTCTTCGGCCGAGACCGCAAATAGTTTCCCTAACCCTACCCCAGCCCTTCCGCCCCTGGACTATAAGCAATTTGAATGGCAAGCGAGGTCCAAAACTACCGCTCCCAGCGAGCTCTACAAAGACGGTATCTTCAAAGGGCGGAACCACGCCGGGGAGACCTCCTTTCCGTTCAACTTTGTCCTTGAGAACTAATCAGTGTTTCCAACAGACCACGTCGCTTGAGCCGTAATACGTGTTATTACTGTCTCGATGCACTTTCTACCCACCCACGCGGGATTTTCCGTCGTCAAGGGCTTCACTAACCGTCCTGTTGGTCTGGAAGGGCGGGATGGACTTCCGGCTTCCTTTTGATTTCCGGTCATGCACAGTCTTTGTCCAGATATGAAAAGATAAAGCTAGACTTTTTCCAGATCCCCTCTTTTACGACCTGACCGTAAAAGAGTGGACTCTCGTTTTAATCCATGGACCTTTCATTTCGATTAGATGCAAATACCTACATGCCTGCCTTTTCATTTACGATGGATTTTCTTTTTTCATTTCCTGGTAGCGCACGCTATTATGAAACGTATTGCTTTCGTCCATGAAATCTAACGCCCATCGGTATCTTCACCCAGGAAGGCTTACAGTAAAGTTTTATTACTCCCTCCTATAAGAACCTTTTTTTGAGCAACGTCTTCAGAAAGTAAATAGGCGAGGCTCTTGATTAAACGTGCTTAATCTTATTTTGGAATGACATTAAATATGCATGGAATATCAAGTTATTTCCACTCCTTATAAAAATGCAATTATCATCTTCATACTTTATTGAAGAATTCATCGTAACCAGCAAGACAAGTCGAGAGGACATCATCAGGCCATCAAGTTATTAGTCACCGAATTGTGAGTTGTATGTAATTTGTTATGATTGTGGTAGCTGAGGTGCGGCACCACTTTCTAATATAGAAACGATGCAAATTATTACACAACAGGGGCGCTGGGTGACATTCAAAAGTGATGGGGCACCAAACCAGAAAATACAAAAACTTGACCATAGTATCACACGTACCTATTTTTGCGACAAACAGAGGATCCACTGGGGAACAATCTCACCTCAACTTCTTTCCAGTGATTAAAATTTTCGGTGATCAAATTTAGTCAAAAATGTATGGAGATATGCGCTAAAAACGAGTTGTGTTACTACGGTGATAGTCGAGCACAACTTTTTCATAGAACAAGAAGTCCCCTGATAAGGAATGGGTGGATTTCAATCTTTCCGAGCTCTTATCAAGTCATAATGTGTGGTGGTAGCTAAGCTAGGCCTACATTATGAGAAGGTATAAGAAAGGTATAAGTTAACTTATCTGTTTGACGTCCCATTGCAAATCTAGAATGAACAGTGAAAACGTAGGTACCCACCTAGGTTCTCCAAAATAACACAGCTAATATAGATCATGAAGCGAACTCAAATCACATTAACGGAAATGAGTACATTAAAATCAATGTAGAATTAGAATAATAATTCCCTGATAGGTTTCCTATTCATATTTGTGAAAAACCCACAGTTTAGGTTATAGGTTAGGTTATTAGGTTGTTGTGATTGTATCTTAGCGCGACTTACCCAAGCAAGATAAGGCAACTGATAGAAGGAGTTGAATCGTTTTCCTGCAAGGGAATCCTCCACTCGTTATTTCCTTACAGTATGGATTTATTATCCCGTAGGGATAAGTCTATGCCTTACACGGAACTTCCATGAATGTTTCAACAAAGCATTCATCCATCGACTTGAATCATTACTTGTCTTGAAAAAATCGATTTGCAACTTCTCTGGAAAATCGATTGCATCCTCCTCCGCTGTAAACGGCCTGCATTTTTACACTACTAGGCATGCGCGGATGGGGAAAAAACTCAAAACAAACCATGTAACCATAGCAATACGGGGGCAGAATTGTTTTTGCCCCAGAGTTTCCTTAGCAACATGTTACTTTTCCAGATACATACGATTTCATCGATATGCGATTCTCATACTATCAATTCCATCCTACTTCTTCTCCTTCTTCTCTCTAGGTCCATGGCCTCTGGTGACCAACTTCCATCCTAATTCTTCTTTTTACTTCCACCATGGATATTTGACATGATGATTACATGTCAGTGTAAAATTATTATGCACTTGTAAAAGATCCATGCTTTCATGGATCAGTGAGTTTTGAGGAGAAAAACTCTGTCCTAGGGTTTATTTTACTTAGGGGGAACACTTTTCGAATCAAGTTTTTTCAACTTTGAGGTGAAAATCTAGCTTGCAGAGAGGGAAATTTTGCCGGGGCTAGACCCAGAGTGGCCTTATGGACGCCTGTTACACAACTAATAAACAGTTATCAGTATTAGAGTTGTGGGTGCCTTCATTACAAAATATTGCTCAACGTGGAGTTGAACGACTTTCTGGGCTTATTTAAGTACGTTGGTATGTCTTTGTCCAAGTGCAAAAAGCACTACGAGTTATTATTCCAACAGAACCTTCAATTTACGACTTTTGAAGACGGTTGGGGTCATTATTGCCATGCAACTCAACTGATCACACAACACATCAGCAAGTTTATTATCTGCGTGCAGGAGGTTCGACGGAAGTCTGCCTTCTATTTGGAAACGCCTTTCAAGAATGTTACTGTTGCGGATTTTATTACCTAGAACGTGCCTCCTGAAAACTGTCGGAAACGTTGAAGGTAAAAGAAACGAAGGAAACAAAGAGGGTTGTGCTGAACCGGGTGAAGGGTTGAGCACTACACTAAAGTGACAACACAAAAACTCTCGCCACTCGTCTTCTTTTCTTCTACCCGGTTCAGTAGTATCCAGGTATTTAATTAAAGTATTCCCCGGGACTTCTTTTTTCCTTTTTTTCGAGATCCCTCCTCTGTTACCCTTTAGGGCAATTCGAGAAAGGGAGAGACCCATTGTGTAGTGGAGGAAAAAGCCTCCACTTCCTATTTAATTACTAATACCTAGGAAGAAACAGGTAGCACAATTTCACTTATTTTTTCATTGCATCAGAGTAGATTTATACGTCTCATTTTAACCCTTATTTTCCCACTTGTTAAAAAAATGTTTTTTTTTCGAATTTTTAAAATTAAATTTAGATGCATTTTGACAAATTTATAAAATATTTGAGCAGAAGGACCTATTACGGTCTGTCAGCACAAGAATGATCTTCCAAGAGCCACACAGGCGCTATCTGCATCAGCATAATCTGACTATAAACCCAATTTTGTTGGAGCAGAAGAAGGAAACTTGGAAAAATCATTAGTGGGATGTTGGGGTCAGTTATTAGTACAGACCCTGGGAGTAGAAGCTTCACTTCATAGGGAGATCTGTGCTGTTTTATACATTGTCGCCATCTCTGACGAGGAAACTCAACTATAATAGCCTCAAAGGCGAAAAATGACCCCAGACGACAATGACGAAAAATGACGACCTATTACGGTCCTTATAAATGTTTCTTTGAGTTATTATGTTTTCATGACTACTTTTTCTAGCACAAATTTTCTTACTCCATAGTTGGAGTATCAAGATAGCCAAAGGCTATCAGCTTTGGTTTAATAATAGATGAATGTTGAAGGTAAAATTTGGACTTCCACAAAGATACCTGAGGATATTAAGGGTTGATGCTATCCAAGTCTCATCGGACCAATAGCAGCGTTTCACCAATTTCTCGCGATTTAGCAGCTCGATTTTTCTTAAATTGAGCAGTTTGGGGCTACACTCAAAAAGAATACCTAGTACACTTGCGTGAGCCACAATACTTGCAAAAAAGTGAAAAATCGTCAACATACTCGAGAACGACTTCACAATCATGTTGCTGTTTGTCCATTAACCATCAACACGATGTGAGAATCCAGTTTCATATTGGAATATTTATCAGGACAGCTCAATAATGCTTATAAACAAACGGTCTGTGTGAAAAATTTTTGATAACTTTCAGTTTTGTCTGGTAGTCAGATTCATCAGCAGTATTACGGCAACTCAATATAGTATTTTGGACTCAAAACCAGAATGTGTCCCTGTAATTAGGAGAAAAATGTTTTTGGTATACCTTACTAGGAACCATCGTGCAGAATTAAAACGCTGCAAATTATTACACAATGGTTTATTATTTTTTATTTTTCTATATAGATCACTCGTCTGTAAAGCCACCAACCATCCAACATGAGGAAGAACCTCAATCGCATTACGGTCAGCTATAATTTGAACGGAGATTAGGCCTCTTTTGCGATTCACACTCGTGTTTCTGATTTATCGTACGTCTAACCTTTACATTCTCGTAGGGAGCGAACAGTTTGTCCTACAGGGCTCCGCGTGGTCTCAAAAAATTCTAAAAATTCTATACTATCTTAAATTGATGAGAAAACAATACCTTTATATCAAAATTTTTTTAGTTAGGGCGTTTTCAACATTTCAAAATTCATTTTTCAACCCTTAGAAGTGACCTACATCAACCAAAATCTTCGGGGCACAACTAGACCCCAAATGGAGCCTACATATCAAATTTCATCAAAAATCGGTCAATGCTAAGTGGGGAAAGTGCCGCGTACGGCAGACGGACGGCCAAATTTTCATTCGATTTTTGGATTCTATGTACCTTGAAACGTAAACCAACAAATTTTTAGGGGGTGTTGAAATTTTTTTTTTTTTTCTTGGTCGATTCCAAAGGTTCATTATTGAAAATAATAAACCAAAAGGTGATCTCTTCATATGAGAGGGACAGTAAAACGGGCGGGTTGATATGGTTGAGTGATAGTTCAAGGGATCTCCCGCTAGATAGATGCACCGACCAGGCACCGCCTCTCCCATGAAGCCACCTTCTTTTTGAATTCTTCGATAACTGTCGAGTAATTTACGTGAATAAGATCAAATTTTGTAAACTTGACACAAACAAAATGAATCCAATTCCGACTTTTTATGATAACGTTAGCTTCTCTCCAAAACATCACATAGAACTGAAAGTGACCATTCAACCTCATGGAGATCACAAAAAGTGATCGGGAGGAAAATAGATTAAATCTATTTTCCTCCCGATCACTTTTTGTGATCACTTCTTGTGAAAACAAATTTTGTTTTTTCTTATTTTTTGAGAGATCTTTTCGTTCTCAAACAGGATTTTCCCCCTCAAATTTTATAGCAAACCTAAAAAATGTGTTAGCGTTGGAGGGCTGATGAGATGGAGCTTGTTCTTTGCAAACGAGTGATCTATATATGAATAATAAATCTTGTATAATAATTAGCATATTTTTCAAATTTAGAGTGAAGCGTTTATTTCTTCAAATATATTTGATTGTGAAGCGAAAACATGGTTGGTAGATTGTGACAATGGTAAATCTGTGTTCTTCGCAATTGAGTGATCTATACAGAAAAATAATAAACCTTTGTGTAATAATTTGCAGCGTTTTGTAACAAAACCCATGATCCCCAGTGGTGAAACACATCTATGTCAATAAACGAATTGGCTACCAATCAGAATCGTGGAATATCGTACGAGAATTACGTGATTTTGGTTTATTATTTTCAATAATGAACCTTTGGAATCGACCAAGAAAAAAGGAAATACAAAATGAAATTTTGTATGTAGGCTCCTTCTGGGGTCTAGTTGTGCCCCGAAGATTTTGGTTGAGGTAGGTCACTTCAAAGGGTTCCAAAATCAATTTTGAAATTTTGAAAACGCCCTAACTAAAAAAATTTTGATATAAAGGTATTGTTTTTCCTTCAATTTAAGATTATATAGAATTTTTAGGATTTTTTGAGACCACCCGGAGCTCTGTAGGACAAACCGTTCGCTCACTACGAGGATTTAAAGTTTGGACGTACGATAAATCAGTAACACGAGTGTGAATCGCAAAAGAGGCCTAATCTCCGTTCAAATTAAAGCTGACCGAAATGCGAGCGATGTTCTTCTTCATGTTGGATGGTTGATGGCTTTGTAGACAGGTGATCTATATAGAAAAATAAAAAAATAATAAACCATTGTGTAATAATTTGCAGCGTTTTTTGGCTAACTGACGAACTTGTTTCTGGCCAGGTTATATGATACAGTAGACGAATAGATGTTCCATAAATTTTCTTTTCTCAACGTAAAATTCATCGAGTAAGCACGGGTGAGCCAAGACCCAAGATTCTACTGCAATACCCACAAAAATGTTAATAAGGGAAATTTCAAAAGGGTTTTCTATAAAAATTGATCATCCTAAATGTTATTATTTTCAAAAATATAAAAAATTCTTATAAGAGACGCAATTCTTCTCCTAATATTCGCCTATTCTCAAGCAATCTGACTGGAACTTTCATCTTTAAATTAGTAAGTACATAAATGTTTGTGGCTTACATTTCCTTGGCAAGAACGTGAATGACAACCATAGTTGACAAAGTTGGTTGGCAATTGTTTTCCCAAATTTTCAAAGTTTCAGAGATTTAAAAAAAAATCAACATTAATCGTGTTTGGTTATTAACCTCGTGGTAATAAACTTTCCAAAATTGTGTACGACCAGACTTAGAATTTTTATAGTTTTGTGAAATCTTTATTTGGTGTACGGTAGGTAATTAATTCTGGAGATAAAAACTTCCTCCGTATCTATAATATCCCAAATGGTGGCGATTTATTTGTTTGTACTCAAAATCAGAGCTCCAAGAATGTAGAAGATTGAGTGAAGTTTCGACGTGAAAAAAAATCCAGTTCCTTGAAGCTTGGGAAATCGTTTGAGTGGACCTCAGCTGCTCGGTAATGAAAAGATGAACTTCAATCCCCATTTCACTCTGGGGCCTACATCGTCTTTCCTCTCGAAAACTTCCTTCTCTACTTCCTTTCAACTGGAGGAACTTGATTTTCCATCAACAAACAATTAGCGTCATGGGAAGGGAGGAAAGTTTTGGACCGAAACTACCTAAGAACCCAAAAGAGAAGTTTGGTGCCTTCGGATTTCTTCCGAGATACTTGGAGGGGTATCTCGGATGGTGGGGGATACAGCGATTCCTCTCTTGAACTTATTAGATTAAACCTCAAGCCCCTTGGATATCCAGCAGGCCGTGCACCAACGTTGAGCGGCACAAGCTTCATGGTTTGAATTATCTACACCTTTCTTTCAAGCTTAAAGCATCAATTTACGTAGAAGGAGAGGGTACTAAAATTACCACATCAATTAGGATAAAATCAAATCATCAGGAGGTAGGTACCACAGTGGTACAATGAAGGAAGTATCGTGCCTACACCTACACAGCATTGTGCCTTACATACTTAAATGAAGTAGCACATTTAATGATTTACGTAACTCAAAATTATATTTATCCGCTGATGACACGGCAGTACTCTGTGAAGGGTGACACTTGGGAGAACGTTTTCAGCAACGCCAATCACATAATAAGTCAAGTAGGGAAATGGTTTCTCAAGAGTTATCTCACATTGAATGCTAACAAGACCAAATTGATAGTTTACGGAGGAAACAAGTCATTAATTGAGGAAAAACACTTGAAAATCACCCGGCACTCTTGTGTAGAAGATCAATGATGCTCATGCGAATCGATGCAAGGAGTCGATGCGAATCGATGCGAAAGAGTTGCAAGGCATAAGTATCTGGGGCCAGTTCTGGATGAAGAGCTTTAAGTGGAAGCCTCATAATTATAGACTATACACACGATAAGATTAGGATATACAGGGTGTAACGGTTAAGGTCGTACAACCGGCCAGGGTTCGATTCTACAACTAATTTGTGACTTTTTTTGTCTCTTGACTTTTGCTTCCTCACTACCGAAGGTAGGGAAGCTTTGTATTCGTGAAAGAAGTGAAAAAAAAAATGTCCTCCAAAATAAAAATTTCCACTTGCTTTTTGCGTTTTAGAGCTTCCCGAACAATTTTGGTTCCGTGTCTGTCTGTCTGTCTGTCTGTCGGTCTGTCGGTCTGTCGGTCTGTCGGTCTGTCTGTGGTCAATCCTTGTCCCGGGCAAAACTATACTAACCTGTGGTCCGATTTTGATGAAATTTTCAGGGATTGTGCGGGTTATGTCCTAGACGGTCCCCTATAAATTTCAGCACCTTCGGACCAATAGGAGCGAGTGCGCATGCGCAAACGTGAATTTCCTGGAACCTCGGTTTCTCGGTTTCTAATGAACCGATTTTGCTCAAGTTTGGAGGTTAGTTAGGGACTAACTTCTAAGAGACACCCTATAAGTTTCAATCAAATTGGTCAAGCAATAGCCGCTGCGAATGCTCGAACTTTAAATTTATTGTTACAACCAAAACTCCGCAACTATTCAACCAATTTCGATGAAATTTTCAGGGATTGTGTGGGTTAGGTCCTAGACGGTGGATCGCTAATATTTTGGTATTCAATAACTCTTTGAATCATAATTTTTTCGCCAACTGATTCTATACGTCCATGTTACAATGAGTAAGGAAGCTATACTGCCCACCCAACTTGGCAGACGTTTTTTAATCCCCTTGAAATCGGACTTTTACCACTTTTAAGATTATTTTCGTCTTTTCGACCTTATGCCATTAAAACAGCCTTAACTCCCTTGTTTTTAGTCAAAATTCAAATATATTTATACCGTTGGAAAGAGCGTTAAATTCTCTATCTCCCTAGTGTTAAATAAAACTTCCTAAACAAGACTAAGATGTTGAAAAATGAGCCCGAATAGTAAAATCTCGAAAATCTCGGAAATTTTTCGTTTTTTCAAACGTTTGTAACACTAACTGAAACTGCCGGTTAAGTTCACACTGTATCCCCAAAAGTTGGCCCAAAATCTCAGCTTTCCAACGGTATGGTCATAAAATTGTTTACAGTGGACTAATGGTGTAAAATCCTCGTTCCCGTGCCAAAAACCGTGGATCTTCCAGTAAATATCGACGTTTTTCGCGAAAGACATTTTTGCCCTAAAATGAGTTAGGCAGCCATCTTTACGTACTTTGTCTCACTGAGTCAAATGATGAAACAAGACTTATCGAGAAAGCAGTCATTGATATCTTGTCCAATTCACTTTTCGAAAATTGTCTTAATTTCTGTTAATTTGTATACCAATTTTTTTATTTCTAGATCGGCAAGTTAAACGTTACTACGGTCGACAATAAGGTCAAAGGTATGTTTTTAATGTCCATCCTCCTCCCCATATCGCAAGTAATCAAACCGCCCTGTTCGTAATATCCTGTCTAAAACAAAATAGCAGTTCATAGAACTTTATTTAACACTAGGGAGATAGAGAATTTAACGCTCTTTCCAACGGTATAATTATATTTGAATTTTGACTGAAAACAAGGGAGTTATGGCTGTTTTAATGGCATAAGGTCGAAAATACGAAAAAAATCTTAAAAGTGGAAAAAGTCCGATTTTAAGGGGGTTAAGAAAAAAAAGTCAAGAGACAAAAAAAGTCACAAATTAGTTGTAAAATCGAACCCTGGCCGGTTGTACGACCTTAACCGTTACACCCTGTATATTCTACAATGTAAGACACGCTCCCGAAGCAAACAATAAAACTTACATGTTATACCATGTTGCAATCTGTATTGCAGCATGGCCTAATAACTTGGGGAGGAACCTATTCCACCCATATAAATAAGTTACATGTTCGGCAGAAAATTATCATAAAAATGATGTTGTCATTACCGCGTAGGACCCCATCCATAGACGTATTTGATATTGCTAAGGTATTTACTATTAGACAACTTTATGTGAAAAACCTACAATTGCAATTCTTTAGGACACCCAACATAATTGAAGTTTCTCAACGAGATCCGAAATACAATACTAGATATGCCGCCGCAGGGAATGTAATTGGCCCTAGACCTAGACTGACTCTCTCAACGCACAGCCCGATCTTCGTTCTAAATTTGTTACGAAGAGAAATTTTTTGTAGCACGAAAAGTCCCCTGAAGGCTTTAGATGCGAGAGGCTTTTAAACAGCATATAGCTATGTATAGAAGATGATTAAAGTTTAGAGATTATTGAAGTTCGAGAATATTGAAGTAAGTTAGCTTATTTTAGAGATTATCAAATGAGCTGTCCGATAATGTATTGTTTAGTAATTTACTTATTACTATAATAAATGGTAGATATCAATTTATTTACCGAGATGGAGCGATTTTGCAGAGATCCTACCCTACAACTCGGGCCAAGCCTAACGTCGGGTAGGAAATCTGAGCAAATCGCATCGCATCATGAATTTATCTTCTTGTAAATTTGCACAAAATGGCGCCAAATAAACATATCTATCTATCCAACCTTGCCACGGTTGGCACAGATATCGAAAGGTAGGAGGTTTTTCATGCATATAGGTCTCCTCAGGGGTTTATTATTGAAAATATGAACCAAAACTAAATTCAAACCATGGTCCAGAGCCATTCAATGCATTTCCATACTTACCCTTATCTACAGACCCTAGTGGCGTGTAGCCCTCGGCAATGCAATGGTCCCATTTCGGATATTCCACGTAGGCGATGACCTAGACGGCGGTTTCGTTGACCCCGAAGTGCCATTAAGGGGAATGCAAAACGATGTCATCCGAATAAAGATGCGGGTACCAGTTCTATTTTGCTGTAACAAGCACTCCCTTGGAAGACACTGTAAATAGGAAGCGACTAGCTAAAGAATCCCGTTTGATCGTATAAGGGCTACAAGATTTCTTCCGCGAGGTTAGTGATGCCCGCTCTACTTCTTTAGCACAATAGAGAAACGAATATTGTTTTGGGGATTCTAACTACAACGCGATGAAATGAAGACGAAACGAAGAAAAAAATTACATTATTGAAAACACTGATGTTGATCAGGCTGGAAAAATACTTTCGGTTAGACAAATGTATTTATTATGTAATTTATCACTGCAGGCGAATTACCACATTATTTTCATCATGAACAAATCACGACATTAATACGGACGAATCGTGACTTACTCTTCACAGACATGAATAGTGACATTTTCTTGCTGGATGTATTTTCTTAATAGCCTCTTTAATGCCTGTCCTAGTTTGGACAGGAAAAAAGCAGAAACACCACCGTGAACTGTTTTTCTTCCTCTTTTGGTTTATTATTTTCAATAATGAACCTTTGGAATCATTTTTTTAACACCCCCTCAAAATTTGATGGTTTACGTTTCAAGGTAGGTACTTAGAATCCAAAAATCGAATAAAAATTTGGCCGTCCGCCGTACGCGGCACTTTTGCCACTTAGCATTGACCGATTTTGATGAAATTTGGTATGTAGGCTCCATTTGGGGTCTAGTTGTTCCCCGAAGATTTTGGTTGATGTAGGTCACTTCTAAGGGTTCAAATAAAGTTTGAAATTTTGAAAACGCCCTAACTCAAAAAATTTTGATATAAAGGTATAGTTTTTCCTTCAATTTATAATTCTATAGAATTTTTAGAATTTTTTGAGACCACGCGGAGCCTTGTAGGACAAACTTTTCGCTCCCTACGAGAATTTAAGGGTTGGACGTACGATAAATCAGAAACACGGGTGTGAATCGCGAACGAGGCCTAATCTCCGTTCAAATTATAGCTGACCGAAATACGATCGATGTTTTTCTTCATGTTGGATGGTTAGTGGCTTTGCAGATGAGTGATCTATACAAAATAATAAACCATTGTGTAATAATTTGCAGCGTTTTCAATCTTTTGGCATTCATAATTCGACGTAATAATTCACGATTTGATACAATGATTGCTGGGTCCTCGAACAATTTTTGGAGATTTATTTTGTTTGGTTGGAAAGATTTTCTTCGAGAATCATCACAACAAATTCAAACGATAATATAGTTAATAACAATATTATTGTTATGTTATGTTATGTTATATAATATCGTTAATAACAATATTATTGTTATGTTTTTTTCATCACTGTTATGATTTGTACTACAGCGAATTTGTAATAGACTGAGAAGAGAGAAATTTACCGGAGTTAATTTTGACTAGGTTAAACTCATCAAATGGGAATTTAATAAAGGATTAAGTTTTTGAATTTTGCTCTGGTCTGTTTAGAAACCAGCTGGTGAAGTTTATGAATTTACTAATTGAGAATTTAAACCTGGTGTGTCTAGAAACCAGCTTGTGAAGTTGATGAATTCACGAATCGGGAGATGAGTTTTGTTCTGGTCTGTATAGAAACCGGTTCGATGAATTTTGAGGTTTCCGGTTATTTGAGGTCTCTTAAAACCGGGTTACCGCAGGACAGCAAGAAGGATTCTGGTCTGTGTAGAAACCAGGACACCGAATTTATTTTATAAGTCTTTTCAGTTCAGCTGAGAGGAGTTTAGGTGAGAGTCAAATAACCCTCAAATTACTCTCTAAATTCACCATCTAAAATTCGGAACAAGTAAAAACTTAAATTCAGTCAGGTCTAAAGTAGTAAATTTATCATTAGCCATTTATTCAAAATTTATAGTTAGTGTCAAAACAGCAGATAAATATTAAGGAATAATTCCGCGAGCAAATGAAGAATGGTAAGCTGGCAGCCTCAATAGTCACTTTAAATTAGGAGTTGTGTTATGAACTCTTGGGTGTAGCTGCCAATGTGTTAACCTGGTATGACTGATCCAAAAATATTTCAGGATAAGTAACCTCTTTAGTTTTGGACTGTGTTCCATTCGAAAGTCCCCTAGTTCGAATGTTCGACTTTCATGAAGAAACTAATTTTCTAATCTTCTTTTAGTGATTTTTAATTCTCCACGATCTGCTAGTATTTCTTTCAGCTTTTCGAACTGCTGCCCTACTGAGATTATGGAGTCGTAGCTCTAAGTGTAGTCCATAATTTGTTGGCTGTTCAGCAGCTATTTTCGCGTATCTGTACGCTATCTCTTCACCTCGGCCCGAATTCATCTCTTTACTTCAAGCGATATAGATGCGAGCGAATAGGTACGTCTGACAAATCGCCAAAGTGAATTTCAACTCAAAAGAGGCTAAATCATTGTTCAAACATCAGCTTATTCTCCAATATGTTTTTTCCATTTTTTTATGTCCATCAAGTCTAGTTTAGTGCTCCTCTGAAACTGTTATGCTCAAGGAAGGTTTCAATTTATGACAAACCGTGTCAGTAGGTACATACTCAGGAACAGTGAATCAACACAGAATGGTTATCCATTAGGAAAAAAAATAAATATTTGCAAATAATGAACAGGGATTTTTTTCCTTTCAAACTCAATCCTCGATAAGGTGATCTAATGCATAAATGTCAATAATATACGAAAGACTAATAATAATAATTGTTTTCCATTTTCTCCAGGAAATCAATTTATAGAGATTCAGCTGTATTTATCGATGAATACTAAGTAATGTAAAAATTTATCAATCAAAACCTAGGAATGATCATTTCATGCTACTGGAGTTTCGGTTACTCATATAACTTTTTATACGAACATGTGTACTAGGTAGAGTTATAAATCAGCCGAAAAGTTTTCTCATTCGAGTTCTTGAAGACCAAAACATTACTTATATAGCTCAGGATATTTTCAAGTACTTAGTAGGTCTTTCAAAAGTGAAACTTTTTGTCCGTTCATAGACTTTCTTCGCCCTCCCCTCCTTCACCAGCAAAATACTGATCCTTCTCTTAAGTCGATCTTAACTTTATTACACCCAACCCAACTCACTCCAGATAATCTCCCGCAAGGGGAGAAACGTTTTGCCTTCTAAGCCTTTTAACTTTGGAGCAACTAACAGCAAAGCAAAAAAAAACCTTTAGTATTAAGGAAGGACACAAAAAACCTTGGGAGAGGTAAGATGAGAAAGGTTAAAGTTGGTTTGAGATGAGAGAAAAACGGTAATCAACTAGGAAAGTGGAGTGAAGGGGGGCTTTATTGGGCTCTTCCTCCGGTGTCACCACCTACAAATCTACCCTTATCTCGAGTTTTAGTGGCCTCAGGTGGCAAAGAGGAATAACTTGAACGGGCCTTGAAGGCTTTCCACGGCCTTCTCAATTCCGTCCTTCCTAGATCCAAGGGAAGACAAGGATTCGGCTATCTGACGTATAATATCTCTCCCTTACGACCACTTTCTTTTGAGCAGTGCTTACCAAGGCGCTGGTGGGCGTCGTAACGTTAAACTGAAGTTACAACTGGAATTAAGCTTGACTAATCAAAAGTAAAGTCCTCTTATCTTAGAAAGGAAGCTTTTAAACATTTGCGCCTAAGGAACCTTAAACCCTGAAAGCACAGAATGATGGACAGTATGACCCAGATCCCGAGTTTTGTTGTTATACCTATTGATTGTTACACAGCGGTTTATTATTTTTCAGTATAGATCACCTATCTGCAATGAATACGTTTTTATATTGCTCAATACAGTCGTTAAATAAACTCCTCCTAACCTTTAATCACGTCCTGCACTCTTTTCAGGTTCTGATACTTTGTAAAATCATATTGTTAAGAACATGAACTAGATTTGGTGAAAAATGTAGTATTTAGTTAGGTAACTTCCATACTCTTGTGAGCAAGACAAAGTAGAGATAGGGACGCAAACCGACACTCAACTGGTGGCGAGAAGGTAGGAAACCAGGTCACTTTATTGTTGTATGAAATTATTCCGACATTCTTGTGTCCCGAACAATCAATTATTATTATTGTTATTCATTAATAAAGTAATTATTTAATAAGATAATCAACTATTTGATCATTTGAGCCCATAGAGCTCTGGGAGGTCGCGTTCGATTATAAAACAATGTGGCGGACCACAAAGATTTTTACTCAATTTTTGGACGTACCCTGAAACATAAGCCAACAAATTTGGGTGGTGGAGGGGGGGGGGGGAACTTTTCTCTATTTCGATATAGTTCGAAATAATAATCAAAAATAATAAACCAAAATTTAGTAGGTCCTACAAAACTAAAATACAATAGTTACGTTTAATCTTGCTGACACGATAGTACTTATTCTATGAAATTAATGAAATAATCAAATAAAATGCTGTCATATCAGAACTGATCTGATCCTCAGTAGGGATGGGTATCGATGACCGGCATTACAAAACATCGATACTTTCTTACGAATACTCGATATTTTAGTATCCATACAGTTCTCGCGGACAATTCAACGTAATGGTTAGAAACGCTGTAAATTATTACCCTAAAGTTTATTATTTTTCTATATAGATCACTCTTCTGCAAAGAACACGGCTTTGCCATTGTTACCACCAACCAACATGAAGAATAACATCGTTAGCATTTCGGTCAGCTAACATTTGAACGGGGATTAGGCCTCTTTTGCGATTCACACTCGTGTTTCTCATTTATTGTAAGTCCAACCCTAAGTTATCCTAGAGGGCCCCGCGTGGTCTCTAAAAATTTTGAAAATTCAATACTTTCTTTAATTGATGGAAAAACAATACCTTTACGTCGAAACTTTTTGAATTAGAGCGTTTTAAAAATTTGAACCCTCATTTTCCAATCTTTAGAAGTGACCTACATCAACCAAAAGCTTCGGGGCACAACTAGACCCCAAATGGAGCCCACATACCAAATTTCATTTGGTAGCAAAATCGGTCAATGCTAACGGAGGAACTTTTTTTTTTTTTTGCATTCTACCTACTCTGAAACGTAAACCAACAAATTGTGAGGGGGAGTTTAAAAAAAAATTCTCGGTCGATTGCAAAAGTTCGTTATTGAAAATAATAAACCAAAATGAAAAAATGAAGAAGGTAGAGAAGCTGTTGAATCATTACTCGGACAAAATTAATTAGTATTATGGAGGAAATGATCAATAATTAATAACAGTTATTAATGTTGATAATGTTGATATCTTGTGACACTAAAGTATTGATACTCGATATTTTGAAATATCGAGCCCTACGATACTTGGGATATCGATACTTGAATACGATACAGTATCAATACAAAATATCGGTACTTTTGTAACGATACTGGTTGATGTGATGATGCTAAACTTATTATTTATTGACTTTTAATTATTAGTTTGACTAGATTTGCAAAATAAATAGCAAGAGATGAGTGGACTGTATATCAAAGGGTGTTGTACTGTAATAAATAACCAGTGACTAGATAATCATGACTTTTTATTAAACAATAATGAGGCAACAAGATATAAATTATGATGGTTTAAATACTGTGGATGCCTACCTAAAAGTGGCCACTAGAGACTAAATATCACAAAGCTGGTACCTAGGTAGCTAACCCCCAAAGTTTCAGTGAAGAAGAAGAAAGCCCAAACTCCAGGTAGGTAGGTAGAAGACAGCCAGAAGATAGATCACAGGGATGGGTAGATCACAGAAGATTTGGATCATGGTAACTCTCACCTTGATTTTGGTAGCTAGCTACTTATGGTACCCTGAGCTGCAGGTGGTCAGCATACAGGGGGATATCCTGGTAGTGGTAGATTATGATCCTTGTAGTCCAAGGGAATCCAACTGGTGAGATATTGCACTTGATTTTTGGCATACAGTTGAGAATCCACTTCAGGTACTACTTTGGATGAATTTAGATAAACTTTTCTTTGGTGAGAGCAAGATGGAACAAAAGGTGCAAGATGGCTGACTGGTTAAGACTGACTGATGAATGGTGATGATAAGGGGTTTCATGTTTTGAGTTTGTGATACTGAGGGAATTAGAAAAGGATTTTGGGGAAGTTTGATAGGTTTTTAGGAAGGATTTGGTGAAAAATGTGGTGAATGGTGTGGAGTTGCTGCAGAATGATGATGATGACAAGGTGAGTTGATGATTTCAAAGACGTTTTCCAAACAGATACCCATATCTAATTTTCAGACCAAGGCTAGAAGGATTTACCATAATTCTCGTTGAAACTTGGAAGAAACAATATCATTATTGGTGGCTCCACTGATGAGACTAGAAAACTAAAAATCATTTTAGCCTTTTCTAGTCAATTTAGGCCTCACCAACTGGCTTATTTACGAACAACTCTAGGATTCCACGAATGTAAAGCTAGTTATGTATATGTTGGTAAGTTGGGTCTCCCACCAGCAGTCCTTGACAGCCTCGAATCAATCCCGTCTTCCGGGACACCGCTGGGAATCTTCCGTTCGTCCCAGTTGATGCTGGAGCTGTAAAACTGAAAGAAAAGTCACGGTCGGGTGGCCGCCCTTGCATTACACTCGGCTCCGCTCTAGTTCCTCCACTTACACTAATCGCCACTGGGGGACGGTCGTCGGACGTGGCCAAGAGGGGGAACCGGTTGGGATCTCTTCTACTCTGGCTACTTAACTCTGATATCTTGTACATCTAATCTCCTGGGTTAACTATTATTGCTTTTGCTCTGCTCCAGCATTTGCGGTTGAATACTAGCTAGTTAATGAATGGGTGGGTCAGTTCCTCTGGCCATAAGTCGATTCTATCGATCTATGATTGCAGAAGCCAGTGAAATAATTTGTATGTGTATAATTTGGAACAGTATTGTTCTAGGGGATCTGGAGAATCTGATCAATTAATGAGAATAATTTAATCATTGCTGTATTCTACCCCCAGCGAACAATACGTTTCGTTAGAATACCTATTCCTTGGTGGAGATCAGCCTAGGACTAGGGATGATGAATAAAAGATACAATTTAATTAGGAAAGATAAACAGATATATTATCCTACAATCAATGAGGCTTGTATCTATGTATGATGGGGGAGAAGTATCAATAGAATTTACCTATTAGATCTTCCGATTTGAACCACGAGGGTAAGGGAAGTGAGCTTGTATGAAAGTAGGTACTTACAGATCGATGTCTGGAATGAGACTCGAGGGGAATCCCTGAGTTGTGATTTGGGGTAACAAAGTAACTGTTCCATCAAATCACCAATCAGGCGTCAGAGCAACCGTTGCTCTGTCACAAATTGAATCAATAGATTCTTCAATAGGGTCAAACAAATCGGTATGCAGCATCGTTAGTAGGTGAATTTTCTCAAGTAAGTACAATTATAAATTATAGAATCAAGAAATATGCAGCTAAATGGGCTGGCGATATAGGAATGATGACGTGCGAGAACATTCGTCAAATCTTGACGCCAGTGCAAAAGGTCCTCACCATAGAACATAAAAAAGCTTGGTATTTGTGAATGGGGTTCGTCTGTAGCCGAGCGAGTTTCTTTCTATGTTTTTTTTCTTTTTTTTTTGACATTTTATGTCTTTACTATGGCACATAAATGAAAAATCGTCACGTTACGCGGGGAGCGTTATGCGGAAATTTCTGATGATTTTCACGTACAACCAATCGTTCCTAGGGAAAACTAACTTCCTCATTTTCCACCCCACAAAAATCGTTCACCACTCATTGGAAAGCTCTCAATTTATTAAACATAAGACATAAAATGTCTCTCGTGGTTGCGTACTTGTACGAAAGCTGTATCCACCGTTTGTGTTTTAAAGAGATAATCACAAGTTGACTCGGTAACACATGGCTTAACTGATGACAATTGAGATTTGAATTGAATTTTGCGTAACAAAAGCTTACACTTTAGCTCTGAGCGCAACAAATTTTGATGTAATATCACCATTCACTTCATCCTTGAATTTTCCCAATTTTTTTGAGTTTAATTTGGAGTCGAGGGTCATACCCAAGTATTTAACTGCATCGGTATGGGGTATAAACATGCAATATGATACAATATACAAAACTTAGATATGTTTTGTTATTAGCTTCGGGAGCGTGTGTCAAACATCGTAAACACTTCATAAATTTCCTAATTTTATCGGGCTTCCCTCTAAGCTATCTCCTCGTGTGGAGCAAAAACAAACAAGTTTTGTTGGAAGACCAGGAGAGAGGAAATCAGCATCAATCGGCGGGAAAAAAACTCCTACCTGTTTCCTACTCTTTCACAGAAGTGCGACGTGATTGCTTAGTGGTTTCCTTCTATACTTCGTCGATCTTTTGGTTTGCGCTTATGAAAATATTTTCGCAGGTGTCACCTTCACAGAGTACAGCCGTCATCGATAAAAAAATGTAGCTTTGAGTAATTTTAGATGTGACTTCATTTGTGTATAATGAATAGAATTGAGCCTAGTTTACTTCTTTGTACTAGTGCAGTCAAGAATTATTATTGAACGTATCTGTCCAAATGGCAACAGGGTGATTGCTAATCTCCTGTCGACTGTTAACAGCACACGAGTGAAATAATGCACAGTAAGGAACCTCATTTGCCAAAAACATTCGCCAACCACAAAATGCTGATGAAGTTACACCATCTAGGAGAACTCAACTGTGATGCCCCACACTTGTCAAAACATAAACTTCAACGTTATACACCCGACGGGCCTAACACTTCCTGGCGAATTTCCCATCCGACCACCCATCTTCCCCATTCACGCCAGGATCTCCCCTTCTCGTTCTGGGGTAGGACGGAGTTCACGGATTTACGGCCAACAAGCCGGGGCCTGGAAGCGTATAAACCGCAGTAAAAAGGACACCACGCTTTGCGGAGCCCCATGTCAACGCCACCACGCACTTAATGAGATGCAAACACGTACAGCCGCACTAAAAGCGCATTGTGGGAGACAGAAGCGCAGAGGGTGGGTCGAGTTGGCTCAATGCAGTTCGCCAGTTCCACTTTATCCCCTACAGGGTGCACCCACGATACCTCATCAAAGATCATTATGTCTCATTGTGGATTCAACTGAACTCGTCACCCTAATGTAAAGAAGACCGTGGGCTTTTTCCACCCTCCTGTGCAACCCTTTCACGTGAAATTATCCCCCAACGTCATTGTTTTTAACTCCCACCCTTACTGATGATAGTCAGCCATAGCATCCATACGCAATCATAACCTTCGGAATTAATTGAGACTGACATTAAATTAACAGATTCATTATCGATTAACATCAATAAAAACCTTGTGGTTGTTGTGGAGAAAGAAGCAGACAGGACTAATACTTTAGTTCCTTTATCATTCACGTTTAAATATAGCTTTCGGGGCGAGCTGTGGCCCCTTTCTCAAGCCTACAATAAAAAACAATTTATTCGAAGAATAAAAATTATAATACTATCTAACCAGTAACGTAATATATAGCATTTTCAAGCCAAATAAAACCTTTTCCAAACCAAATGAAACCTTTTCCAAGTCAAATGAAACCTTTTCCAAACCAAGTGAAACCTTTTCCACGTCGAATGAAACCTATTGAGAAAATTACTGAAATGGGGTACCTAGGTAGGTAGATACTCTGCAAATTTCAGATCGATGCAATTGTACCTATCGTACAAAGAAGTTGCCAAAATGAAAATTCAATGAATTTTAGACATAGGATTATCGAAGTAGATCTCACCTTAGTAGAATAGGAAACAAGTAAGTTTGAGAAATTTCTGACTGTTGAATGTGAGTGGGTACCTACCTACTCGCCACGCCCACACGGAGAAACCGATAATTAAGGGGTCACCAATACTTACATTGACTGATTGAACCTCTAAGACTGAATTTCTGAAATTTGTAATATATTATTCATCTACGATTGTTTACTTTACAGAAATACACTATGTTTGGAAAAAGTTTCATTTGATTTGGAAAAAGTTTCATTTGGTTTGGAAAAGGTTTCATTTGGTTTGGAAAAGGTTTCATTTGACTTGGAAAAGGTTTCATTTGGCTTGGAAATGCTATATCACGGTTAGTAGAACCAACCAGTCAAAAAATAAATTGTTAACCATTTTGTTTGTTAATAATTATTTTTCATTATTAAAAAAATTAAAAATGAGCAACCAAGACTAACCTATTCTTTGTCATTAAAAACAATTTAAATAATATACAGAGTGTACGTGTGTATATACGAGTCCCCCCCCCCCCCTACCTGCTAAAACCGCCCAGATAGTGGTTAAAAAAAAAATTTGAAATCTTCATGATTTTTCCCAAGGATCTAAAATATTACCACGGTGCGCATTGCGGACTTGCGCAATCGTGCGCAACGCACACCAACTTTGTTATCTCAAATGGGAACCCCCATTTTTTATTTCAGATTTGGATTCTGTTCAAAATTTGATGGGTTTTAGACTCCTCAACCGATTTTTTTGGTTGCGCACAACCCGTCCAGTGAGTTCGGAAACATGCGCAACCCCTGGATTGAACCAAAATTGAGATGACGGTAGACCCCAAGTGTGATACATGTTTTTTCATTAATGTTTGACGCTGAATCACGTTGTGGTATGTATTTTTGGATTCATCTGGAATTTTTCGAAACGGCGGCCGAAAAGTAGGCGATTTTAACTAGAAATCGCTCTTTTTTCCATCCTTATGAGTTACGACGCAATTTAAATTAGTTCAGGTGGCTAACAGTACCCCTAAATTACTACTTAACTAATTAAAATTGCGAAGTAACTCATAAGGATGGAAAAAGAGTGATTTTCCAGTTAAAACCACCTATTTTTCGGCCGCCGTTTCTGAAAATTCCAGTTAAATCCAAAAATGCATACCACCACATGATTCAGCGTCAAAAATGAATGAATAAAAATGTATCACACTTAAGGTCTACCGTCATCTCAATTTTGGTTCAATCCAGGGTTTCCACATCTTTGCGCGCTCACTGGACGGTTTGTGCGCAACCAAAAGAATCGGTTGAGGAGTCTAAAACCCATGAAATATTGAGTAAAATCCAAATCTGCAATTAAAATAGGGGTTCCCATTTGAGATAACAAAGTTGGTGTGCTTTGCACACGATTGCGCAAGTGCGCATCGCGCACCGTGGTCCTGATTTTAGCAGGGGGGAGGGGGGAACTCGTGCAACACCCTGTATGAATTAATTAAAAAATAAGCAACCAAGAACTGAACAGTACACACAACTATCACACAGACAAACATTAAAAAATAGAAAGAAAATAAATAACCTAACTGTGTTCAATCTTCAATAGTCTATCCTCCATCCTTCAACAGTCACCAATCCCACAACCCCGCCAATCTTGAAAACAATCCTCACTGGAAAGACAATTAGGTAATACATATTACTCATAATTTAGACAAAAAATTACAAACTAAAACAAGCAAAAAACAAATCAAAAATCTCAATAACCAACCTTCATCCATTGCCATAACAATTATTCTTTCCTATTACAAAAACAAGCAGGATCTAAAAATTATTTTAAAAAGTAATCTATACAGGGTGTTCCACGAAAAGGTTACACCCCCCTTCATTTCCGCAAAAAACAGCGTAAAAAATTCCGACCAACGCAATTCATGAAGAATTCTGTGAGAAACTACCATCTAATTATTATACCTCTATTATAGGGGTCAAACAAGCTACTGTTGGCAATGAAAAAGCTCGGATGAATGCTCCGTTAACAATCAAGCCACTAAGGGCTCGTTGTTAATAGTTTTGGTTCGGAGGGTGAGACTGAAATTTTAAAATTTGTCAGTCATAAATTCGTGGAATAATTAAATTGAATTCACATAGAATTAATTAAAATTAAGTAAATTCGTGAGTCTTTCACAGATATCAAGCCCAAACATGACCAATGACAATTCGAAGCCGAAATAGACGCTGTTCTGAGACTATCGGTTAGTTCGTACTTTCTTGTGCAACAGATATCGTTCCAAGTCAAGAAGAGTCGGAAATGATCAATTTCGTTTACCAGTTATATAATGTGTGAATACCAGGCGTGTTTACTGTACTGAAGGAGAGGGTGGTACCTCATCAAGGAACATTGCCAGTCCCGCTCATTGTGGATTCCACCCCGTACATCACCCTCTCTTTGAAAACCCCATTCTTTTTTTTTTCGTCTAGGAGGAAAACCCTTCCGTGAGAAACTACCCTCTAATAGGGGTCAAACAAGCTACTGTTGACAATGAAAAAGCTCGGATGAATGCACCGTTAACAATCAAGCCACTAAGGGCTCGTTGTTAATAGTTTTGGTTCGGAGGGTGAGACTGAAATTTTTAAATTTGTCAGTCATGAGTGAACTTCACGGGAAGTCAATCAACCAATTTATCAGTCTCCCCTTCAAATCAACTTCCCTTTTCATATGGTTTTTTTTTTTTTTTTTTTTTTTTTTTGCCTACGACGCTGATTCAATCCGTTGAAATGAAAACAAGGCTTTTTCCCTTTTTCACATGCCATTTCGCTACTCAATAGTTAGTTAGGAAAGATCTCACAAAAAATTGCAATTTTTGCTTTCAACTGAACGGTTTTTTCGTCAAAGAACTGATTTCAAGTTATTCATCTAGAAGAAACACGGATCGGAAAAAATAATTCATGGGTCCATAATTTTATTCTCCCACCAATTATGGACAGCTTCTTCTTTTTTGAAGTCATCCAATGAAAAATGAGTTAGGATAAAATGCCCCAATGCCGTAGCTCCTAATACAACATTTTTTTTTTTTTTTTTTTTTTTTTTCAACGTGATTTATTATTGCAACTGAATATTAAATACAATCCATCTAGCAATATTACATATCATTATTACACTCCTTGAGAGCCCGTTTACAGTAAAACGCAGTCCCTTCTCATAACAGAATCTTCAACACTGAGCTATAACTGCACTTTAACAGCACTAACTAAGTCCAGTGGTTTTTTTCGCTTGAGTCGCCGGAGTTCATCTTCGTTGTCCAAAACGTAGAGCATTTCCAGGTTCTCATGATTGTGGAGGCGTTGTTCGTGCCTCCTTGAGTACCTTGCGATAATTTCGTGGACTGTTTCCATCCCCAAGTCTCGATGAATATCATCGTTCCTCATGTACCAAGGTGCACGCACTATACTTCTCAGTATTTTGTTTTGGGAGGTTTGAATTTTGTTAATGTTTGATTTTTTGGCACAGCCCCATAACTGAATTCCATAGGTCCAGATAGGGCGAAGGATCTGCTTATAAATAAGCAGTTTATTGTGGAGAGAGAGACGAGAATTGCTTCCCATCAACCAATACATCTTTCTGAATTTGATTTTAATTTCCTCTTTTTTCTTTTCTATATGTTTTTTCCAGTTTAATTTGGAGTCGAGGGTCATACCCAAATATTTAACTGCATCGGTATGGGGTATTTTATTTGAATTGATCTCAACATCCATGACAGGAATTTTTCGGTTAGTAAAGTTGATGTGAACTGATTTTGATTCATTCAACTTTATTCTCCACATATTGGTCCACTTAGTAACCTCAGTGATTGACTTCTGTAGATTACTAGTTGCAGCTTCGATATCATCATCGACGGAGAGGATAGCCGTATCATCTACAAAGGTGGCAACAGTTGTACCTTCTCGTTGGGGTAAGTCCCGTGTGTACAGTAGATAAAGGACTGGCCCTAAGACACTCCCTTGCGGGACTCCAGCTTTTATTGGCTTCAAGCCAGAGTATTGGTCATCTTGCTTCACCCTGAAATGTCTGTTTTCAAGGTAGGATTTTAGCAGTAAGTAGTACTATTTTGGGAGATCTCTGTGCAGTTTGTAATCCAATCCCTCGTGCCAAACCTTGTCAAAGGCCTGTGCCACATCCAAGAAGATACTAGCACATATTTTCTTACCTTCGAGGGCCTTTTCTATTATGTTAGTGATTCGATGGACTTGATCTATGGTTGAATGTTTTTTTCTGAATCCGAATTGGTGATTTGGAATTAAATTTCTATCTTCTATCAATGGTTTGAGACGTTTAAGAAGCAATTTTTCAAATAGTTTTGACATAACAGGGAGGAGCGATATTGGTCGATAACCCGTCTTCTCGTTTGGTGATTTTCCTGGTTTGGAGATCATGATGACTTCAGCAACTTTCCATTGGGAAGGTACGTGTTTCAGTCTAAATGTAGCATTGATAATGTGAAGCAATTTCATCACTGCTTTATCGGGGAGCTCTTTCACTACACGACCTGATATCAGGTCGTAGCCGGGCGTTTTTTTTTGCATTAATGTTGCTTTTTATTTCATCCTTAAGTTCCTTCAGTGTCACTGGAAGTATTTCGAGTTCGTCAATTTTTTCCGTCCGAGTTGTATTTTCGTCTGGTATTTGATTTGGTAATGGTTGAAAAGTTTCGAAGAGATGTTCAGCAAAAAGGTCTGCTTTCTCTATATTACTTCTGGCCCAAGTTCCATCCTCCTTTTTGATTGGAGGTGAGAGGACTTTGGGACGTTTCAAGTTTTTGGTAACCTTGTAGAGAGAGTACTCCGTATCTTTCTCCTCAGTCAGTGTAGTTAGAAAGTGATCAACTGATTCATTTTCCATGGTTCTGATTAGGTGTTTAAGTTTGTTTGCGTATCTGTTAAGTATTGTTTTGTTTTCGGATGTTCTATTATTTTTCCACTTTCTCCTCGCTTTTCGTTTCTCATTCAGTAAATTTCTCAATTCCAATGGATACAATTTTTGATTGTCACAATTGTTGTTTTGAGTTACTGGTGTATTTTGCCAGGCTGCTTGTTGTATATTATTAATAAAGAGGTCAAGTTCATCTTCTATTTGTTCAGGGGTTTTCATTGGTACTTTCAGGTTTATAGTTGTTTCCAGTTGTTGACGGAAACAGGACCAGCAAGTTTTCCTATTGAACAAACTTGGAGTTTTTTCTCTCAGGATAACTTTTTCACTGATTGTTACGATAATGGGTGAATGATCAGATGGTAAGTCGTCACTATCCTCTACGTTTATGTATCCGCTTGAGATACCTCTGCTTACAAAGAAGTCAATTAGATCAGGGGTTTTGTTGGGATCAGTGGGCCAATATGTAGGCCTGCCAGACGAGTAGAAATCGCACTTGAGTATAGTTGCTGCTGCATACAGTTCTTTACCTTTTGTTGTTGTTAACCGTGATCCCCAGTATGTATTTTTGGCATTATAGTCTCCTCCGATAATGAAGTTGCTTCCTAGCCTTTCAAAAAGACTTTTGTAGTCATCTTGCTTCAAGTTATGTCTCGGGGGACAGTAAATTGCTGCTATTCTGAAACATTTGTTTTTGAGTTGCACGTTGACCGAGGTTACTTGCATTTTTTCCTCCTCAATTTTCAGTTCTTCGTGATGCACTACGTTCTCATTAATTATAATTCCTGAGCCTCCTCTAGCTTTATTGCTAGGGTGAATTGTGTGGTAACAAACGTACCCTTTTATTTTAACGTAAGAAGAACGAGTGAAATGAGTTTCAGAGACGAGAAGAATGTCTATCTTGTTGGAATGGAGAAATACTTCCACTTCTTTTATGTGATTCAGTAAACCATTTGCGTTCCATGTTGCTATTCTTAATGTTGGATCCATCATATTATTCCGTAGTTGGTTAGACTTTTTTCTAATTTGGCTATTCTCTCAAATAGCAGCTTATTAGTATGATTTTGTTCGTTTAATCTCTCTAGTATTTGTCCGAACATTTTTTCAGTGCTCGACACGTTCACCTCTTTTTTTGCAACTACGTTAGCATATGAAGCGTTGGAGGTGGAAGCACCTGCTATTGCTGTAGTAAGGGATTTTCGCCTGCTAACACTTCTTTCGGTGGAAGTATGTTGTCTTCTGAGTTCTTTCACTTGGGGTTTGGTGGCATTGTTCCTCATTCTTTGTAGCTCTTTAGCTACTTCGCAGCCGCGATAATTTGCTGGGTGATTCCCTTTACAATTAACGCATTTCGGAGTTTCAGCCTTGTCTAGAGGACATTCGGCTGTAATGTGTGGTCCAGCACATTTCACACATGCTGGTTCTTTTCCACAGTAGGATTGTGTATGAAGATAGCTTTGGCATTTTTTGCATTGAGGGATAAGTTTAGATGCGTTCTTTAACGGTTCAATCTTCACAACTATGTTGAGGATAGCCTTTATGTTATGTATCTTGTTAATATCATCATTTTTGTCAAATGTTAGCATGAAGAGAGGAAGGGGTTCTTGAAAGGTTTCAAATACACCTCTCTCGTTTTTCTTTTTAACTTTCTTTAGAATGTTAGTGACATCCAAGATATTAAAACCTTGATTTCTCAGGTCTTCGATAATTTCTCTTTTATCACATGACGCGTGCAGACCTCTAGCCATTACCTTTATAGGCCTCTCGGCTTTGTCCTGGTAAGTGTACCATTGTTTTTGCTCTGATCGTAGATTCTCTGTGATCAATTTCCAATTGTCACGAGAATCCACGTTGATTTTCCAGACGTCATTGTTCAGTGAAGTGACTTTGTATTTGTCTTTGGGTATGTCTTTGATGAAAATAGTTTTGGTTCGGAGGGTGAGACTGAAATTTTTAAATTTGTCAGTCATGAGTGAACTTCACGGGAAGTCAATCAACCAATTTATCAGTCTCCCCTTCAAATCAACTTCCCTTTTCATATGGTTTTTTTTTTTTTTTTTTTTTTTTTTTGCCTACGACGCTGATTCAATCCGTTGAAATGAAAACAAGGCTTTTTCCCTTTTTCACATGCCATTTCGCTACTCAATAGTTAGTTAGGAAAGATCTCACAAAAAATTGCAATTTTTGCTTTCAACTGAACGGTTTTTTCGTCAAAGAACTGATTTCAAGTTATTCATCTAGAAGAAACACGGATCGGAAAAAATAATTCATGGGTCCATAATTTTATTCTCCCACCAATTATGGACAGCTTCTTCTTTTTTGAAGTCATCCAATGAAAAATGAGTTAGGATAAAATGCCCCAATGCCGTAGCTCCTAATACAACATCAATGGATTTATCACAGAGGCAGCGTATTCTAGTAGGATCTATCGGATTGTGGCCTAGTACACTAGACGACCCGGTTTGTGGTCATTTCTATCATGATAATGTTCCTGTGAATGACAAATTATTTTCAAGGATGTATGATTCAGATTTTCCAATGTCAAAAATACACTCCACCTACGATTTTGCTTGTACCAAATCAGTTCGAAGTATTTTGAAACCCTTCGTTTTCCAAATACGAATCGTTTTTGAGGTTGTCTGTTAACTTTATTGATGATGTTTTATTAACCTTCTTTATATTTATTGACTGATTCTAGTTTTGACTTTTTTATGAACTTCCTGTTCATCAGGTAGCCAATTGGTAGCTATCTCGAGTGTACAATGCTATTCTAAGAACATATATAATTCCGATATCGAAAACCGATAAAAAACTATTGGATGACATATACTAGGACGAGCCCTCAAGCAAACCTCTTGTCTGGCGAACCGTTTTCCAATTTCAAAGTCAAATTTTTGATAGTGATTATGGATAGTGTATCTACGCATAACAATACCTCGTACGTAGGCGTTTTCCGACTCTGCTAACTAACATTAATTAGGTAATATCTTGTGGTTGTGGACTTTTTTTCACAAATAAATGGGGGTTTTTCGACAATGAAAGTCCTTTTTTCCGTTTCCAATCACTTTATTGCTGGAGAGCTTTCGACAACCCTCTGGTTGCCATTTTCAATCTCAAACAAACAGAGTGGAAAGAATGTAATAATGGTATCAGGTATTAAATTATGGAGTATAATGAAAACTGAGAGATGGGATTTTCCTGAACAATGGTTATGGATGAATAGAAGATCTAGTTGGTACTTACTGACAGCAAGAGGATGAGATTACTGTGTAGGCACCACTGCAGATGACTAATAAAATGGTGGTTTGTTATCACTTGCATTGTCCTCCTCACTTCAATACTCATCCAGAAGCTGCTGGTAAATACAAACGGTGTTGCCAACATCTGGTTGGAAATTTACTGTATTACTATCTTGATTTATATGAAATGCTTCTAATATTTTGCGTTTTACAATGTTTCTCATTATTATTATTTTAATATTTTGGATGAAAGTTATGGTTATTTTCAAAAGAATGAATGGATAAAGTAGTGTTTCTTTTATTAACTACATCATATTTATGTTGGCACACCCTTCTCTCCAGCCATTGGCCAGTCTCACCAATATAGTTTGCATTACAATAGTTGCAATTTATTTGGTAATGTATTTTTTCAACCTGACTTATTATCTGTTGGTGTTTTGTCTTTATTATTAAAAAATTACCATTTTACATTAACGTTATTACCACTGTTACATTATTTCCACTTTGTTTGTCTAGGATTGAAAATAACAACCAGAGGGTTGTCGAAAGTCACCAATATAGTGAGTGATCACCTATATAGTGATTGGAAACGGAAAAAAAGGGCTTTCATTTTCGAAAAACCCCCATTTATTAATTAGGTATAGAAAAACTCTAAAAACCTGGAAGTAGGGCGCCAAATTTGAGGCCCAAAATAATGGGACAAGAAATATCGACAATTTGATAATTCAGTTTTCTTTTATTGATGTGAACTTGGATTATCTTCTAGTTGATAGAACATCATGTTCATGTATATTGGAAAGTCCGAACCATGCTCTAGCCAACTCGAATCATTGTTATTGGAAGTTATAGTTCGGAATAGACTGTGCCAACTCCCTCCTTACGACGCTTAGAATGCAGAGCCAGCACAACCGCAGTAGCTTACAATTTGCCGTCGGGCCCTCCTCTTTTTCCACAAATATATTGTAGATAACCAAGCTAATGCTGAAGACGGTTTATTAACACAGCTACGTGACCTGATATCGTATGCACTCTATGTCTGCCTCGGGGGCTCTGGGACGTCTCTCGGGAAAATTAAACGTCTTTCTTGTGTTCTTTCCGCTGGAACACCGCTTGCGTTCTCGTATTTATTTATTTATTTTTTCAGCTTGACAAGAAAAAGAGGCAGAGTGTATGTTCGTCTTCCCAAAAATACAAGTGAATTCGTTTGACAAACACAAGGCTCTTTGAAACGAGAGTACTATTGAAATATTCTTTCTTTATGTCGCATTTCCTTAGAGCCATCCACAGTATCCACACCCTCGAACATTGACCCGATGGGTTCGAGAAAATTCTCCAAACTTCGAAATTCGAGTAGGAAGTAAGCCAAACAAATGATTTTTGCAAAGGTTTTAGATGTTAGAGACCGACGGTGATTGTTGCGACAATTATGATGAAATTACGTTTACCTACTCAGACGGGAGTACAATTCTGATCTTCAGGAAGACCGCTGATGACGTTCACGACACCAGGAATGGCAGTTGGACCAAAATTCAACCTGAAATTATTTACTTTACTTGACTCCGAATCGAGCATTCGGAACCCTTTAAAACGATTCCAAAACACGGAGAATCCCTGAAAAGTAAAGCTAGTGGCTGATATGCTATTGTTGATTGCATTCCACTGCCTTTCAAGATGAGAACGTGATTGTATCCGTCAAATTAGAACTTTACTAGAATTCTAACTTTATCTGATAGATTTCTATGAGTTGAGGTGTTCAGAATCCAAGTATCGGAATTTCCAAGTGTTGTATTATATCACCATTGAATCATAATTAATATAGTATTATAATGTCTTAATTGTATTACATCACAATGTCCATTATAACAAATTTTCTCCGTTGTCAACCTCATCACTTCATCAGTTATCGGTTACTATAAAAAATAATGAAAATATTATAGATAGGTACCTACCTAGAATTGAGAAACAGCGACCACCAGCAGTATAAGCGTGTGTGCGTTCTGAAGTAAATGTTACATTAATTTGGTGATTGTGGAGGTCAAGAATAACTAAATAAATAAGAAATTGTTAGTTACGGTAGTAAATAAGTGTATTTGTATATATCAAAGTAGAGATAAACTGTTATGTATTCTATTATATTTCAAATAGTAAGTGTAAATAAACGCTTTCTCTCTCTCTCTCTCCATCTCTCTCTCTCTCTCTCTCTCTCTCTCTCTCCCTCTCTCTCTCTCTCTCTCTCTCTCTCTCTCTCTCTCTCTCTCTCTCTCTCTCTCTCTCTCTCTCTCTCTCTCTCTCTCTCTCTCTCTCTCTCTCTCTCTCTCTCTCTCTCTCTCCGTAACCGAATTAAATATTCTCGACAAATTTCAATCTGGGTATAGGAAATGTCATAGTACGCAAACGGCAATGATCAAAGTATGTGATGACATTAGAGAAAACATAGACAAAAGTTTATTAACTATTTTTATCAGCCTCGATCTGAGCCATGCGTTCAACAGCATAGATCATTGCTTGTTTCTTTCTATTTTAACATCGATCGGCTGTGATGTGTCTGTGGTCTCTTGGTTCGGATCATACCTTTCCGAGAGAACCCAGTGCATTCGCACCACCAAGGGAAAGTGTTCATCTTGGTTAACCTCGACAAGAGGTCCCCTTCAAGGAACGACATTATCAAGCCTAATTTTTACACTATATCTAAACAAAATTTGTGATGCTGTTCTATACTGTAAAAGAAGTGTGTACGCAGATCACCTCAATATTTATAAGCCCACAAAGTTGGAAGAATTAGAAGAAAATGTAAGTTTGGTAAACAATGATCTCGGAAATTTAACAACATGGTTCGACAGACATGGTCTGGTAGTGAACCCTCAAAAGAGTGTATCCATGATAATCGGCCATTCCCGACTCTTGAGCAATGTATCTGTCGATGTTCCTAAATTAATAATTAATAGTGTCCCGCTCAACTACAAGCCAATAGTAAAATGTCTTGGGATTGTTTTACAAAACAATCTCTCTTGGAATGAACAAACCAGTAATATATGCGGTAGAGTACATTCACTACTTTACGGATTTAGGAAATTGCTCGTCTCCAGGTCACTTACGCTGAAAAAAACACTTATAAATTCACTAATTACCCCGCACTTCAACTATAACCTTACAGTGATGTGTGATGTGAACTACAAAAATAGACTAAAGCTTCAAAGAGCTCTCAATAGTGTGGTTCGATTCGCGTTGAATTTAAATTTTGATGATCGCGTTCACGATAAATTTAAGACTATCAAGTTATTAAAAGTAGAAGAAATGATCAAGCTCAGCGTTCTGTCTCACATGAAATGCATTGTACTTAACCAAAAGCCTATTTATCTCGTAGAAAAGTACAATTTGTTCTCTGACATACACGATGTTGGAACTAGAAACAGAATAAACGCCTACCGCTATACAGAACAAATGTAGGACAGAAATCATTCTTGAGCAAAAGCATACGCTGGTACAATGAGCTTCCTCAAGACATTAGAGAGGTTAGCACCCTAAGTTGTTTTAAAACTAAATTGAAAATTCCCTTTTATTTTCGAAATACTAATCTGGCACTTTTCATCATTTTTGAACATTTTAACGTGGCAAGTTACTCTATTTATTTTTAAATAATTCGTCATTTGAGTTGATTGTTATGTTTACTCATTTAACATGTATTGCAGACGTAAATTAATTTATTTCTAAGAATTTTCTGGTTAGTTGGAAGAGTGGTCGTGTGCGACCAAAAGTTATCAATTAAAGACGTTATCAATCAATCAATCTCTCTCTCTCTCTCTCTCTCTCTCTCTCTCTCTCTCTCTTTCTCTAAAAAATAATGATAAACTCCATTGATAAAAATTTTCCTCCTCTTCGAGCGCTGAGGTTTTTTTTTTATTTTATTAATACACTTACACGTGATCTCAAGCAACGCGCGGGAAATTGACAAAAGATCAGGATTTCCAATATTTCTACAATTCAATCCATGTTTCTCTTGTTTTCGATTCAACACTTTTTAGATGGTCAGCAAAGTGTGAGGTATTCATGATTGTGCACCGAATGAGTAGAGATGTTTAGGTACTATTTTTATTTCAACTCCTAATGGATTATTAATGTTATATCCATGATTTTTTATAAGTGATGAATAATAACTAGTGGATCTTAGAATAAGGGAAATCACCTTTTCGAATGTACTCTCTTGATTACAACTAGCGTCGTTAGACGAAGGTACTTACTCTTTCAACCCGGAAAAAGAAACCACTACGAACCAGTACCCACATAATTAGACCTGGAACTACGTAATTTGAAATAAGCTTTGTGGTGTTGGTGATGACCGACTGCGACGAACAAGGTCATAACTGCAAGCGCCATCAACAGTCCCCACATAGTGATTTTTCTAGTTGAAAACACCAAAGTCGTGGAAATAATGTGGTTTTCATCCAAGGTCTTTCAGCGACGTAATTCCATTCCATAATATTGCAAATGGAAGGCCCTCAAGAAAAACGGCGAGAGTCCACTTTTGGACAACGTTGAGGCATTCTGTTGTTCATTGGTGTTTCTATAAAATCTCATAGGAGACAAACGAAGAAGAGACTTTTGGTTTATCATTTTCAATAATGAAACTTAAGAATCAACCAAGAAAAAAATTTTACCCTCTCAAAATTTGATGTTTTATGTTTCAAAGTTCGTAGAATCCAAAAATCGTATAAATTTTTTTCCGTCCGTCTGCCGTACGCGGCACTTTTCTTAGCAACCATGGACCGATTTGGTTGAAATTTGGTATACGAGCTACCATTTGGTCGGCTTTCGGTTGATGTCTGTCACTTCCAACGGGTGGATATTAAGGGTTGAAATTTTCATGAGTCCCCTAGCTCGAAAACTCTTGAAATTAAGGTATTGTTTTTTCACCAAATTAGAATAGTATCTATTGAATTTTTATAAATTTTTGAGACCGACAGAATGGTTACTAGTTTCATTCTAAGCTTGATATCCATCTCAAATAAATAATTTAATTTTTAGGGTTTGTATCGGTTAGAGCTTTGAAATCTCTGCAAATTTCATAACCATCGAACCAATAATGGGGTCTGTTCACCTGCAAACGTGTTTTTTCTCGGACATCCTATTCTTATTATTTTGCAACACGGTTTTGCTCAGATTAGGAGGGAAGTTGGAACAGACCCAGAAATGATTCCTCAATGATTTCATCGAGATCCAATCAATAAACGCCAAGATATTCTATGGAAATTAAAAAAACGCTACAAATTATTACATAAAGGTTTATTATTATTCTATATAAATCACTCGTCTGATAAGAACACGGCATTGCCATTGTTACCACCAACCAACATGAAGAAAAACATCGATCGCATTTCGGTCAGCTAAAATTTTAAAGGAGATTAGGCCTCTTTTGCGATTCACACTCGTGTTTCTGATTTATCGTAAGTTCTTCCCTTAAGTTCTCGTAGGGAGCGAACGGTTTGTCCTATAGGGCTTCGCGTGGTCTCTAAAAATTCTAAAAATTCAATACTATCTTAAATTGAAGGAAAACTATACCTTTATATCGAAATTGTTTGAGTTAGGGCGTTTTCAATATTTCAACCTTTATTTTTCAACCCTTAGAAGTGACCTTCATCAACCAAAAGCTTTGGGGCACAACTAGACCCCAAATGGAGCCCAAATACCAAAAGTTCATCAAAATCAGTCAATGCTAACTGAGGAAAGTGCCGCGTACGGCGGACGGACGGCCAAATTTTTATTTGATTTTTGGATTTTTCGTACTTTGAAACGTAAACCAACAAATTTTGAGGGGGGTTAAAAACAATTTTCTTGGTCGATTGCAAAGGTTCATGATTGAAAATAATAAACCAAAATCATCAACATAATTGGAAACAACTTCTCATGATTGTCAATCTAATTCATAAAATCCCAACCGTCGTCGATAGCCCGAGAAACCCGGGTTCGATTCCAGGCCGTGACATCAAAAATTTTTTCTAATTTAATAAAATACGTGTTCATATTACATCGTTTTTGTTGTTCATGTTATATAATAAGTTGTGTTGTTTTTGTTGACGGAGCACCTCTAGGTACCCCTACCTAGTAACTTAGTACTACTAAGAAAAGAGGCCGCTCCCGAAGCTCAAAAAAAAAAAAGGAATATTGAAATACAGATGTGGATCAAGCTCATAATCAATACGAAATAATAACTCTAAATGCCTTTATTGCGCCTCTTCTGTGCCCATTCGTTAGCTTCATCCTTGTTAATAAATAGTTATAAATTGAAAAAAAAATTGTTGTTGACATATTATGTCACGGTATTACGAGTTTCTTTTCACATAAATATTATCTACGATTTGTTTTTGCCTACTTTTAGCAGGCTTTTCTGCTAGTTCTGTAATGATTACATCACATATTTTTTACTAACTATTTTTATATCTTCTTATTATTTAATAGGATGAAGCCTACCAAATTTGACAGTTTTTTTTTGTGATTGGCATGATTACAATTGACTCAAGAGTCATAGCCATATTGTTTCAAACTGAAGTCCCCTGAATGCAGGTCTAATGAAAATTGTGTCAAGATGTGTAGAGAACATAATGATTGCAGTAGTTACTTACTTTCCAAATGTACCAGTAATAACCTTAATTGCACAAGTTTCTTTACTCTAGTTTTTAGAATTCTCGATGTCCTCTCCGGCCATTTTATCGACCCTCTTTAATCTACTTAGTGTAATCTGCCATTTCATCTAATTCTATCCAACAACGCTTGCAAGGAGTCGGGAAACTGCAGCGAATTCCCGGCTAGACAAGGAATGAAGTTGGAATAAATTTGCAGTTGTTGTGGCAGATACGTTAGTGACGGTCAGTGATCACGGTGCTCTCAGCAAAAACCGCAGAGCGGGTCTCCACCGCACCTGGACGTGTTGGCAATATTAATGAAGGGAAAAAAGGCGTTGCGACCGTTTGCGGCCTGGCTAATCGTACATTCACGTCTCTTCCTGTGCACATATGCACCGCACCGCAGAACCTCTTAAAACTTTCTCCAATCGCAAAAAAAAGGACTTTGCCTTTAAGGTAATCTAGTTGACAACGTGACATTACCAAGTGTCGAGAGTCCCCAAGTGGTGAGTATATGCAGTTGATAGCTTATATTTTTTTCACCAATGTAGATTTTCATTTTTGATGTCAGCACCAGGTGGTGAAGTCCAATCTCAAATTCTAACTAAACCGGATAATTGATACCAGAGTTGAAAAAATATACTTTTTACAATTTATTATCAGACTTATTCGCCAGGAATGGCAGTTGGACGAAAATTCAATCTGAAATGGTTGTTTACTTTCTTCTCAACACACTCACTCACTCTTTAAGCAACTCTAGAGTTGAGAGGCTACCTGAGACTTAAAGGAGGAGTGCTAGGCAGCTTAAGCTTTTCCTCTTCCAAGAGCTCCCACTCCCAACTCTCTTCAACAACACCAACACTCTCCTTTTCCATTCACTCGGTAATTTTTGAACCGAAGTCTCTGCAAATGTTCATTAACTTTCATCGGATACCGCTAAAATTCAATCGCTATATTATCAATCGCACTAAAAACACACCATGTCAGACCAATCTTACTCCGTCCCTTCACATTCACAGAAAAATAAAATATTTTTCAGGAGAGGTTGTAAGCATAGCTTATTAGAATAATCATAAAGTCGCACGCTCGCAAAAAAAAACCCTTTGGCATACTCAAATCAATTTGAATTTTTGGTAAACTTTTGGCATACCAATTTGAACTTTTGGCAACTCAACTTGAACTTTCGGCAAATCTATTACGTTTCGACAACTACTGGAGTCTTTGTCCACCTCCATTCCTTCTACAATGTTAAATAAAGTTTTTTTCTCTCTCTCAAAAAAAATCATAGAGTCCACCACCTAAGCCTTTGTCATCACCAAACCATTGAAGTTATCAACATGTTTTGTCTTTGAAATCACTGCAACTAACGCCAACCGAAGATGCGCATAAATTGAACATCAACACTAACAACTGACAAATTTATTATTATAGAACATGAGCCATCAGCTTTGTCTAATCAAGGCATGAAAACAGTTTTTATATTAATGATAATGATTACCATAGAATGATTCAATCACCTGATTAAACTATTCCAGCTAATTTTGGTACCCTGAAGCATGAAAAGTCAAATTTTGAATGGGTGAGAATTTTCATTTCTTGATTTATCTGTTGCAAATAAGGCAAAATAAGGCAAAACTTGGTGCAAATAATCATTGGGTACTTTTCCGTTATACCCCCCCCCCCCCCCCTGTCACCCTATGGTGCCCATCCGATGTTTCTAGGCACCAGTAATGATTCCTTTTCACATTTTAATAAATTCATGTACGCTCAGTTTGAGGGAGTAAAGAGACATCGGTGAATTTTTGGAAAAACAAGGGAGTAAAGTCATTGACCACGGGTGTATTACCTTCCCGATGAATCGGTTGGTTTACAAAAATCTCTTCACAAAGGTCAGGAGATAAGGAACGTGAATTTTAAACTAATATAATATATTATTTCCTCCCACAGCTTGAAATTGTGACGAATTCAACGTAAATATGTAATGTAAGTACGGACTCAATGAGCTCATTACAAACGCTAGGTTCCCCTAAACCCAGTCGGATCAAACACCACTTAATCGCGCAGTTGCTGGAAATTTTGAATGTGCAGGACGGAGAACGGGAATAGAATTCATTTCGTGTGGGTGAAGGCACATCAAGGTCTCCGTTAGAACGAAAGAGTAGACCTTCTTGCAAAAAGAGCGACCTCTGAAGGCTTAGTATGGAACTGCCAAGTAACCAGACGAGAATACACTAGCATACTGAAGACCAAGTTGATTAGGAAATTACAGCGAAGCAACGACAGGGAACTCTTACAACTCTTACAACTCCCCTGCGTCGGCTTGAGACTTTGGTTCAGCGGTAATAATATCCACAAGGAATTCTGTCGGATTCGCCCAGGACATACATACATACATACAGCATACAGCAAGCGACAGCTATCTTCACTTCATCGAGAAAAAGAAGACCCCTCTTGCACCAAATGTGACGATGAAAACGGGAGCACACAACATTGCATTATGGAATGTCCGGCATACGCGACTGAAAGAGAAGCATGTTTTAAGGACTTGGTTCAGGTGCTCGACAATCCATTTAATTATGAACAAATCATTTCGGCAGAGATAAGAGCATTAAAAAGACTCCATGATTTTGTAATAACAGCAAACATTATTATTTGAAAAAGAAACTTATGTTTTTTATATTACAATACCAATCTTGTATTTCGTAATACTCTAAAATAATATTTCACATAATATATTTTATTTTACATAATATTTTACATTTTAATAATTTTAATTTAATTTTAATTTAATTATTATTATTTATTATTTATTTATTTATTAATTATTATTTAATTTAATTATTTTTAATTTAATTTTAATTTAAATTATTAATTTAATTTTAATTTTTTTAATTAATATTTTACATAATGTTTTACAACATATTTTACATAATATTTTACATATTATGTAATAATATACATTGGTGTGGCTGTATAGAATAATCTAATGTCAATAAAAATTTAATTAATTTTTTTTTTAAATGTAAGTAAGAAGCGTCTGGAAACACAGGGCGGACGTGTTGAAGACAGACTGGGGGGGGGGGGGGGTAGTAACGGAAAAGTACCGATCATTGCTGAAAATAAAATATTTATGATACCTAATGCAAAAGTTGAATTCTGGCAATAGTAATAGAAAATAGAAACTGTCGCTGTTTAAGAAGTAAAGCCCACGTTTCCTTAGTAAAGGACCCGAACCTGAGTCGAATCGACCAACATAGAATAAATAATATTTGAATACATTATAAAGAATGTAAAGAATACATTATAAAGAAAATATTATATTCTCCCGACTCCACAAAATACATCAACTATGTATGGCTATAGCAATATACATAGCCATAGTTCACTGGTGAGACAACTCTGAGGCAATTTCACCTTCCCCTCAAGCTCTTGCAACTGTCATGAACTCCATATGGAAATCTATCAGCATAAATAATTGTTAATAATCCACTCCAGCGCAAAATGTGTTAGACGTGACGAAGTGAAGGTGGAATCCGTAATTCGGCAGCCCAAAACGGACCCTATTTCAACTCCCTCAAGTAAACGGGGTCGTAAAACGGGCCTCTCCTGAGCGACTCTCCTCTCGATCGTGGGCCCCCCAGAATCTAATGCGCCAGCCGTCAGCTGTGCGTTATCAGCCGTGAAAGACGTAAAAAGCGTCGTAAATTGGACACGCGCAGACATAGGCACTTCCGCGAAGGTTGACACCATTAAGATCTCGAGCATTTGACACATGAGGGGAATGAAAAAACAAGCAGTGTCAGTCGAAGCATATCAACCCTCGCCAGCTTTGTCCTTTTATTTCCTCCCTCTCTTCCCCGTAGGGTTTCCCTCTTTTGTAGGAAATAGTAAAAGGGAGAAACCTTCGAACTTCATCTGCGAGGGTGAACGCTTTTACTCTATTAATCCTCTCCCAGGCTTTTTCATCGAATGAATGGGAAGTCGTATAAAGTATATGAGGCTGTCGAAAATGATCATTCGGATGAGTCAACTTGGGATGTTGGCGAGGCTGGAGGTACTGGATAGGTAAGTTCAGTGATTGGTTGTGAAGCCCAACCCGTCATTTTCCCATGCGATAGGTACAAAAAGCACGAGAACATCCAGTATAGATTTTTTAATAACTTCATTTCCACATTCCCCATTTTAAAAGGACTATAAAGGGGATGATCTATACTACCCATGGTGGGGGTTTCGGTAGCCGTGATCGTTCGCCAACGCGTTTTGTGGCCGAGATAACAACCGATCTCTGCGGGAAAGCTCGTGAGTTCGAGTCTCGGTCATAGCTCTCCGCCCTCTTCGTCACAACCCAGGGCGGTGGGGCAATGGGAAGCCATGAGCGAAAGCATCAGAACCAATTTTGATCTTCCCTTTGGAAGACAGCTGATGACGCCAGGAATGGCAGTCGAACGAAAATTCAACCTGAAATGGTTGTTTACTTTACTTTACTTTACTACCCATGGGCTATCCATATGCTTAGTATACTACTACTTAGGGTATACCATATACTTAGGGTATACCATATACTTAGGGGATTACTACTACTACCATATACTTTATTACTACTTAGGGGATATCATATACTTAGGGTATACCATATACTTAGGGAATACCATATACTTAAGGGATACCATATACTTAGGGGATTACTACTACTACCATATACTTTATTACTACTTAGGGGATACCATATACTTAGGGTATCAGTAATTAAAATATTTCAATATTTTTTATGCGCATGTGTGTTTATGTTTTTTGCAACGATTATATTCGCTAGAAAATTACCAATGGAATGAATAAAATTAACAAGTGTATCAGTGCATCTTGGTTGCTCAAATACTTATGTTAGGGCGAGTGTAGTAGAGTTTTCACACCCCCCTTCACGAGTCTTTCAACTTCAGTCCCAGTTGCTCCCGAAAGATGATGAACTAGGGTCAGACAAGAGCCTCGGTGAAAATGTAAGCATTCATGTTTTCAGTTGGGCAGTAATCGAGTTTGACATCTCCATTTTCAACTCTTTGCACTTTGAGATAGGGTTTGTGGCCCAGCTCTGCGCCGCTTGATTGTCCGTGGAGATGCTAATTTTCTTGAGAGGTATGCCACTGTATTTTGCCAGGTTCTTTAAATGCATTGCCTCCATCGCTGCACTAGTCAGAGCGATATATTTTTATTCTCTGCAGTCGATTGTGCGACAGTACGTTGCTTCCGTGACTCCCAGCTTATGGCTGATCAGGTATAGTATCTGCCATCGGTGCAATGGGGTATTTCAGTCAATTAAAAAAAAAATGAAAAAGATTATGGTTCAGGAATAACGGTAATCGGGTCTGTTCGTCGAGAAAATGTTTAGAAGAAATTAGGGAAGCTTATAAAAGTTAAAGATTTGAACGATGGCAGCAGGGTGTGACGTAGCGAGTTGTGTGACGTATTAAGTTGCTCGCCTAGAAAAAACCATCTTTGAAAGAAGTATCCATGCACAGAGAAGAGATAAAACCCTTTCCTTAGTAAACTAACGTTAAATTAGAATCTCTTGGATACTACAAAATCTATGTGATGTGATCTATATAATTAATTTGTCTACCACATGTTAATGTTAACATTTTAATGGTGCTGAATCCAAATTTGAAGTCAAAAACCTAAATTTCCGACCCACCGAAATATCCCATTACCCCAATCAGTGTAAGAATATTTTGTGATTAGATGTTTTGTGATTGGTACCCTTTTCGACGCCAACCGATGGTCATTTTGAAAACATGAATTGAGAAAGGACGCTTACTGCATAATATGATGTACCTATCTGGTCGGGTTGCAGTCGCTAAATACACGAGTGAGCCGGCTTTGGTAGGTACGGTATTTCGGCCAGTTTCCCATTAGTAGGTCAATCCAATTTCAAATTCGGTTCCATTGGGGTTCTTGGTTTACATTGTTCCATTCTGAATCTTTCCAATAATTTTTCGACGTATTTGCTTTGGCTCATTTTGACCTCGTTGTTTTTGTTCCTCGAAAATTATATGCCTAAGCAATCATTACTGATAATAGATAATAATAATAATTAATAATAATAGATAATATTAGGGATAGGTAATAGAACTAATAGGGTGTGGTATACAACCATCAGATTCTTTGCATGATTGAACACTTGGCAACTTACTCCATGGAGCGTGCCGAATCTTTCGTACCCTTCCTCCCTAATTATGATTCCTTCGCATTCCCCAACAACAAACAGATCTCGGGATGATCATCAGCGAAGGTGCCCTTGTGTACACATTGTGGCGCTAAGAGAGCCATCATTAATCAAGAAGTGATTAATGTTAGGAGGGAAACGAACCCCCAGAGAGCAAGTCAAGCTATACGAAGGGAGAGAAAATAGAAACTCGAGGGGCACACAGACGGAGTGAGTTTCCACCCAGAAAGGATTGGGAAGAAGGATGCGAGACGGCGGATGGAGAGGTCCTTGAGGACTTGAGAAGGTACCGAATAAGAATGAAGTCTTTGGAACCATTCTTTACTTAGTGGAGAAGTGTTGTTGTCAACAGTGAGGGTTTTGCGGTTGAGCTGGAAACCGTTTCTGGCTGAAGGGAGTGTTTGTAAAAAAGAGAGAGCCTCGAGTAATGTAAAAGGCAGACACAATGATGTGAATCACCGTCGTACTCTCGATCAGTACTGTCGTTTCAAGGGAGAGCTACCTCTGATGTTGAGAACAGTACTCACAAACAAGTAGACACAAGAGATGAGGGACTCTGTTCGCAGGAAATTCATGAATTCGCATACACACTTGTGTTTTCTCTCCGCCGATCTCATCGAAGTTTGTGTTGTATTATCCAAAACTAAGTCATTCTAATGTAGAACAAATACTCGACTGATTTTATTAGGATTTGAACCAGAAGCATTCGACCTTTCTAACTAGTTCGCGACGGTTACTTGTGATTCCAAGTAAAAACGGAGTTGAGTAGAACGTTGTCTATTTCCACGAAAATAATGAGTTACAAGTTAAATCAATTTCGACGGTTAGGTGATCATCAGTAACAAACAATAACTGAACGTTCATCACAGAGAGCATAGCTTATATAATCACAAGTACTAGGGAGCTTGAATCCCATTGGTCGAGAAAGTGAAAGTCATACCCAATCAGATAGAAGCAGATAAGTGAAAGGAGAATCCTATTGGCTCTGAGAAGTGAAGGTACCTGGGAGGATCATTAAATGTCAATCAAGGCAGACAAAGTGAAAGGGAGCTCAAACATTGGTGAGGGTAACATTGTGAAGGGGATGATGATCCAAGCTATTGCAGGAATGAACCCATCAACGTGAAACATGTTGAGGGACCACCTCATTCAGACATTTACCAGACCTATCACTCTTAAGAATCTCGAACTTTTCAAGCACATCCAACATACCTCCCTTCGGTGCTACGCTTGAGCCCAGTCGGCTAAAAGTGTAACGCATGGAACATGCTTTAGCCACCAATCCATCAGAAGCGAATTTAGCTCACCCAGCTGATCACGGAGGAGCATAGTTTCATTCGAATTCTGCAGTCTCAGAGAGGCATCATGTGAAATTTCAATTTCGTGGAACAACCAGGAGCGAATATTTTGACATTCGAATTTTGCAATCTCAGAGAGGCACACTGAAATTTCGTTACATCCCCACTTCAACGCCCATGTGACGTTTTTCCAACAGTTATTCCCAGGCTAAAATATGTTCCATGCCTAAAAAAAATTATCTATATTCTACAAAACAAGATCGAGTAAATTCTTGCAACTCGTTTAAAATGACAAACACTATGGGATCGATTCGAAATTTGTGGGCTAGTGCTTTTTTCAAAATAAAGTTCGTTGGAAAATGAGAAATTAATCAACGTAAAATTAACTCCATCAGTATCACGTTATGAATATTAAATATATATTATTAATATAGTAGGTAGACCAAACCCTTGACGATATTTTAATATTCTCAAGTTGTTGACTATCAGTACGAGAACTTTTGACATTAAACGAGATTACATCTATATTTTGCTTCCGAGTCTACCAAGGTAGCGGAAGCTTTTTTCGCTTTTCAAGGTTGATAGAGAAAATTTTTCCAAAAAAGGAAAATTCCACTCGCGTTTTACGTTTCAGACCTTCCTGAACAATTTTGGTTCCGTGTCTGTCTGTCTGTGTGTCTGTCACAGCCATAACTTCTATATTTCTCATACGATTTCGATTAAATTTTCAGGGATTGTGTGGGTTGGCGTGTAGATGGTCCCTATGAAAATTATTGCCTCCGAACTGATAGTATCCGCTGCGCATGCGCAAATGTGAAGTCCTTGCCACATCCATAACTTCTACTATTCTCATCCGATTTCGATAAAATTTTCAGAGATTTTGCGGGTTGGCGTGTAAACGGTCCCTTATGAAAATCATCTCCCCCAGATTGATAGTAGCCACTACGCATATTATATTGTAAAAGTATATTTCCTTGTTTCAGTCATAACTTCTACATTTTCCAACAATATTCAGACATTGTGCCGGTTGACGTGTAGGGTTTCCCATGAGGTTAGTGCAAGGTATTTAGAGATTGATGTTTTGAGGTCAACTGCTATGCATCGGATCATCTATACAATCGGGTTATGTAGGTATACGAGGAAACTATGTGTCACACCCACTTGGCAGACGGTTTTTTTCTGACGCCGTGATGCCAAGGAGTAGTTTTAGCATTTTACGGTGACACCAAATACAATATTTTGATTCCGTCTGATACCACCAGCATAGTTTCTGGGCCTTCCATTGACAAAATAGCGTCTATTTTACTTCCGAAAAATTAATGGATCAAATGTTGGTTGAGAGGCTGATAACCTTCAAATTAGTTGTACAGTTTTGCGATGCTAGAGAACAAAGTATCGTTGGGCACCCCAAGAGGAGCTAACTGAACTCAGTTAAAATATCCATTAATCCTTCCTGATCTATATCGAATCCTTTACGCTGAATGCTATCAAAGCTTGCACTGGATATAAAACTAAATCAGAAGAGTTGAAGAAAGACAAAACACTGACACTTTCAAAAGTTATTTCAAGAGTTTTGAGCTTATTATATTGCATTACTTTTGAGTTTCAAATGGGGTAACAAATGTATAAAAATTCTAATCTCTCCAGTGTTTGTAATGTTCCTAGACAACCTAGTTTACTCGACAAAACTATTATTAGCGTAAATTTCGTAATCTTTAAATGATGAGCTCTGATGGCGATCGGTCGAATCAAAGTTTGAACTTCTCAAAGAAATGTTTCACCGACCTTTCACAGTGTTGTTCCACAACTCGTTAGAGAATTTTGAATAATGCTCCAGCCCCTACCTTGTTCTGCAGTTCCCAACACTGACGGGGAAAACTTCTCCAACTTTATTTCCCAAGGGGTCATCGCGGGGTTGGTTTGGTTATACACTTGAGCGAGCAAAGATATTTTTTGTCGGGCGTTGAAAAGCTCAACCCTCCGTTGCAATCCTGCCGAGAGGGGATGCCTTGTAAAAATAAACAGTGAACTCGACATTGTATATCAAAAGCGTTTTCGAGAAAGGGAGAGGTTCCAATTGTAGCAGCCGTGTTTATTTGGATGCGGTACCAACTCGGCACAACTTGGATACAACCGAAATGCGTGCTTCTCACTGAACAATCACTATTGAACGTCGTTTCCTCACGTCCATTCATCTTATGATGAACGAGAGGGGATCGAATCAACAAAAACTCTTTGACCTCAATAGACATCAATTAAATGAAAAACCCTTCCATAAAAACTCTCTTTTTTCGGAAGTCCCTCCCTTTGAGTCAGAGGTTCACCAACCTAGCAAAAATTACCCGTGTTGAAATCATCCCTGGGAAATACGATCCTAAATACCACGTAGAGCTACCTACCCTTTCTTTTGTTGTGTAACAGCACGCTTAACGCATTCAAATGCCACCACTCAACATGTGCGTCCATCTTCTTTTCAAATCCCTCAAGGAAACTTGTAGAAACTGGTTTACCAAGCTGACTAGCTATTCTTTACCTTTCAGAATACCACGTTCACAGCTTTCATTTTGATTGAGGACTTTTTTTCGGGTCACATTGTTGACCACTCTGAATGAAAAGCTTGTTGTCAATGCTGTTCGACAAGTTGAAAATTTGTGTTATTGTCAGAGAACTGGTTCAAAGTAAGCATCTCCTAGATCTGACATAAGGAAACAAAAATCAAAATTCAAAAGGGGTAAGTACTTGTAGAGCATGTCATTGTATCATGAACCAGTTGTAGTATAACAAAAAACGTCTGCCAAGTGGGTGTGGCACATAGCTTCCTCGTATCCGTAACCCGATTATATAGATGATGCGACGCATATTAGATAATCTCAAAGCATCAATCTCCAAGTACCTTGCACTACCCTCGTAGGGGACCATCTACACGCTAATCTGAACAATCCTGAAAAATTTCGTCGGAATCGGATGGGAAATGTAGAAGTTAAGGCTGTTACAAGAATTCACGTTTGCGCATGCGCGGCAACTACTTAGTCTGGGGGAGATGATTTTCATAGGGGACCATCTACATGGCAATCTGAACAATCTTAGAAAATTTCACCAAATTCGGATGAAAAAATATGGCTGTTACAAGGATTTCACGTTTGCGCATCAGCAGCGACTAATGTCATTTTTAAGGCCTTGATTTTCATTGGGGACCATCTACAACCTAATCCGCATTGTCTGAAAATTTCATCGAAATCGGATAGAAAATGTGGAAGTTATGGCTGTTACGAGGAATTCACGTTCGAGCATGCGCAGCGGTTACTATCAGTCCGGAAGTGATGATTTTTCATAGGGGACCATCTACACGCCAATTCGCACAATCCCTGAAAATTTCATCGAAATCGGACAATAACTTCGTGTAGTTATGCCGGTTACAAGGATTTCATGATAGACACACAGACAGGCACGGATCCAAAATTGTTCAGAAAGGTTTGAAACGTAAAACGCGAGTGGAAATTTCGATTTTGGAGAACTTTCTTTTTTTCAACCTTTAAAAGTGAAACCAAAGCTTCCGCTACTGTAGCGGAAGTACTGTAACAGTACTTAAGGGTTTTCCTTCGATAAATCAGAAACACGAGTGTGAATCACCAAAGAGGTCTAATCTCCGTTGAAATTTCAGCAAACCAAAATGCGTAAGTAATCAAATTCCAATTATGAAGCTTCCTATTCCTTCGAATCGAGTGTAAAGCGTTTATTTCTTCCAAAAAACGCTGCAAATTATTTCACAAAGGTTTGTTATTTTCCTGTATAGATCATTCGTCTGCAAAGATCGCAGCTTTGCCATTATCACTATTTATTTATTTTTTTACCTACCAACCATAGGTGCCAACTACTTACCTCCTAGGGCGTTTTTGAACATTTCAACCCTAACCTTAGGTAGACCCCAAATGCCCTAGTAGGTAAGTAGTAGGTACCTATGGCTTGATTTACGGCATTGCGGTGTCAGAGCTAAAAGGAGTGGCACCCGACAACATCAGGGTGATGGCTGTAACCTTGTCATGGCGCGGGGTGTGGTGCGGGAAAAGTGCCACGGTGTTGCGCGAGTTGGCCATCTCAGTAGGAGTACTCCGTGGTGTCACCAGGCGCGTATTGCTCGGCTCATATTTAAACTGGTGGTCATTTTATAGAGGCACTTCCCTTCATCCTTCTCTCCCACCCTCACCTTCCTCATCTTCCCTCATCCCTGGGGCCGGCGACGGGTGAGTCCTGGGCGTCCTCCCCAATAATATTTTATTCATTTATTTATTTTATTTTATTATTATTATTATTTTTTTTTAATGGCGTGCCCTTTCCGTCAGATAGACCTTAGTATCTATGAGGGGAGTTTAAAAAATAAAAAACAAAAAATAAATAAATAGTGACAACGGCCAAGCTGTGATCTTCGCAGACGAATGATCTATACAGGAAAATAATAAACCATTGTAAAATAATTTGCAGCGTTTTAGTAAACAGTATGACTATTACTGAGATGACTACTACTATTACCTAATCTGAGCATAGTCAGAATTTGGGAAATTGGTGTTTCAGGAATTCGCGTTCCAAAGTCTCACGTTTCATTGCAAAAAAATGTCTGCCAAGTGGGAGTGGCACATGGTCTCCTCGTATCCTTACCCCGATTGTATAGATGATCCGACGAAGAAGCGTACCTATACACTTAGGTACCTGTTTATGCGAGAAATGGATAAGGCTGACATCCAATATCCGTCTCTGTCTCCAGATAACTCGAGAGAGAGTTCTGTAATCTGTTTTGAATGTTCTGAGGCCGCCATTTGATCAAACACCGAACGACGCTTTGTTCAAGCCCTTTCTGAGTCCTCCGCCTTCCGATAATTAAACTTTTGTTTACCTTCGGACTTGTTAATCAAAATACTAATTAAAATCGGGAAACGGAACGATTGACACGTCCTTACCCGATGAAAACTCCACCGTCACTCCAAAATTATACGATTTTGGCGTCGAACTGCTTTTGTTTGAACCTGATCCAATTATCCCGTTGAATAGCCTCATCAAGCGACGTCCCTTCATTTTCTCCTTGCGAGGAAGTTTCTTGCGTTTTTCGCTAATGACGGTGACCAGAAATGGCGAGAGGGTTTTTTTTTTGGAGAGGGCCATGTCATTATGTCTGACTTGGCACCCCAAGGCTCGTTTTACACTCGGCAGTCTCCCTAGTTGCCGGGCCCCACTTGAAAATTCTGTTAAAGGGGAAGAACATCGGCATCTGCCGTTCCCTTGGTGTGGCATCCAAAACAATCCATAAATCTAGTGAGGGTGGTGACGGACAAAAGTTGATATCAGGCTTTTTGGCTTATTATTTTCAATAATGAACCTTTGGAATCGACCAAGAAAACCAATTTTAACTCCCCTAATTTTAGATCAATTTAAGATAGTATTGAATTTTTAGAATTTTTAGAGACCACGCAGAGCCCCGTAGGCCAACCGTTCGCTCCCTAAGAAAACTTGAGGGTTGGACTCACGATAAATCAGAAACACGAATGTGAATTGCAAAAGAGGCATAATCTCCGTTCGAATTTCAGCTGACCGAAATGCGATCGCTGTAGGTACGTGGTAGGTAGGTAGGCAGACTTGGCGGGCTAAGATAAGAAAGTATGATAGAAATGATTTACGGCAAGCGGTGTCGGAGCTAAAAGGAATGGCACCCAACAACATCAGGGTGATGGCTGCAACCTTATCATGGCGCGGTGTGTGGTGCGGGAAAAGTGCCACGGAGTTGCGTGAGTTGGGCATCTCAGTAGGCGTACTCCGTGGTATCACCACCCGTGTCCTGCTCGGCTCATATTTGAACTGGTGGTCATTTTATGGAGGCACTTCCCTTCATCCCTCTCTCCCACCCCCACCTTCCTCATCTTCCCTCATCCCTAGGGCCGGCGTCGGGTGAGTCTTGGGCGTCCTCCCCATTATTTATTTATTTTTTTTTTTTATTTATGGCGTGCCCCCTCCGTGAAAAAAGACATTTTGTCTTTGAGGGGAGATACAAAAAAAAAGAATCGGTGGTAACAATGGCTTTAGCCCTGTTCTTTGCAGACGAGTGATCTGTATAGAAAAATAATAAACCATTGTGTAATTATTTGCAGCGTTTTTCTCATCCTCGGCGTGATTTTAAGGCAGCTCACAGGTAATATTTCATGAACAGTAAGAAGAAGTGCTGTGAGTTGAGATAGGTATTAGTGAAGTCGTGTCCACTTTTGTTTTGGTATATAAAATAAATTAGTTTTCCACTCGTCGAGAAGAGCCTTCAAAACCGTATCCTTGTACAAAACAACAGAACTGTAGAAGACAAATTGTTTTTAGTACATTCCATACTAGGCGTACTAGGTGGAATATTTGAGGAGAATAATTTCCATGTTCCCTATGATAACAGAGATACAGAAAAATTCTGATAGTAGTTAGCCTCACAATTTTTGAACGAGAGTCCAAAAAATTCTGCCAAGTGTGTGTGGCACATAGCTTCCTCGTATCCATAACCCAACAGTACTGATGATCCGATGTATAGTAGTTAACATCAAAACAGCAATCTCGGAGTACCTTGCACTACCCTCATAGGGAACTCCATTGCAACCCGCACGATCTCTGAATATTTCTTCGAAATCGAGAGAAACATGTGAATGTTATGGCTGTTATACGGAAATTCACGTTTGCTTACTTTGAAAAGTGTTCTCCAAAATCCAATTTTTCACTCGCGTTCTACGTTTTAGACCTTCCTGACCAATTTTGGTTTCGTGTCTGTCTATCTGTCATGAAATCCTTGAAATGGTCAAAACTGTACAAAGTTATTGTCCGATTTAGATGAAATTTTCAGGGATTGTGCGGGCTAACTAGTAGATAGTCTCACATGAAAATCATCAACACGATTTTCCGCCCCATGTTTGAAACTGCTTAGATATTCCAAATCATAAGAAATCAAAATTTGAACAAATTTTTGATGGAACTGTGTGCAAAAAATTTTTGCATACTTTTTAAACCAATTACCCGAAATTAAAATACCTCGATCCGTTCTCAACTGAGGAGTAAACGAAATTTGGCCCCGATGGTGCTGCCATCTCTTATGTCAGAATCACACTAAAACATCGTGACATTTAGCCTTAATGCAAGCAAGCAACATTTACACTTTTCCAGCAGACCATCAGATGGTTGCGTTTTTCCTTAGCCACATGGGTGGCTCTGCTTCACTCATTAAATTTTAATCGAGAAAAAACCCACTTCTAACAGAATACGAACGAAGTAAACAAACGGAAAGCAAGGGAGCAGGAGAAAGAATCATGTAAAACCGACGGGTGATCTATATGGAAACTCGATTTGAAAGTAGTCTTTTGAGGAAACTTAATTTTAAATGCTTGCATACGAGTCTGCAACACATTGGGACATTATCATGTCAACCACTACACATCAAGGCAGTGAAGAGAGATTGTTAGTTCATGTACCCAAGCATCAAAATAAGAAAACAGTTGATTGTCCTCTACGCAACACAGTGTGTCTATTTTATTTATTTATTGGTCGCGTGAACAAGATTTGCATAGTTTTCGTGACGATTTTTCAGTTCATGTGCCAAAGCAAAGACATGAAAGTGTCAAAAAGCAAATCAGGGTGCTAAGTTGTATCGTCCAACGACTATTTGAATATCATATGGTTAGAACGTCGAACAGGATAAAAGTTATGGAAGGAAAATTTGAATTTGTAATTCCACACGACATGATGGTCTCGCACATGATCGCCCAGTCTAACCAAAGTCAAAGGAACTGCAGAATCCAAGCGTTAATCCCCCCATTCTCTTACTTGAAGGACTCTTCACCAGTCCATTCATAATGTCCACGTAGAGTTTAGACGAGAGGGTCCTCTGTGGATGGATCCCATAAGCTTTGTTCTATCCCCGCACAAGATTATTCCCCTCTCTTCAACTCTATGGCACGAACACTGATTTACATTTGGTTCGCTGTACACATCGTCGAACACTGATTGTTTAGGGAGATATAAAATATATGGGAAACTAAGAACGTACCTACGAGTTCACCATGAAAACAAATCTCCTCTCCAACTCCGAATGCAAAACGCTGCAAATTATTACACAATGGTTTATTATTTTTCTATAGATCACTCGTCTGCAAAGCCACCAACCATCCAACATGAAGAAAAACATCTATCACATTTCGGTCAGCTAAAATTTGAACGGAGATTAGGCCTCTTTTGTGATTCACACTCGTGTTCCTGATTTATCGCACGTCCAGCCTTTAAATTCTCGTAGGGAGCGAACGGTTTGTCCTACAGGGCTCCGCGTGGTCTCAAAAAAGTTTAAAAATTCTATAGAATCTTAAATTGAAGGAAAACCAATACTTTAATATCGAAATTTTTAGAGTTAGGGCGTTTTCAAAATTTCAAAATTAATTTTTGAACCCTTAGAAGTGACCTACATCAACCAAAATCTGCGGAGCACAACTAGACCCCAAATGGAGCCTACATACCAAATTTCATCAAAATCGGTCAATGATCGGTCAACGTACTTACCTTGAAACGTAAACCATCAAATTTTGAGGGGGTGTTAAAAAAAAAAATTTCTTGGTCGATTCAAAAGGTTCATTGTTGAAAATAATAAACCGAAAATTCCCTGTACCTGCTCCAATTCTCGATAAATTATACCCTTAAAAAATAATTTATTTCGTACCTACCTTTTGGTTTATTATTTTCAATAACGAACCTTTGGAATCGACCAAGAATTTTTTTGTTGCTTTTTGACTTGATTTTTTAGAAATGGTCCATAGCTGAAAGATTTTTGTTTTACCCTAGGTAGCTTGGAAATTTAACGCTGTTTCCAACAATATCCTAACATTTGAAATTATTCGGTGAATAACAGTAGTTATGACAGTTTCAATGACGTAAGATCGAAAACGCAAAAAAAAAACTTCGAAATGAAAAAAAAGGTATTTTGATTGATTGATTGATTGGTTTATTCAACCACCAGGGAAAGTTAGGGCCATAAGGCCCTATCTTCCACCTTCCCTGGCTATAAATATACAAAACAAATCCTCTTACAATCGTAATTTAAAAAGAAAATATGCACTTCTGTACTGAAATATATAAGATTTTGATTTTTAATACATCATTATTACTATTATCATTATTACTATATACTACTGCTTATAATTATTTAATATTTATCTAATAACATTTTTTTCATCTCTTTTCTAAAGGTTTCCGTTGTTTTTTTTTACATCAAACATATCCATCTGCTCATTAAAAAATACATTAATTACATTAATTTGAGTATGTTGAGAAAAAGTTGCTAGGAGACTTTTTTGTTTGAAATACTTTGTAGAATCGATCTCTGAAGTTATGCCTATTTTAAGTGTGACACACTGTATAGAAAAATAATAAACCTTTGTGTAACCATTTGCAGCGTTTTTGTCTTGACTTGCTGATTCAGAAAGACTCAACATGAAATCATTTAAGTGTCTTCCTTGTGACTCCCATGTTAGATAATTTTGGTCACCATCCTAAGCGATGTATCATTATAATTAATGCTTTGCCCGACAATATGTCCCAGCGTAAAAGCCCTTTTCACGTGGTGACCAGAAATTGTTTTTCAACTCTAACGCACAACAAGCTATTCCGAGTCCCGTCCGACACCTGGCGCTAAGGAAAACCTCGGTGAATATACGTGTGACATCCTCTTTCCCCCGGGCATGATGAATGATATTCAAGTCCTGAGAGGACGCGGGCACTAAGGTAACTTTGTTCCCTCATTCTCGCCTAACAATGCATTACGACCCCCAACATTGTTGTATAATACAACGGGAGCAGGCTCCCAGTGTTACGACGCTTTCAACCCGAGTTATATGGGCAGGAAACTTGATGAACTTGAATCATAGCGAATGTCCCTAATCTCGCGAGCAACTCCATTTTGACAACAAGGGTTTTACGACTTTGGGGATAAAGCGGGGGCGGTATTAGGGCCAAGTAGCTGCGAAAGTTTTGATCTTATAATTTAAGTGCGCAACTTTGAAGCTCTCTAATAAACGATGGATGTGAACCATTTGTTAATGCTATTCATGCGTTTCTCAGCACTACAAAAATTTGGTGGCCGCTATGTCTGCTATCTATTTATGCCAAGTTTATCACAATATTATTATAATAATCTCGAAACAGAGAAAGTCTTTCAATGTTTACTAAGTGAGGTCACATCCAACCCCATGTGACGTACATTACTGCATAGATAGTATCTAATTATGTAAAAGGGAAAATTGTTCATTTTGTTCGACGTGCTAGTAATACTGGATATCAAACCCTATCAAAGAGTGTTCCAAGTGTCCTTAGAACTTAACTTCATCATATCAAAAATAAATTTTGATATTGGTTACGTATTACAGGTCTTTCCCGAAGATTAGCCCTGGACGGAATTGTCACGATTTTCTTCATTCAGGAATGAGGATCGATACTGCAGAGCCACTTCCGAACGGCTGATTTACATCGAACAGCTAATCCACTCACAAATGGTTGAACAACTTAAGGGGTCTCAGCCGTTCATTCATCGTTCCGGCTCAGTATTTCGCGAAATTGAAGGGGCATGCACTAGAAAAGTTGTATCTAAATTTGAAATTTCCAAGGATTTCAGAAATTAATTAGTGCACGGCCCTAGGGAGTTGAAAAACTGAAATATTGCCGCCGGAATCATCAAAATCGAACAATAATTGCCAGAGAAATAACCAATAAAAAATTTTCCATCCGTCCGCCGTACGCCGTACGCGGCACTTTTCTTAGCAATACTGGACCGATTTGGTTCAAATTTGGTGTATGGGCTCCATTTGGGGTCTAGTTGTGCTACAAAGCATGTCAGTTGATGTCAGTCTCTTCTAAGGGGTGAAAATTGAGGGTTGAAATTTTCAAGAGTGCCCTAGCTCGAAAACTCTCGAAATAAAGTTATCATTTGTTAACCCATTTTCAATAGTATTGGATTTTCAAAAATTTTTGAGATCACCCGGAGCTCTGTCGGACAAACCGTTCCGTCCCTTCGAGTACTTGAGGGTTTTCCTTCGATAAAACAGAATCACGAGTATGAATCACAAAAGAGGTCTAATCTCCGTTCAAATTTTATCAGATTAAAATGCGATCGCTGATCATTTTAACACAGAATGTGTTTTTGCGATGACCTACCGAAAAAAAATCGTCACGAAAAAGCGACAGAAACAACCGTTACGCGCCTTTTATAATGATTTTCACGTGCAACCAAGCCGTTGGTAAGGAAATAGAACTCCCGCAGTGTTCATTGTACAGAAATTGTTCACCATTCGTTGGAAAGCTCTCAATTTATATAGTATTTTTCTTGTAGTTACATATTTATTTATATAACATTTATAGGGTTTTAGACCAAATTAAATGTCTAACAATTATTTATCTTATTATTGCCAAAGACTCCACATTTATTATTGTTGTTTTTTATTTAACGGATGACTAGCATCGCAAAAACACATTCTGTGTTCCTATGATTTCATACAGAGTATGGAAAAAGAAATAAACCGGGGTGTGCGGGGGGGCGGAGCCGAGTCTTCGATTTGTATTCAGTTTTGCTTTCTGAGCAACCAGTAATCAAATTTCCATATGAAGCTCTCTATTTTCCGAATCGAGTGTGAAGCGTTTAGTTCTTTCTAATAAACTTGATAGTGAAGGTGTGGAGGCAGTATGGTGTGGTAGGTGGTACCTACCAATGGTTGGTACGTAAAAAAAAGTTGGTTGGTAAAAAGAAAACGCTGCAAATCATTGCCCAAAGGTTTATTATTTTCTGTACCAACCATACGTACCTACTAGGGCATTTTTGAAAATTTTAACCCTTCATTTCCATTTGGTTGGTGGTTGGGGTTGAAATGTTCAAAAATGCCCTAGTAGGTAGTAGGTACCTACTAGATCTAATGATTCCAGCGGCAATCTTTCAGTTTTTCAATTCCCAAGGCCCATGCACTAATGAATTTCTAAAATCCTTAAAAATTTCAAATTTAGCAAATTATTTATTATTTTAATTTTTTATGGAGGAAACATAACTGAATTTACTGTTTTTTACCCAGACTAACAGTACCCATAGGGTGGATACTATTTATCTCAGATATTATACACGACAGAAGCTATACAGGTGGGTACTATACATTTTTGGGCAAGACCGCATCTTAATTCATCAATCGGATTTTTTTTTTTTTTTTTTTTTTTTTTAGTAGGAACCCTATTAAGATTTTATGGTTATCTTATGGTTATTTGCGAAAAGTTTCTCGTTCGGTTTATTCATTTCAACAATGAATCGTTGGAATCGAATAAGGAAAAAGATACTGTGACCCTCCCACGTCACAAAATTTGATGGTTTACTTTTGAAGGTAAGTATGTTGAATGCAAAAGATTTTTTGAAGATGAACATTTTAGGTAGTATTTTGCCCTTCATTTACCCACCACTAGGCTTATTAATCTATACCAGAAACTGGAGTACATCGGTCATTTCAGCGCACTCCGTCATTCAGGAATATTTCCCGTTCGAACTTCCAGGCGTAAAAGCTTTTTGAGCGTATCTGCAGAGAGCAAGCTGAGCTGCGAGTCAGTTTGGATATGACAGGGAGGGTTCAGAAACATACAAAGGATGATTCGGTGGATGTCACTGAATTAGATGCCTTCGTACAAAAACAACGGAAGCGCATTGGTTGAACTCATCGTTCATTCAATTCGCCTGTTTATTTTCTGTCAGCGGGTATTATGGTAGGAGCTTCAAAATCAGAACGCTTCAGTCATCCAAAATTAGCTTACACGAGGTTGCGCTGTGTTCTAAATCCGTGCGCCTTGATCACAACCTGTTCGTACTGTGCAATATTTGTTTAAATAATAATTGAGCAGGTACGTATGACATCACCTATAAAACGGTACCGGGTGGGCAGTTTCCCGCGCCTCATGAAATTTGGTCACTTTCATGCCCATAAATCTCAGGTTCTACTCCACATTCAACTATGTTTTTTTTGTTTCGTCAAGAATAGAGAATTTTAAAATTCTGACCAAAGACATTTTTTACATCAACTTGAGGGACATTTTGCTGGAACATTGACGAAAAATGGCATATTCGAATCTTGGGAAGTATTTTTTGGTCCACTTACCACTGTAATTGAAAAAAATCATGTCAAAAATGTAACCCCTGGACCTTACGAACATTTATGAAAGAATAATTACGCGATTATTCCAACGATGCAGAATGAGCAGGGGCCATACTGAAAAACGCTGCAAATTATTAAACAAAGATTTATTATGTTTCTATAGATCACTCGTCTGCAAAGAACTCGGTTTTGCCATTGTCACCACCAACCAACCATAGATAATACCTACCTGCCACGTACCCACAGAGATCGCATTTTGGTCAGCTAAAATTTTAAGGGAGATTAGCCCTCTTTTGCGATTTACACTCGTGATTCTGATTCGTCGTAAGTCCAACCCTTAAGTTCTCATTGGGAGCGAACGGTTTCTCGCACAGAGCTCCGCGAAGTCTTAGAATATTCTAAATATTCAACACTGGCTTAAATTGATGGAAAAAGAATACCTTTATATCTAATTTTTTTGAGCTAGGGCGTTTTCAAAATTACAATCCTTATTTTTCAATCCTTAGAAGTGACCGACATCAACCAACAGCTTTGAGGTACAACTAGACCCAAATGGAGCCCATGTACCAAATTTAATCAAAATCGGTCAATGGGAACAAAGGAAAGTGCCACGTACGGCGGACGGACGGAAAAATTTTTATTCGATTTTCGGATTCTACGTACCTTGAAACGTAAACCAACAAATTTTGAGGGGGGGTTAAAAAAATGTTTCTTGGTCGATTCCGTTATTGAAAATAATGAACCAAAACATTGTTTCCAGGAAACACGATTTTCTTAAAATCAGCAGTTTATTCAACAGAAATAGCCAGACATTTTTTACCATCCTACCTTATCATGTAGGACTCCAAAGGTTTATTATTAATTTTAATGAACCAAGGACGTAGTAAACATGCTGCACAGGTTAACTACGTCCTTGGTTCATTAAATTCAATAATAAACCTTTGGAGTCGACCAAGAAATTTTTTTTGTTAACCCCCCCCCCCCTCTCAAAATTTGTTGGTTTAGGTTTCAAGGTACGTAGAATCCAAAAACCTACGCCGTACGCCGCACTTTTCTTAGTTCCAATAGACTAATTTTGATGAAATTCAGTATATGGGCTCCATTTGAGGCCTAGTAGTGCTCATTCACTTCTAAGGGTTGAAATTTCCAAAACGCTCTAGCTCAAAAACTTTCGCTATAAAGGTACGAATGCTCTCATAGTTGATCTGACACTCGCAATAACTTCAAGTGCTCACCAAGAATCTGTGAACCACACTATAGATTAATTGACTGAAATCTTCGAAATTGTACTTCCTATTCCGTATGCTATGTTGGTAGACAGTATGAGTTATCCTTGTTTTCTTGTTGGCGGGTTTGATTCCTAATTCTTGAAACAACAAAAAATCCGGCGATAAATCTTTGTCGACTTGAAAGGAAGCGGTACGCAGCCGGTCCTGGTGTATGGTCAGTAGACTCCGAGATGGAGCGATTCTCGCCTGACGACGTTTCTACGCACGGCTTCACCAGCCCATTTGAACCAGATCCGAAGATGAATAGCTCCGAGCGACACTTGGACTCGATGGTCCGCCAATCGATTTATCACTTCGGCAGTCTTTCACCCATTTGTTTGGGGACTGAGCTCCTCTCAGAGACTAGTCTCATATCGTATAAGTTAAATTCACAAGTTGGACGCCATTTTATAATATTTATCCATGAATCAATATTTTCCGAACAGAATTGAATACTTTCGAAACATATAGAGTTTTACATTTCCATATATGAATCAACGTTCATGGAATTTTAGAATATTGAGGAGAGAACCTGGTAATACATTTCTTTGATAACTAATTGTTTTAACACAGAATGTGTTTTTGCGATGACCTACCGAAAAAAAATCGTCACGAAAAAGCGACAGAAAAAACATCTGGTGATATGTTTATTGGTTGTCATGTTAATGTCAACTCCACATTTATTATTGTTGTTTTTTATTTAACGGATGACTAGTATCGCAAAAACACATTCTGTGTTCCTATGATTTCATACAGAGTATGGAAAAAGAAATAAACCGGGGGGTGCAGGGGGGCGGAGCCCCCCGCCGAGGCGCAAAGCGCCGAGTTTTTTTTGACATTTCATGTCTTTGCTATGGCACACAACCAAATTTTCGTTCTGTCACGTTACGTTACGTGACGAAATATGCTCAATGATTATTATGATTCGTAGAAGTGAGGTAGGTAGGTACCTATATGATTACAGCTGAAATTTGGCTATATGATTATTATGATTTGGCTGGTAGACTCCTTAGGACGTGAACAATAAGGTGCACAGGGTTTTGATCAGCTGAGTGGCTCCTGAAGCTAACTTCTTTCCTATCAACCCTAGGAAGCTGAAATTTGGCTGGTAGCCTCCAATTGGTGCTAAAAACCGTGAACAATATGGTGCACAGGGTTTTGATCAGCTGAGTGGCTCTTGAAGCTAACTTCTTTCCTATCAACCGTAGGAAACTGAAATTTGGCTGGTAGCCTCCTTAGGACGTGAACAATAAGGTGCAGAGGGGTTTGATCAACTGAGTGGCTCCTGAAGCTAACTTCTTTCCTATCAACTGTGGAAAGCTGAAATTTGGCTGGTAGCCTCCTTAGGACATGAACAATAAGGTGTACAGGGTCTTGATCAGCAGATTGGCTCCTGAAGCTAACTTCTTCCCTATCAACCGTAGGAAGCTGAATTTGGCTGGTAGCCTCCTTAGGACGTGAACAATAAGGTGTACAGGGTCTTGATCAGCTGAGTGGCTACTGAAGCTAACTTCTTTCCTATCAACCGTAGGAAGCTGAAATTTGTCTCGTTAGGACATGAACAACAACGCTACTGGAGTAGGTAGGTGATGTAGTCTGGCTCGAATACACAGAAGAAAATGTCCCAATGTGTTGCAGACTCGTATGCAAGCATTTATGATTCTTAGAAGTGAGGTAGTTAGGTACCTATATGATTATAGCTCCTAAACTTTTCCATTTAGGTTTGTAAACAAATCCATGTCAACCTTACATGGATACCTAGTAGTTGTATTGATACTATATTCAATCGAAGTAAAAAGTTAGGTTTATAACTAAGAATTGCAGTTATAATTTGTAGTCATACATAATGAATTCAACTAAACGTAAATCGCGTTATGACGACGAAGAAAGCAACGAAAAACGGTTAAAGCGGGGTTCAACAGTGAAATCAACCGCCGAACGGCAACGCGAATATCGTGTTCGTAAAGCTGTAAGAACATATAACATATAACATACCGTTCTTTTACTACCCACGACGATATATGTATGGATGTAAATAATAAATAAAAATATGAGTTTAATTTTGTTTTCTTTATATTGAAAAAAAATGTAATTCACAGAGGAAGACAAGATTGCTAGAAGATGGAAGGGAAGAAGGAGGGAGGGGAAAGACATGAAATGTCCTAATGCATTGCAGACTTGTATGCAAGCGTTTTCACCTTAAAATTGCAAACGGTAGTAAATACGTACGAACAATATCATGTTCTCTAGTGGTTAACAGAAATTCTGAAATACCTACTTAATCATCAAAGGTCGAAACCCGAGAAATTCATCCATCTAATTGCAATAGCTGAAATGTACGTATTTTTTTTTTTTTTTTTTTTTTTTTCAAATGTACTCATGTATTATTGATCATGTGTCGCCATTTTAGAATATTCCATGGATTATATTGCTAAAAAATATAGATTTCCAAAATGAAATTCAAAATTTTCCAAATTAAATCCAACGTTTTCCAAACTGAATTCAACATCTTCATTGTTGTCATCATAATTTTCAAAGTGATTTTTCAACATTACGTAAGACCTCGACAAATGGGTTGACATACCAAAGAGTTACCATCATAGCCTCAATGGTCCAAGACGGTACAGAGAAAACGGATCCAAAATTATGGCGCTGAGGTTGGTCAGTACCCTCACTATAGAGGATAGATAGTTCTCGACAAATGGAAGTAATTCAAATAAGGTCAGTTTTCCCTCCAGGAAATGGGTACAATCATTCAAAGTTATACTCGTACTCTCATGATAGGTAGTAGATCTGTTTCCTCTCAAGATTTTTGGACCAGTATTTTCCTGGTAAGGAATCCGCTCCAGCGAGTAATCCGAGAGTATTCATAAGGAGAGTGGTTACAATTAATATTTTGACCAATTAGGCGCTTTTGACCTAATCCTCATAGACCAAAGAGAGAAAACTGGTCTTAAAACATTGAATTAAACCCATTGAAGCAGGGTCACTACCGCAACGACGCTAGTTATTACATCTAGTGGGGAAACTGATCCGAAACCTGACAAATCAGAGTAACCGCCATCACATTGGTTCAGGTTTTTCTGGACCAACAGACGATTGTGGACGAGAAGGGCTCCTGCCTACTACGCGTGAGTAATCTTAAATTCAATTTGGAAAACTTTGGATTTATCTGAAGAACCATAATTTTCAGACTGTAGGTATATGACCCCAAAAACAACCCAAAATATGAATTAAAAAATAATAAATTCTAAAAAAATGATATAGGCACATCAAAATTGACGCTTTTTAGTTGGAAACCGTTGGATTCTATCTGAAAAATTCCGAATTGAATTGCAGTTGCATAATATACCTTCTCTATTTACAAGAGGACCATTCTTAATAGAAATTGTATTATTAATATGTTGTATATATTATTGTTCTGCTAGTGTAAGTGAAGAATGTTCTTTCAAACCGGCGTACATTCATTTTTTACATATTTGTTTTTTCACTAAATTTTTCTAAATCTTTCACATCAAGTGGAAAAATTTTTTCGCTTACCAACTGGTTTATATTGATTTACCGCTTATCCAATAGGACGTCCCCTGGAATGCATGCTTTACTAAACAATATGTTTAGCGCATATATCTGCGTTTACATTTTTGATTAAAATTTATCTCCAAATAGTTTATTAACTGGAATAAAGTTGAGGTGAGATTTTACCTCAAGGGGGCCTCTGTTTGACGCAAAAGTAGGCATGTGTGATCCTAGGGTCGAGTTCGTGTATTTTGTGGTTTGGTGTCCCACCACTTTTGGAGGTCACCCAACTCATCTACTCAAGAAGACTCTAACAATTAATTTCCAAAAAGGAAAATGGCCCCACCACAACAACCAACTCGTTCCTACTGTTGGGACAGAAAATTCCAAGTTTTTGTCGCTGAGTGAACCTTGACAACTGACTCGGCTGGCAGAGGAAAACTCCTAATTGGATTCCTCGTCCCCTCCAACTCTGTTTGTCCCGCTCGTTTTGCTCCCCCGGGGAATCCTTTACTTTCAGTAACGAACGAACCATTGCAGTTTCCGAAGCAATGGGAAAGGTTAAGTTTAGGTTTAGGTTATCCAAACCGTTCTCCCCAAAACCCTCAAGTAATTCCAGCTCAATTTCCACTGCCGAGAGCGAAGATTCGGAATTCGTAGGGAAGAGATGCGGCTTCCCGTCCCCAACTCCCGGATCACCCGTAATAATCTGTTTCTCTTGGTAATGATTGCGCGGCCATTAGGTCTCCCTCGCCCTCCCAGTCATTAACGCCAAGGGGCTGGCGGGTTTCGGATGAGCTGCTGGAACAGGAAGTTCGGAAGTCCTTAAGTTACTGCAATGGCCCCCTGAAATCCGGCTGGGAAGTGCTAAAGCGAACCCTCTGTAGGAGGGACGCGACCTCACAACCTCCTGCCAGGCCTTTCCACTCTACTTGCTAATGTACTGGAAGAGTTTCGTGCATTTGTTTTCTCCCTTTCTGACAGTCGGTATGAATTGCGATATGGACATCTGCCTCGTTGCTTCCTCATTGTGAAGGTTCTAATCCTCGTCTCAGCGGGAGTTTCCTCCATTAAAGGGTCGAATGTTCTCTCCAGGGAAGGTGACATGGGCCTTACAAATATACCTATCTTGCATATGGAAAATGGACTAAAAGTGTTTGAGATATTTTACACGACATGTTCAGAATTTGAAGGTAACTTTCTCAATCATGGAGTTGTACATAGAAATTTGTCCAGCAAGGGTCAATTTGGTTATTAGCTAAGCTTCAAAACGAAATTGACATATTTCAATGGTTCTAAAACGTTGGTTGAAATGGGCTTTCGGCCAATATATACGTAAAACAATTTATGAGCTTTAATATGATATATTAACATTATTCCAAATTTTTACATTTTCACATTTTTACATTATAACATTATGACATAAAAATTGTTATGGAACATTGTTATATAAGTAATTAATTTATGAGTCATCCGAGACGATAAATCGACACCAATACAGCAAACTATCGATTTTTTTACACTTTAAAGAACTATCGAATAGGCGAATTTTACGAATTTTGGTTTATTATTTTCAATAATGAACCTTTGGAATCGACCAAGAAAAAAAAATTTTAACACCTTTTAATTACAAAATCTCATAGGAGGCAAGAGAAAAAGAGAATACATTTTTGGTTTATTATATCAGTAATGAAACTTAGGAATCAACAGAGAAAAACTTTTTTACTCCCTCAAACTTTGATGGTTTACGTTTCAAGGTTCGTAGAATCCAAAAATCGAATACAAATTTGGCCGTCCGTCCGCCGTACGCCGTACGCGGCACTTTTGCCACTTAGCATTGACCGATTTTGATGAAATTTGGTATGTTGGCTTCATTTAGGGTCTAGTTGTGCCCCGAAGATTTTGGTTGTTGTAGGTCACTTCTAAGGGTTCCAAAATGAATTTTGAAATTTTTAAAACGCCCTAACTCAAAAAATTTTGATATAAAGGTATTGATTTTCCTTTAATTTAAGATTCTATAAAAATTTTGAAATTTTTTGAGACCACCTGGAGCTCTGTAGGACAAACCGTTGCTCACTACGAGAATTTAAAGTTTGGACGTACGATAAATCAGAAACACGAGTGTGAATCACAAAAGAGGCCTAATCTCCGTTCAAATTAAAGTTGAACGAAATGCGATCGATGTTTTTCTTCATGTTGGATGGTAGGTGGCTTTGCAGACGAGTGATCTATATAGAAAAATAAAAAATAATAAACCATTGTGTAATAATTTGCAGCGTTTTGTTGTAGCGGCCGTGATAATGGTACTGGGAAGGCACATCAACTTTCCTGACCCTGCCGGATAATCTTGCGCAGTTTTCCAACTTCACCTTGGTAACAATTTACGAATCTGCATCCCTACTATATGTACCATTTCCAACAATAAATTTGATATTCATGGTGCAAGCATATCCATCTCTGTGGAATGACAGGCATGCATGATTCAAGAACACAACGAAAAATACGAGCAAATGATTTACGAGCCAATATTTTTCATCAATGTCCTTCAGAAACAGAGTTTTCCATTACAAACGCGGTAAATTTCTCCGCTTCACGGAAAAACATTGAATCGTGGATATGTTTACTGTAAACGTATCCATGTTATTTAGGTATATTTATGGTACCTACCTATTTATAGTACCTACCTATTTATAGTACCTAACTTATTTACTTATATCTAACTTCATTAATGATCGCCTTCAGTTTTCATTCGAGTTAATAATAATCTGAAGTACCAAGTCGTCACAAATTTTGGTCGTTACGCAAATTTTAGAATGACCCCCAGCCCAAAAACATATTCGTGTTAAAACAAACTATCCAATCTCATTCCTTTTAGTTTTATTATAATTGTATCTGAATAATCCAAAATAAACTCAATATAGTGTTCCTGTAATCTTCCGAATATCATTGCTTGGTGAATCAAAACAACGCTCGTTGTTTCCATGTTTTGAAGCTCAAAATTAGTCAAATTTTTGGAAAATGACTAATGGATCGTCATCTGTACGTAGGCAGTATCCATTTAAAACAAACAGCATTGAAATACGTTTTACAACACATTTCACAGTTTGAGTCAAACTTTAATTATGCTCTGCCAAAAACTTATGAAATCGCCAATTCGATAGTTTTCTATTGAAAAAGTTTGTCATATTGGTGACAATAGCTAACCCTGGGGACCAGCTAAAAACGCTGCAAATTATTACACAATGGTTTTTTATTTTCCTATATAGATCACTCGTCTGCAAAGCCACCTACCATCCAACATGAAGAAAAACATCGATCGCATTTCGGTTCACACTCGTGTTTCTGATTTATCGTACGTCCAAACTTTAAATTCTCCTAGTGAGCGAACAGTTTGTCCTACAGAGCTTCGGGTGGTCTCAAAAAATTCTAAAAATTCTATAGAATCTTAAATTGAAGGAAAAACAATACCTTTATATCAACATTTTTTGAGTTAGGGCGTTTTCAAAATTTCAAAATTGATTTTGGAACCCTTAGAAGTGACCTAAGTACATCAACCAAAATCTTCGGGGCACAACTAGACCCCAAATGGAGCCTACATACCAAATTTCATCAAAATCGGTCAATGCTAAGTGGCAAAAGTGCCGCGTACGGCGTACGGCGGACGGACGGCCAAATTTTTATTCGATTTTTGGATTCTACGTATCTTGAAACGTAAACCATCAAATTTTGAGGGGGTGTTAAAATATTTTTTTTCTTGGTCGATTCCAAAGGTTCATTATTGAAAATAATAAACCAAAATTAGGGGGATTATGCCTCTTTTGCAATTCACACTCGTGTTTCAGATTTATCGTAAGGCGAACCCTTAGAATCTCGTAGGGAGCGAACGGTTTGTCCTACAAGGCTCCGCGTGGTCTCAAAAAATTCTAAAAATTCTATAGAATCTTAAATTGAAGGAAAAACAATACGTTTATATCGAAATTGTTTGAGTTAGGGCGTTTTCAATATTTCAACCTATATTTTCAACCCTTATAAGTGACCTTCATCAACCAAAAGCTTTGGGGCACAACTACACCCCAAATGGAGCCTACATACCAAATTTCATCAAAATCAGTCGATTCTAACTGAGGAAAGTGCCACGTACGGCGGACGGACGGCCAAATTTTTATTCGATATTTGGATTTTCCGTACTTTGAAACGTAAACCAACAAATTTTGAGGGGAGTTGAAAAAAAATTCTTGGTCGATTCCAAATGTTCATTATTGAACACAGTAAACCAAAATCATGTCACTGTCCAAGATTATCTTGGTTGAAAGTTAGTAGTTGACCTAATTAATGACCGACTACGGAACTACCCTTCTCGTCAACTTCGAGATTGTGGGAGCTACAAAGACATCACGAAGTTTTCGGGGTGCCCTTTTGTTTATGCATGGAGATGGTCAGTTATCGGAGTGAGCTTCAAATTCACCCCCTCATAAGTTATGCACCCTCCATTCTCCCCTTATGCCCTGCGATAGCGGTTGGCATAACTTTGAAATAGGTTCGCAGTCAGATTGAGTTTCATGCCCAATGTAGCTTTTACGGACGGTGTCCCATTCCCTATCAATGATCAAGAGGTACTTGATGAGTCCTTACACTTCATAAAATATTGATCAATCGATGACGTCGAGCTTTTAGAGGGTGGAACTGCTCCCCACCAACATCTTTAAAGGGGAGTCTAGATTCACGGGATGAACTTATTCATTGAAGGACTATGGCCTTATAAATTCTAGAATGTAAGAAGACAGCTTCGAATGTACCACAAATGTGGGCAAAAGGAAGTTTGTTGCATCAGAATGAGGTATGGTTAATATGATATCAGTATTCTAGGATATCTACGGAGTGCGAAAAACATCAAATAGCACTTAACTCTTAATTTTCCACTTGTTCAAAATATTCGTTTTTTGTTTTTTCCAGAATTATCCCCAAATTTTGGTGTATTTTGGTTAATTAAGAAGCGTGGAGTGTCAGATATTGATCTAGTGGTATATGATTTTTCTTAATTCGATGAAAAATGCGTGGTATCTTTTTGGATACCTCAGGAGTATTTGTAGTGAGGTTTTGCAAAAATACTTCAAGAGTGGTTATCTGTCGTTTTTTACCAAAAAAAAACTTCAAAGCAATGAATTATTGATCAAATGAACAAGACTTATTATGTATGCCTATGTGATGTCATAATAATATCCCAGGGGTTGATGATTTTCCTGCGTTTTCTCAAACAATCGATACTTCAAAGCAGATATTAAGGATAGTTCAAACAATCGATGCATCGGTGGGCAAAACAAATCGTCTTAAGGTCGATCCACACATTTCAGTTACGTGACGACATAGTGGCCTTCCGTGTTCAGTGGCATCCGTGATGAATTTTTCACTGTCATCCACACACTAAAGCCGCGTCCACACTTGCAACATTCGGCCGCTCCGAACCTCGCTCCGATCCTCTGGCAGGATCGGGGCGGCGAAACTTCAAAGGAAAAAGGATCGGAGGAGCGGAGCGCAGTCCGATCGCTCCGTTGGCGGTTTTTCATCCTGCATCAAAGGAATGATCGGAGCGGGGTGAGCCTAGTGTGGACGGGGTCTTTGATGCGCCGCTCCGCTCCCCCGAACATTCCCCCACTCTTCAATAATTTCGTGGTGTCGTGCATTTTTTTTTTTTTTTTTTCATTTTCCTCACTTTGCATTTGCTGTAGCAATTGAGTGGACGAAGGAAGAAACTTTTTCGTTGATTGATGAATTCAAAGCTAGAGGGTTGTTGTGGGACCCTAAAAACCCACAATATTTTAATAAACTTAAAAAACGGGACGCCCGGGAAGAGCTTTCCAAGCAAGTTGGAAACTTTAACTCAGCCAACAGGTTGTTTTCACGATTTAAATAAAATTTTGTGGTCCACCGACGCGATTTTCTAACTTAAAAAAAAAATGGAATCCATCATTATATAAGCAGCTTCGGCCACTTGAAGTTGAGATGCCATGACTGAGGAGCGCTCGATTCTCCCGATCGCCCTCCGAGGTTCGGAGCGAGGTTTGGAGCGCTGCGATGTTCGGGGCAAAAAATCGGAGTAAGGTTCGGAGCGAGGATCGGAGCAAGGTTCGGAGCGGCCGAATGTTGCAAGTGTGGACGCGGCTTACCGTACCTTTCCGTGCCAGTGTTCTTCCGTGATCAGAGGTGTCTGCGCGATTGGCCTTTTCAGTTTGGATGTGGCCTGGTGAATGTGCTCGTCGTACACAATGAATTTTGGTACCGAAGATCTTGCTATGATAGCATTGCTTTTGGACGAGGAGGAAGAGAAGAAAAGAAGACACTGGGTGCATCCCATATGGATGCCTCGCGAAACAGAAGGATGCTACATTAAATTCTTTTACTCGGTTTGCAACCAAGTTTGCGGAAACATTGTTTTTTTCATTCATTTTGGTTTATTATTTTCAATAATGAACCTTTGGAATCGACCAAGGAAAAAAAAATTTTAACACCCCCTCAAAATTTGATGTTTTACGTTTCAAGGTACGTAGAATACGAAAATCGAATAAAAAAATTTCCGTCCGTCCGCCGTACGCCGTACGCGGCACTTTTCTTAGCAACACTGGACCGTTTTGGTTCAAATTTGGTATATGGGCTCCATTTGGGGTCTAGTTGTGCAGCGAAGCTTTTGGTTGATGTAGGTCACTTCTAAGGGGTGAAAATTAAGGGTTGAAATTGTCAAGAGTGCCCTAGTTCGAAAACTATCGAAATAAAGGTATCGTTTTTTCACCAATTTTAAATAAGTAGTATTGAACTTTTAAAAATTTTTGAGACGACCCGGAGCTCTGTAGCAGTGGCGTCTCCTCCAGGCAAACATAGCAAACACTGTTTGCCTTACTACAAATATGCAAAATAAATAAATAAATTTTTGTTGAGATTTTCCTATATTTCCATTTTTGTAAGTAATATTTAGCTGATTTTGGAAAACTTTTATAATATTTAGGGACTATTTCATTATTATCAAGGAATTTAGATTAAATACGAGAATGGAATAAGAAAGTACGTATTTTGCCTTGGATACTAGCCCGCAACACACCAGAGACTTGGAGAGGTCGGTAATGTAGATGATTGCGGATGATAAGCGAACTAGCGCGGGGGCTGGTCCTCCTTGCATCGCTGGATGCAAGGCAAGCAGTTCAAAAAAATGAATTTTTCGGGACTGTTTAGAGTGAGAGGTGAAGATCGGCGGGGTGGCGGGGGGTCAGCGCGGGGTCAAGTATTGCCATACCCCCACTACCTCACTTTTCAGCTGTTGCAAACAGTCGGAAAACTGTTTCGTGACCTTGAATGCAGAGAGATTAGCCACATATCCACATTAACAAATCCATCCACCCACATTATCTCAAAGAAGGAAAGCAGTTCGTTTTTTCGCCGCCGCAAATATCAGCTGTATGACGTTGACTGGTGTCCCGTTCCCGATTTTACTGTATTTCACTGTACCTAATCGTTTTTCTTGTTGATAGACACTAGGAAATAATAGCAAAACATTGTAGAATGAAGGTTTCACTTCTTATTAGGTCTAAATTCAGAGTCTCCCTTTTTGGTTAATTATTTTCAAGAAAAAAGTTTGACCACCCTCAAATTTGATGGTTTACGTTTGTGGTAAGTAGGTAAGGACGTTTAGATTTTGAAAATCGAATATAAAAAAAAATCCGTCCGTCCGCGGATCTTTCCTTAATTATCATGGACCGATTATGATGAAATTTGGTATGTGGGCTCCATTTGGGGTCTAGTTGTGCCGCAAAGCTTTTGGTTGATGTAGGAGTTGATGTAAGTTGATGTGAGCGGTGAAACGGAAGGGCTGAAACTTCCAAAGGCACCCTCTCTCGAAAACTCTCGATATAAAGGTATTGTTTTATCAGAAATTTAAGATTGTACCATTGAATTTTCGGAATCGAATGAGACTACCCATAGCTTTGTAGGACAAACTGTTGGCTCCCTACGAGATATTAGAAAAACGAGTATGAATCGCAAAAGAGGCGTGATCGCCCTTCAAATTCTAGTTAACCAAAATGCTTTCGCCGATCGTTTCTTTGGGATGTACTCGGTTTTGCTTCCTTAGCAACCAGTGATCAAATTTCTAAACGAAGGAATTCTTTATTTCTTCCAGTGGAGTGTGGAGCGTTTAATCCTTCCAAATAAACTTGATTGTGAAGGTAAAACATGGTTGGTAGGTGGTGACAATGACAATGCTGAGTTTTTTGCTGGCACGTGATCAATACAGAAAAAATGAACCTTTGTGTAATAATTTGCAGCCTAGCTGTTTGCCTGACGAATATTATCACGCGACGCCACTGCTCTGTAGGACAAACCGTTCGGTCCCTACGAGTACTTGAAGGTTTTCCTTCGATAAAACAGAATCATGAGTGTGAATCGCAAAAGAGGTCTAATCTCCATTCCATCTCCATTTCACGTCAGTGAAAAACTGAAAAATATCGGCGGCGACGTATCTTTGGTTTACATCACGGATGCCGGAAGGTCACTGTGAACGCCGGAGCCTCACTGCGTCGGACATGTCTGAACACGCGTCCGTCTTTCCCCCTTTGTTCACTTAGACTTTCATCTCCCGATATTTTTTTTCACTGAAGGTCACTGTACAGTACTGCACGTCACGTCACGTAACTGAAATGTGTGGATCGACCTTTAGAAGTGGATAAATAGTGCTGCAGAAAGCTTGAAAATCGTACTTCCAAAAAGATACCTCAGGACATTAAGGGTTAATATTTACCTAGTGATCAATAATACCTAATAAAATCTGTATAATATACATATATATTATATATTATATATATTATATAGGTATGTCATACATGAATGTAAAAAAAAAACATAATTATTTTAGCGGAATAAACATTGAATAACTCATAGAACGTAGTCTTCCCAAATAATGAGTTGGATGATGAATCCTTTTCAATGGTAAATCTGGGCATTCACGGTCCGATTTATTGTCCAACTTGAGTGAGAAGATTACTGGTTGGATCGTTTCCACCACTCGCGCTCCAACTTGCTATCCGACTCGAGATGCAAAATCATTCCCAGTTTTGTTTGACATTAAATGTCAAAAATTGTTAAAACAAAAATTGTTAAAACAAATTTTGTTTGTGTCTGGTTTTTGTTGCCTGAGTTTGCTCATTGTATTTTTCAGGCCCTGATGAAGGAAATATATTATTCGAAAGCTAGGCGATAACAGCGTTTTTTCAGGATGACCCCAGTCCCGATATTTGACAATTTATCAGGAAGAAGCCTCAAGCTAATTTTGATTGCCTACTACCTTTCGTATGCAACCCTGGTGCATTCACAAAGAACGGTGCCGTTGGGAATTGCGGACCTTCCTCAAGGAACAATATCCTTCCTGTGTGGGCTTCTACAGAAATAGATCCGAGGAAATATTTTACGAGGCTGAAGCCCTCCTGGATCCAATATATCAGGGCAGAGCGCCCTATGGGGCCCAGGTTGCAGCTCCAGCATCCCGTTCCCACCCCTTATGAATCATCTCTCGTCATCGCTCCGAGTGATCCCTGCAGAGGGTTGAGTTACGCATGAGGGTGGAATTACGAGTGACGGCGAGGGTCCCTTGGAAATGGAGGGGTGAGAATATAAGGGGTGGTTATCAGGCGATTCCATCTCAGTAGGAAGTGGGGAAGGGAAATGTTCAACATTAGCATTGCTAGGACCACGCAAATCTGGAGCTTGACGTAATATTATACAAGGAGAAATCAATTCATTACAATTATGCTTCCTGAAGTACAATTATATTCCATGAAGAAAATTGAAATCATCACCCACAAGAGTGATAAATCTATCCATATCAATACTAATAAATAATTATTACTTTTCAAAAATCCTCTAAATCAGAATTTTCCCTCACAATTCACGAAATAGATCTCCCTGAACAATTTTGATTTGTTATAATTAATAATGAACTTTGAAATCGAGCAAGATAACTCCTCCAAAATTGGTATGTAGAATCCAAAAATCGAATAAAAAAATTTTCGTCCGTACGCCGAACGCCGTACCATTATTTACAACCACTGAGCAGGTTAGGTGTAGGTACTTGGAAATTAAAGTTTTGATGAGGTAACTGCTATGCAGGTCGATTCTGTAACTCGCTATTTGGTTGACGTTATCGCGTCGGATTCGGTATCCCTCCCGTGCAACGACAGGTCGATAAAGAAATTGGAATTCGGTAATCGGGCATAGCGAAGTTTGGTCGTTGCATTTCAAAATAACGACGTCGCTATGTGATCCAACAATTTTTCGGTCTAGAGCGAGCGAAAGGTAGCAACGCGTGATTTTTAGCCAATGGGAAGACGTATTGATAATAGTTTCCAACTGTTATCACGGGTAGAAGATCACTGCAGTTTGCAAAATGTCGGATTCATATTTTTTGCCGTGATGAATATACAAAGGAATGACGCGTAAAAACGGAGTTTTTCTCGTGATTCGTGCTTTTGTATCATGGAATAATGATAAATGGAAAGAATTACTTTTCATAAATCGGATTCATCAGTCACATTGGTATGAATTTCGTCCGTCCACGATGCTTCGAATAATCAACTGCCTGTCCATCTTACTACAAGGTAAGAATCGTCTTGTTATTTATCGTTTATTCATACTCACACATTCATACTTATTGGTACCTTCAACTACTTTGAGTGAGAAGTCAATAGCTAACTGCCTAATTGTGTGCGGTATACATTATTGTTACAGATTCCGGGAAACAAGTACCTAACCCCTACTCACGAAAATTTCGGAGTTCTCGATGTCTTTTCAGAACAAAATAGATGTATTTCACTCTCAAGGGTGAAAAAAACCTAATATCACTTCAAAATTTATGAATCGCTGTTTTACTCATGTAAAGTTTTATGTACGTTATAAGACTGAATGAACATAATATTATTGTATTCAATAAAACGTAAGATTCATGACGTAATTTATTTATCTACCTTCACATTCATATTTCTTTGATTCAATTTTATGTTACAATTTTCATCTACCACGTCATAATCTCTCCTACCGTCGACGTCGATTACGGATATAAACAATCGTAAATTCGTGGTAAATATTTTCTCTGGTGATAGGTAGCAGGTAAGTTGGTATAAAAAAGAGCATTATCAGCACAATTATTTTAGCAAAAAATTATCAATTTTAGGGGTTTTCTTCATTTTAGGAAGAAACTTACCTACCAATTTCCGAAAATGACAGTATAATTATTTTTATCATCATTCAATGTTGATATAAAAAATGCTGTTGATAGTTTGTCAAAAACTCAATTCCATTGAAAATACTCCCTTTACTATGATCAACAGAGTACATGAATTTCTATACGAATTAACAGCTTGAAATAATATAAATACTACGATTTTTGTTTAATACAATTGTAGAAAAAAAATCAAGTAAGACACAAATTAAAACGGCGAATAAACTGCTCATTATGAGGGTCGGATATTATTTTTTAAATATTCACCAGAAATTATGTACGAATGTATAAATTTTATTCTCAAAATGATTTGATTAACAAAACTAATAACCCACAATACGGAAATGCACAGAGCAACTCGGAAACTGAAATATGACTTCGAATAGGTTAGGAATTAAAGAGCGTTTTAAGCTACTTTTTCACAAAGACGGTTGTCGTAATCCGTACCGGGGGGTTTCGAGCCGCCGAGATGGTAACGACACTTTTCGGCCGAAATAGCGACCACTGGGCGACAGTTGTCGCTATTTCGCGTCTGCAGAATCGCGATCGTCGCTATTAATCGTTATTGTTATCATAACGACACTTCGTTGTCGCTATTATCCCATAACGAGTTAGAGAATAGACCTAATGGACCGGATCATCGACACAATCGTGTTATGGATACGAGTAAGCTATGTGCCACACTCTGTTGACATACCTCTGTTGCTTTTCAGTCTAACAAGGTAGCAGAAGCTTTGTTTTCACTTTTCAAGGTTGAAATCAAAATGTTCTCCAAATTCCTTGCTGAACAATTTTGGTTTCGTGTCTGTATGTCTGTGTGTCTGTCATGAAGTCATTGTAACCTGCATAACTATACGAAGCTATTGTCCGATTTCGTTGAAATTTGCAGGCATTGTTTAGATTGGCGTATAGATAATTCCCTTTGAAAACCATTGCCCCCCCCCCCCCCAATTGATAGTAGCCTCTGCGCATGTGCAAAGTATAATTCTTGTAACTGCCATAACTTCCACATTTTCCATCTGATTTCGTTGAAGTATTTAGAGATTGTACACATTGGGACGTTGATGGTCCCCAATGAAAATCATCGCCGCCGGTCTATAGTACCCAGTGCGCATGCGCAAACTTGAATTTCCCTGTAACAGCCAAATTTTCCATTTTGTCAACCCGAATGCGATGAAGTCCTCAGAGATTGTGAGGACTACCCTCATGGTCCCCTATGAGGGTAGTCCAAGGTATCTACTTGGAGATTGATGTTTTGGGATAAGCTACATATCATCGGATCATGTATACAATCCGGTTATGGATACGTGGAAGCTATGTGCCACACCCAAAAGGCAGACTTGTAGCGACTTTCAAGGAAAATTAAGCTATTGCAATGGCCTATATAATATATATTTATATATAGTACAATGAAAAAGAGCGTATAGTTGTTGAACCCAGAAATGCAGTAGCCATGTGGGTACTCTATGAGTTCGTGGAGACGAGTAGAACGTGAATATGGACATCTTACATCTTCAAAACATGCCCAGTGCACACAAAATGTTGATGTGGTATACTGAAAATCGAAAAGAACAAAAAATAGCCATGTGGGTACTCTATGAGATCTTGGAGACGAGTAGAACGTGAATATGGACTCCTAACATTTCAAAGTATAACCTGTGCATACAGTATGTTGGTATGGTATGCTGAAGATCGAAAAAACCAACAATAGCCGTGTGGGTACTCCATGAGCTCCTGGATACGTGTGAAACATAAATATGGACTCCTTACATCTTCAGAACATATCCCGTGCAATCAGCATTCTGCCTTATTAGCGAATTTTCAAGGAAAATGAAGCTTTTGCAATGGCCTCAAAATTGTTAGAATTAACTTTTTCAAAAAATTCTTCACTGAAATCCGTTTTGGAACAGTCTTAAGCGATCCCTGTAGTGTTAAAAATATATGCATTTCTCCGAAAATTCGCTCATTAATTCATACTGCATAAATGGACTTTCTTTTGTATTCGAATTATTTGAATTTACCAGAACAAGAATAATATAACAAGCCCAAAAGTTGGAACAGAGTTTGAACTGGGGGACGGAAATAAATCTCACTGAAATATCGATCGAAGCTGCGATTCTCGTTTTTCCTCGTTCAGAGATTGAAATCAACTCCCTTTCATTAATTGCGAAGCCTCTTCATCCACTTTAGCAACTCTAAAACAGTGATTGGCTGGCTTCCTCCGACCTCGGGATCCTCCCTGATTCACCGGTTCCCCTTCTCTCGCCTTCCCTTTCTCGTTCTTCCGGCTTCCGCAGTTCAACCCCGGAAGACGCCTCGTAGGCGGAAGTGCACTAAAGATGTTGTCGCTAATTGCGAAGGCTCAGCTGCCGCAGGGGCGGATCACCCGGTACGAGAGGGTGACTAGAGCTTATCACTTGGGGGTTTGAAAAAGGGTTGTCGGGTTGGTGTTGGATGTTCTTTGCCTCGAGGGATCGTAATGGAACAAACTGTATAAAACGGATGAGGAAAAACATCGCTAATGAAATTTGCACATGTCTTCCGCTCTGGTTTCCTCACGATAAACTAGGTCTACCTCCATCAGACCCTATACAAGCAGACATTTTTCATAACTTATTGACATTTCTTAACCCTAATTGCACCAACAAAATTGTTCAACAATTTCTGGGGAAATTTTGTTAATCATCAAAACAAAAATAATAAAATAATTAATAATTGTAATAATTAATTTTAATAATTATAATTGTTATTGTTAATAACAATGTATGTTGTAATTGTTGTTGTTGTGTGTATGTTGTAATTATTGTTGTTGTTAATTGTTGTTGTTGTTGTTGTTTTTTATAATTGTAATAATTAATTTTAATTGTTGTCATTTTTAAACTTCCAATAGCTCACAAAAAATTCAGCTCCACCATTGAATTTAAAATTGCAATTTAAACTACGCCATTGAGTTTAATTTGATGTCACTAATGGTACCATGCAAAAAATTAGTACTAACCAATGTTTTAGTAAATTAATTACGTTCAGTAATCAAGATATACTTGTAGAAGGCAAAAAATGCGCCTTTCAACCACAGAAAAATGTATCCCAGATTAAAACACTTTGTTTCACATTTTCACAGCAAAGTTCAATATAAACGCTGCAAATTATTACACAAAGGTTTATTTTTTTTTCTATATAGATCACTCGTCTGCAAAGAACTTGGCTTTGCCATTATCACCACCTACCAACCATAGATACTACCTACCTACCACAACCCTACAGCGATCGCATTTTGGCCAGATAAAATTTGAACGGATATTAGGCCTCTTTTGCGATTCACACTCGTGTTTCTAATTTATCGTAAGTCCAAGCTCTAAATTCTCGTAGGGAGCGAACGGTTTGTCCCACAGGGCTTCGCGTGGTCTCTACAAATTCAATACAATCTTGGAAAAAAATCATCAACATTTTTTGAGTTAGGGCGTTTTTGCACTCATGTTTCTGATTTATCGTAAGTCCAACCTTTAAGTTTTGAGGGGGGGGGGGGGTTCCTCATTGAAAATAATAAACCAAAAAGTTGCAGTCGGGGGTGTGTTTAACTCCAGTAGTATTAATGGATGCATATACTCAGACTTCATGAAAAATCGTCGAAATTTGGTGTCACTAGAGATATTATGGTCCAATTAGAGTTAAGTAATATTATCATCATTATTCAGCTTACGTAAAATCTAATTATGTAGGTACTTGGCACTGATGGGATGAGGGAATCTTCAATGTGAATTACTCGTTGAATGGTAGTATTACACCGTTCACAACGCACACTCGTCAGCCGTTAAAACTAGTTGCCTAAACTTAGGTTCATGTCAATTGAAACTTTGTCATCTTGTTCAAATGAGCCAAAACTTCAAAATCGGTTGACACACAATTAACCTCATAAATTGTCTTAAATAGTTCAACTAAATGCTTCTTGTTGGTAGATTCTATAAAACCATCAAACGAATCAAACACTGTCGAAAATTTATTGAGCTTCGGCACCCACTAAGTGCCTTTCAAATGCCTTCTATTTTTAAACGAAGAAAGCTTTCTTACGTTTCATGTGGTCACGTGAAGAAAGATTTTTTTTTTGTTCAATAGTAATAAACAAAGAACAGTAGGCTAATGCAGTCTGGAGGTATACCACTATGAGGCCCTCTAGTTCGCAATGGAGAGTATCTGATATCAAGTTTCCACTGTTTTCCCATCAATATTTAAATGAACAGAACAAGAAAGTTCCAGTCTGTTTTCCAATACTTCACTATATTGAAAATGGCCATATTTTTAATTTAATCAATTTGTGACCGACTTCTAAACGGCCGAAGGACCGTAAAAGAAGAGATCTCAATTCGATGTCTTGGGACAACGATGTTTTTAATTGTTTATTTGTACGTCTTAACATTTTGATTTTCTTTTTACCAATCTACCTGATTCTTTTTTAAATGTGTTCTACCAGTATCCATTGTGGTTCCGTTCCAAGTGTAGAAAATTAGTTAAAACAATTGAAAAATGTGGTAGTAAAAATTTGAACAATTAGGTAATTGTAGAGTAGTTTGCCAAGTGGGGTTCAATAGATGTACCAACTAAATACTGAGCACCCAACTTTGCAGCTTGATTTTGTCGGAATACTGCACGAATATACTAGGATAACTACCTACTAAGAGGTAGTGAGGTAGCACCTTAATTCATAATATGATGAAAAGTTGATAACCCATTTACTCCTAACTACCGTTGCTGATGATTCTTTAAATATTTCTTACTATTTGCACAGAAACGAGACTGTAGTCTTGAATTATCATACCTATCTAAACTTATATCTACCTAAACCTGGAGAAAAATGAAAGTTCACCGATTTTCTTTGATTATCTCAATTTCTTTACTTCTTCCAAACTTAGTAACGCTGACAGGGGCAGGATCAAGAAAGAAGAGAGTAATACTCGGTCTCGAGGCATGGGAAAGCACCCGCGACTTTTATCTATCCTTCAGGTAAGGTGCGACCTTTCTATCACATAATGCTGATGAGGAAAGTAGGGGTTGGGTAGGTTAAGGAGGAAAAAACATTCAAGGCCGAGCTTTGAGGACGCCTATACCTCCCATCAGAAATCCGCAGAAGTAGATGAATTTAGATACTCAGCCCAATGACGATGTGCTGCTCCAAGCACTGAGAACTCGGCATGTGAGCAAAGGTTTTAGAGCAGGTCATATTGCTCGATAGGAACATGCTAACTGCTGTCTGACAAAATCTAGATCAGTAGCAACACGGGAGACATCTCAGCTCGAGCCCTGGAGAGCCTGGAGAAAAGCATGGTCATAGACAGAGAGGAAATGCCAATCCCTCCGGTCTCAACAAGAGTGGACAAAGGCACTTGAGACACCAAGTGGGAAGCCAAGCCAAGAGTGTGCAGAATTACTTTAATGTCTTAAGTCTTCAGCCTCTCGGTAGTAAGCCTGGCGAAAGCTAGCCCGTAGGTCAGTTCTCGCAGTATGCACGTGCAGAAAAGGAAAGCTGTTTGTTGTTGTGCTGCTTGTTTGTTTTTAGCCTTTCTTTGCCAGTTCCTGCATGCAACCACTTTCATAACTGCAAATGTCGCCTGCTCTCCGAGCCTCGTAATCTCAATAAAAGCAACTTACTCGAGGTCTAGAGAGAGGACTGCTGATTTGCGGACTGTAGCTCCACCAGCAAAAAGGGGAGGCCGCACTGCTATTGCAAGGAGACCTACTGGCCTTCTGGATAAGCTGCTTACAGTCGCTTCTCAAGCGTAGGGATTTCATAGCGGAAAGGGGGAGATCGCGAAAGTAGCCTCTCAAATACTTGACAAATAATAATCAATACCCTCTGCAACTCTCTGGTAGCATACCTGGGCCTCCTTCTTTTCAAGTCATTGGTCACAACACCAAGCTGCCGTTTTATGTGGAGCCCTCAGCTAGATTTCATTTTTGATCGCTTGGTCACAAACCTTACATTGGTGGTTTAATCTGGGGCGGAGGAAAGAGAAGGAGGATTTGAGGAAGAAGATAGAGTGGAGACTTCTGTTCTAGTGACCACCCCTACCCACACCAGACACAATAATCAAAGTCATAATAGCTATATTCCTAGGAGATAATATCACCCTGCTCCATGCAATTTCGAGTAGGATGAATTATTCTACCAACTGAAATACATCAAGCGTAAGTGCTCAATAACAATTGAAGCCGTTTCTTCCAGGTACTACGTTTTCTTGGCTAAAGCGCCCTATGGGACGACCGTGGACGAAAATCCAGACACTTACCGTTTTTGGAAAGTCACGAGATGGTTCAAGAAAATAGGCGCCAAGGTTGAGTGGCATCATTGTGGAGGTTCTCTGATCACTCCAAATGTCGTCCAAACAGCTTGCCACTGCCTGGCGTACTTTCCCCAGCGACCAAAAAATAATAACTATCACTTTAGTCATGCTAGGGCGATGAACGTTTGGGAAGACCGCATTTACTCCTACGTCGGTGCAAACCAAATAGAGAACATGCCCCTCACTATGCTGGTGCCCAAATACTACGTCATTTACGAGCAGTGCAGAAAATTCATACACCACCTTCAATTCAGCGTGATGGATTTTGGATTGATTATCACTGAAGATTCGATAGTTAAGAGGCTTCCAACAGCAAATATATCTTACGCTCCGGTCTACAAAGCCGCAGACATCCTAAAATATTACTATAAAAACATCCAAGTAGAACGCATGTGTCTAGTTATAGGACATGGACAATGGAATGTACCGTACTCGGCGGAATCTGAACTTTTAATCGATGGTAGTTCTTCAGAAGTACAGAGATGGGGTTGGAGAACTATTATGAGCAGTGTGGATTGTATGGCTGCAACGTTCAAGCTCATCGACAGACGAATAATAATGAAGGAGTACCATGCCTACTTCGACTACGCAAAGGAAAGCACTTGGGTATGCTTACAGGTAGGACATCCAGAAACAATACTACATGTACAATCGAGGCACCGTTTGACAAGAGGGTACTTAATAAAACAGACCCACTTTCATAATCAATTTCTCGTCCATAGACAAAGCCTTTTTTCGATTTCTGAGCCTGATTCTTCCGCTATGCTAAGTTTTTCTCCTTCTCAGTGCTATACAGGGTGTCCGAGATCGATACGGCCAAACTTCAGGGGTCGGCTTTACATTGTATTTACAACAAAAATTGTCTCTTAGCAATTGTCTTTCAACCCCTTGTTTTTTCAAGGTTTTTAATTTAACGATTTTTTTGTATGTAGAACCTAGTCTCACTAAAATGACTTTTAGCTCCCTTATTTTTCGTGAAAATTCAAATCTGATTCACCGTTGAAGAGAGCATTAAATTTCCCCTCGGATGAGCTACAATACACATTTTAAACTTGTACCTAGTTGGATTTTTTCAAGTTTCCAACGGTTTAATCAAAAAATATTTTCCAACCGAATTTAGGGGAGAAATTTGTGTTTGAAGCCGGAAAAACGTGGATTTTTTTCAACGAAATCGACGGTTTGACGGGAGGATTCGGGGGTTCTCCTCCGCCGCCGCTCCTCCCACCATCCATCCAACCCCGAATCCACCGTCAAAACGTCGATTTCATTGAAAAAAAATCCACGTTTTTCCGCCTTCAAACACAAACTTCTCCCCTAAATTCGATTGTAAAATATTTTTTGATTACACCGTTGATAGCCTATTATTCGTATAGGATAACCTATTATTCGTATTAATCTAGATTATACCGTTTAATGCTATTTTCAACGGTGTAATCAGATTTGAATTTCCACGAAAAATGAGGGAGCTATAGTCATTTTAGTGAGACTAGGTTCAACATACGAAAACAAATCTTTACATCAAAAAACCTTGAAAAAGCAAGTGGTTAAAAAATTGCTAAGAGACATTTTTTGTCGGAAACACCTTGTAAAATCGACCCCTGAAGTTTGGCCGTATGTATCTTTCTCGGACACTCCGTATAGCCTGATTTATCATTTTCGGTTTTTCACACCTAGGAAAATAATGTCTGCCAAGTGAGTGTGGCATACTCACTTTGCTATGCCACACTCATTTTTATAATTTTGAGTAGCTAATCTCAAAACATCGATATTTAAATACCTTGCATTACCCTGGTAGTGTACCATCTATACTCCAACCTGCACTATCTCTGAAAATGTCATCGAATTCGGGTGGAAAATGTAGAAGTTATGGCTGTTAGGTACTGAGTATACACATTTGAAAATGAATTCCCTGAAAATTACATCAAAATCGGACAATTTTTGTAGTTTGCTCATAACAAGAATTTCATGACCTACAGACACACACAAACGGACAGACATGGAAACAAAATTGGTCATGAAGGTCTAAAACTTAAAACGCGAGTGGAAATTTTGATTTTGGAGAAATTATTTTCAAAACCTTGAAAATTGAAAACAATGGTTCCGTATGCCCTTGACGATAAGTTGACCTCCAACAGCACAGTAGCAAGTTTTCGAAGAGATGGGTGTACAACTACGGACGCGGGGATTCAGGCGGCCCCGTAGCTTGCGACAGTGCGTATTTCGCCGTTAACAGCATGAAGCAAGATGAGTACGCCATGGCTGGTCCCATAGCTCACACCACCTTCGAGAACGCCGCAGAATTCCGAGACAATTTCATGAGCTGGATCGACAGATTTGGAACAGACAAAGGCGATTCAGTTAATCACATCACAGATAGGATCTTCGTCCCAACGCCAGAAATATATCGTTTTTCTCGAAGCTCTATTCGGACGATTGAAATTCTTCCACCATTGTTTTCTACATTATTTCTTACCACTATGTCGTTCCTCTTCTTTAATACATAATTTGTTTAATCGAATTCTTTCCTTGATAACGTTTGAATGAATGATGTTATTGTTCGCCACAGATGTGCGTAACAACGGTCAACCAGTTCCTTATAACTAGGGTGTTTTTTTTCCGGCAGGCATTTGAGAAAATCTTTAAGATTTTAAGATCCATAGGTGGAGTTGGATCTCGTAAGATACCTGGAAGGATCGCATCTTCCGGTTATGTGGGATTCAAACCCACTAAAAAACACCTCCTTTTCTCCCACATTGGAACTAAGCTCGGAACCATTTAACACATTACTTCGAGCTGAGTCCTGGGGCGTTTAATCAGTTCTGGGTGAGGACCAGATGCTCCCTCCGCTCTCTTTCACGTGCTAATAGTATCTTCCTTGTCAAGATGCTTTCTGTGTACTCTGCCACAGCAGTCCAGCTCCTTCACCTTCCAGCATCCTGCTGACAACAGCCTCTGGCGTTGAACTCTGGGGAGCTAACTCCAGGTCTGCCATCAGCTGGTCTCTTTCAGGCGCCCATTTGGTGCTTTTGAAGAAGGTGTGGAGCACATCATCGTCATCTTTGTTCTGGCAGTGTAGACATGTTGGGGCAGATACCTCCCAATTTTATGCGAATAGGCATAAAAAAGTCCATGTCCTGAAAATAACTGCGTAAGGAAGAAGTTCACTTTCAATCCACGTCTGAATGTTTGGCACCAGCCGTGCAGTCCACCTTCCTCTATGTTCTCCCGTCCATATATCTTGCCAGTTTGCTATTGTGCGCTCCCTTTCTTCCTTTGCTATGCAGGCCCTGTTTCCTTCATCCCTTCTCTCAAAGATTCTCGAAGATAACTAGCATGAATAATAGGTTTCTACTCGACTTGCTGGTTACGAAGGATTATCCAATAAGGTACGAAAAGCCCGTAGCTATTATCAATCCTTCAGGTAAGGTAAGGTAAGGTGCGATGGAAACCTTACTATCACATATTGCTGCTGAAGGAAGTAGGGGTTGGACATTTTTAAGGAAAAAAAAATCCTCACCCTATAAAACTTTCTTTGTGGACGCCTTTACTCTCTAAGTTTCAATTTTTTCCAACTCATTGTCAGCAAGAACCAGCATCAATACTGTACTAAACTACTAATAGTTCATCCTCCATGATTGTTTCAAGTATACTTCCGCGGAAAACTTTCTCAAATAGGATTACAAGCTCAAACCAAAGGGAGTTAGATCCCTTCTAAATATCTTAGTTAGGAGTTTCGAAACTCGAGGAATGGAAGAACGGATAGTGGTTCTTGGTCCGATAGCCTGCACGTACCTACCTTGGAGTATCTTGGCAAAGGAAACCTCTTGTCAAAGTTTGTTCGGTTCGGAAACTGTGAAGTGAGCCGCATTAGATGTTAACTCCAGACCCTTTCAACCCCGCACGCCCTTACGTCGCTTTCCACGATATTTGAACCGCTCATCTTATTTGAAAGTTCGTATAATGGGGGAAGGTTCCGGATGGCCATCGAGCCCTCCTTGAGCGTAACGCCAACAGTAACCACGGAGTAGTTAGGGAGCCTAATAGATGGCGGTAGGATCCCCAAGGGTGGATTTTGTGACGTAAAATAATTATTAGTAACCCTGTTGAAAAGGGTGGTGCAGTGAGGATCGTTATCACCAGGGTGATGTTGAGTCATCGCTGTGGTCAGCGAACCTACCTTTCACACCTTCAGAAACTGTTGGCTCATAGGGAGCGCTTCCTTGCGAGTTTCTGCAGAGTAGGGGAGAATTCCAAGATGCCGACGTGTTATGATATACCTACCTTGTTCAAGATTCAAGAAATACCGAATAAGCACGATTGATAATGAATTATGCAACAATTAACATAATTACAGACGAAGCCAACTACTCATCAGCTGATATAGATCATTATTAATAAGTAAACTAGATAGCTATCGAACCAATCATAAATCGCAATATATTACCTCAGGAGTATCGTGGGTTGTTCAATAGAGATTTTATCATACCAAGAAGTGCTCAATTAAATCATGAAAAAATTATTCGAGAACCTCTTCATTCCATCAGGTAAACTGATCAGGATCTGAGTTCAGAAGAAGAAGAAAAATTGATTGAAATACTCCATTGGACCATGGTGAGTTTAATGTCACCGAAAACGTCTGAGGAATTCCATAGCTGGTGCCATCAGATTAACTAAATTTAAATTGCAATTTAAAAATTAATGGGCAGAGCTGAATTTTTTTTAAACCATTTTTCTTGAGTTATTAAAAATAAAAAATGATGACAAAAAACACAAACGGTGGATACAGCTTTCGTACAAGTACGCAACCACGAGAGACATTTTATGTCTTATGTTTAATAAATTGAGAGCTTTCCAATGAGTGGTGAACGATTTTTGTGGGGTGGGAAATGAGGAAGTTAGTTTTCCCTAGGAACGATTGGTTGTACGTGAAAATCATCAGAAATTTCCGAGTAACGCTCCCCTCGTAACGCTCCCCGCGTGACGATCCCCGTGTGACGATTTTTCATTTATGTGCCATAGTAAAGACATAAAATGTCAAAAACTTGTTAATTATTGACGTGTGTATCTACATTATTAACGTGAGTATCTTAATTATTAACGTGTGTATTTTTGAGTTTTCCGGAGACCTCATTGGCACACAAGGTGACCTTTACCCTCATGTGCCATGAGTATCCCAGGTGCAAGACTCATTTATAACTAGTTCTGTTAATGTTAGTTAATTTTAGTTTATGTTACAGTTAATGTTAGTTATAACTAACACCCTGATATGATATTATGTCAATAATATGGCCGCACAAGTGAAAAGTGCGTTTCGCACAAATCGGTAATTTTCCATTTCTGGCTCTGGCAGTGAAAAGGTTATCATAGAATACTCATCGAATAATATTAATTTTGTGGATTATATTGTTTATAAACTTTATTTTGTTGATAAAGTTTATAAACAATATAATCCACAAAATTAATATTATTAGATATCGAGGAAGCTATATTATAGCTTCCTTGTTCCATAGTTGCAGAGTTCGATGGGGAATCATTAGTATAATTGAGGCCCCCAGATTCAAAACCGGACTTAAGCAAAAAAATCGATTTTCGTTTTGACATTTTATGTCTTTACTATGGCACATAAATGAAAAATCGTCACGCGGGGATCGTCACGCGGGGAGCGTTACGCGGAAATTTCTGGTGATTTTCACGTACAACCAATCGTTCCTAGGTAAAACTAACTTCCTCATTTTCCACCCCACAAAAATCGTTCACCACTCATTGGAAAGCTCTCAATTTATTATTAAACATAAGACATAAAATGTCTCTCGTGGTTGCGTACTTGTACGAAAGCTGTATCCACCGTTTGTGTTTTTCCATCAATTTATCAATTTATTTTCTATCTTATTCAACAGAAAACAATAGGGCGCATTAGCTTGCAAACTCATAGTTTCAAAAGCGGCTTCTTTCCGCCTTGAAATCGATCCAGAAGGTGAGCCTCAGGTTCAAAACCAGCCTAATGCAATTTGCGAGTTTACCCGCTAGGAGCTCCCCGTTCCCTCGGAATGCGTGTGAGGCACCTGTGGGGTTATCCTTGCTTGTTTTGGTTTATTATTTTCAATAATAAACCAATAATCGACCAAGAAAAAATTGTTTTTAATACCCCCTCAAAATTTGATGGTTTACGTTTCAAGGTACGTAGAATCCAAAAATCGAATAAAAATTTGGCCGTCCGTCCGCCGTACGCGGCACTTTTGCCATTTAGCATTGACCGATTTTGATGAAATTTGGTATGTAGGCTCTTTGGGGTCTAGTTGTGCCCCGAAGATTTTGGTTGATGTAGGTCACTTCTAAGGGTTCCAAAATTAATTTTGAAATTTTGAAAACGCCCTAACTCAAAAAATTTTAAAATAAAGATATTGTTTTTCCTTCAATTTAAGATTCTATAGGATTTTTTGAATTTTTTGAGACCACGCGGAGCTCTGTAGGACAAACCGTTCGCTCCCTACGAGAATTTAAGGGTTTTACGTACGATAAATCAGAAACACGAGTGTGAATCGCAAAAGAGGCCTAATCTCCGTTCAAATTAAAGCTGACCGAAATGCGGTCGATATTTTCCTTCAAGTTGGATGGTTGGTGGCTTTGCAGACGAGTGATCTATATAGAAAAATAATAAACCATTGTGTAATAATTTGCAGCGTTTTGTTTACTGTCCAATGTCCACGTCCAGTTCGTATGTTCCTTCCGTCGAGATTTTCATTGTCTTCCCGTTGCCGATCGTGATTGTGTTTGGAAAGTGATTAGGTATGGAGGTTCATCCTTCTCCCGTGTATCATCAGCAACACCAGCGAAAATATAAGATATTCATAATTTGCTCGTAAAACGTTTCGGGGACCAATGGATGGAGAATGAAACCTTGAATTTCTATCGAAACCTCCGTTCCAACCAAGATGCTGCTGAAGAACAGCCTGACTGTCTTGACACACCAGATGAGCCTGAAGAAGTGTTAAAGTCGCAATATTTTTTACATGATTATTTTTTGTCGTTACCAAGAATTTTTCGTTACCGAGAAACCAATGAGAGCTTGTAGAAAAAGTGAAATTTTGATGCTCTGTTTTACTAAAAAAAAACTTTCTGAAACGTATCTTGACGTGCGAGTTGAAGATAAAAACGGTTGTTTTTTAAAACTTTAAGAATGTTTTTTTTTTTACTAAAAGTTTATTATGTTTTCACTGAAATTTCAATTTTGATTACTCAAATTATTTTTAAATTAAGGTTTTTTAAGATTGGGTAGCTTGGCTTACGTTTTTTATCCCATCCTTAGTCATTTCAGAAATGCATTTCAAATTGAATGAGGTTCCAAAACGGACTAATACAATTTTAGTTTCAAGATCGGACTTTTGCAAATTTCAATAAGCCATAACTATTGACTGAATGAATTGAAAATGTTGAAATTTTGGCTAATTAATGCTGTAACTATTTGCAATCATGGGAAATTATTAGAACTTACAGAAATCTAGTGACTCTCCTGAAAACACTTTTTTGTTTCTCCTGAAAAAATTGTTTTTTTTTGCATAAATCCGGTTTTGAATCTAGGGGCCTCAATTAGTAAGCAATAAAGGAACCGAAATATTGAAAAATTGGATATTTTGTGAATATTATCCCCTCACTCTCCTCCTCCCCTTGGGAATTTTGATACTCAGGTGAACTAGTGAGCAATTTGGAAGATTTCCGAGTCGAACAAAAAATATACACGCAAATCGGTTGGAAATTGAGGCCTGGGCAGAGTTTACAAGATTATGCCTGCAAACGCACGTTTTTTAAGCATTAACCCTGTATATGAACTGAGGCTGCCCGTGAGGTTAAACGTTCGTACATTTCACTTTCGTTTGTTATAGTAACTAATCATAGATTGTTGTTCAATGCACATGGGAGATGACTATCTTAGAATGACTTGTATCTTACGTAGTCATAGATAAAAATGAAACAATCGGGCTGGTCTTTGTCTTTTCTCTGGAGTTAGTAGCTCTAGTTACGAACATTCTCGGTGGAAAGGGACAAATAAGCTGTCTTATCGTTCAAAGCACAAAATGACTCGAGTTAATTTAATAAATCATTCACTTCATTCATGATTCATACTCTGACTGCACCAAAATAAACTTGCTTTTTCTTCGTCGCTGATGAAAGCGAAAGAACTATTGTTACCCTAGGAATTGATCCAATTTCCAAACATGGTCGGAAATGTTTTTCTTATTTTTGAAAAAAAATAGGTTCCTCTTTTCTCGTCTCACTTCCCCGTGGTGTACAATGGTCGACCTTACAGGATCTCACATATTGACGTACGCTCTCCTATTCAGCGTGTCGAGAAGATATCTTTAGCACGGCACCATTATTGACTGGGTCTCTGTAACCCACCTCTTGATTACTTCCAATTGTCTTCCTTTCAAAACCCTTCCACCTGTTTTATTTGCTCTTTTCTTCTCTAGCTCCATAGCTTCTTCATCTCTTCTCTCCCATTGTCCACTTCAAGCGTTGCCTTCGGTCCCCAGGCTGATTAATATTCTTTCACCGGTTCTCCCAACAATGAACACCAACCTTGAGCCCTCATAAACAAGATGAACCTAAACAGATGAGTAATGGTTACAAGTTTGTTTATTCGTGCTGTTTACGTCAGAATATGGCTGGCCATTTTAAACGGGTCTTGAGTGAGATTATTTGATATTTTAGAATGTTGATGGTAGATATTTATGTTGTAAACTGTTTAAACTCAAATTCCAGGGAATAGGTATGATGATTTAGATGAACCTCTCATAGAGATCACGTCGGTTTGTATGTTTTAAATGTACAAACAACGAGGCGCCTTTCATTTTATTTGGTCATTGGCTCTAATATAAAGATTGCAACGAAATCCATAATCAACAATCTCAGAGCCCAACTACTCTCCACATTTGAATGAAATTGGGCCATTGGATCGCGAATATTAGGAAAATACTGCAAATTATTACACAAAGGTTTATTATTTTTCTGTATAGATCACTCGGCTGCAAAGATCTACCAGACTTATTTTTGTTTCACAATCAAGTTTATTTTGAAGAAATAAACGTATCGCACTCAATTCGAAAAAATAGGAAGTTTCGGGTGCCTTCATTAGGAAATTGGATTACTGGTTGCTAAGGACGCAAAATGGAGTACAACTTGAAGAAACGAACGACGATCGCATTTGGTCAGATAAAATTTGAACGGAGATTATACCTCTTTAGTGATTCACACACGTGTTTCTGATTTATAGTAAGTTCAACCCTTAAGTTCTCGTAGGAAGCGAACGGTTTGTCCTACAGAACTCCGGGTGGTCTCAAAAAATTCTAAAAATTCAATACTATCGTAAATTGAAGGAAAAACAATACCTATATATCAAAAAATTTTGAGCTAAGGCGTTTTCAAAATTTCAACCCTTATTTTTCAAGCCTTACGAGTGACCTACATCAACCAAAAGCTTCGGGGCCCAACTAGACCCCAAATGGGGTCCGTATACCAAAATTTCATCAAAATCGGTCCTTGGGAACTAAGGAAAGTTACGGCGGACGGCAGAGGGCGGACTAACGACCAAATTTTTATTCGATTTTTGGATTCTACGTACCTTGAAACGTAAATCAACAAATTTTGAGGGGTTAAATTTTTTTCTTGGTCGATTCCAAAGGTTCATTATTGAAAATAATAAACCAAAATTAAGTTTCCTTCGAGGATTTGCCCTTCCTCCTTTGCCCGTTTTTGCCCGATATAAGGAGTAGAGTACAAATAGAAGGGCAAGGAAATTGAGTTTGAAAAAACCTCTAAATTGATGAATTCCTGAGGAAATTCTGATTGAGTAATTAAAGAAATTTATTATTTGTTAAAATAAAAACACAAACCATAAAATTGTGGTAGTGATCGACGCAAAGGAATGACGGTTTTTGGTTATTGCAAAGAAAGCAAGTACTCTACCAAGATCGGCAAGCTAAAATCTGACCAAAAAATCTACATATCAATTGAAAATAACCGCAACGACCTGCTCCTTTATCATAATTTTCCCGTATTATTATTGCAGTGCCTCAAGACGTAGTTCCAAGACCAAGCGGAAGCTTCTAAACTCTTCCTAAATGGTACGGGAAAACAATTATGTGAACTTTGTCATTTTAATAATGTTACAGTTTCAGTTTTAGGCAGAAGACATTTTGTAGCCATTCGAAAAACGTTTTTCGTTATAAATTTATTTATGGTATTTGTTTTTGTTTCAGTTCATTTGGTTAGCTGTGTAACTAATAGGTATGTTACTTCCCATCTTCGATATGTCAAGAAATGGAACGGTTTTTTGCCTGTTATATGCCTCAGTCCAAATAACCTCATTTCTTCCAAAATAATTGTCGGAGGGGAATTTACATGTCAGACCAACGTCAAGATGGGACGGGGCTTACTGAGTAAGATGGGAAAAGTCAATTACTGAACCTTTTACATAGGATTTTCGATTCACAGTGGCCTGTATGCCAACCTTCTGAACGAGTGGGGATCGTCAGTATTATGTCATGCTTTTATGATTCGGGATGGTATCGATGCTATTGCTTTTTGAAGGGTGTTCACACTCACCGTCACACCTTCGTGATACTTATTCCTGAGCTGAACTGAAGAAGATGGGATCGTATCTTCGTACAGCATTAAGAATATCGAAGACTCTCTCTATGATTCGTAAGTATGTGCAGGAATAGGACCAAATCGTCGTAACGAATAATAATCTGAGAATTCTGAGAATCGTTTTATTCACTGAACCGTCTTGATAAATTTTCCTCGTACCTGAATGTAGTTTATCTGCTCTTAGTTATGAAGCTATCAAATTATTATCGCAATTGTGTACTTAGCGGGTTTTTGCCAACATTATTTGAGATACTGCAACTCTCTAATCAGTTTAAATAATTTGCTACAAATTAATGGCCTGAAAGGCGGTATCTTCTTGGTCGTATTGGAATAGACCCAGAAGCGTGCCGGTCTCACATTAATTAGCCTAAGTAGAGAGACCTTCTCGCCAACTCAGCAGTTCAGAGCAGGAATCTTGGATTTGCTGAGAGAAACAGATAGCAGCGACAGACAAATAGGGTGGGAGCATGGTATGCAATTCAGACCGATTTAAATGAGGTAATCTTATGCAGTACATCAAATTAAGGGGGCCTATAAAGCGAGACCGTTTGTGAAATTCATCAAAACCGTAGCTCGTTTAGGCCAAATAGAGAATTAATTCAGTCTCGCTTTGCCGTTATTATCACCAACCTCCCTTATAACTGATGGAAATGACCTCCGCTTCAGTTTAGCTCAATATTCACAAGCGATGATACGTTTCCCGGCAGAAATCATCAACGGTTTCATTAAATCTCTCCCGCCTCGCAGGTTTGAATAGGATTTCCAACCGAATTTTACAATATCACGTGTAGTTTGAAATTGCATCAGATTTTTCGGAGCAAATCTGTCACAATATGAGTTAGACAGCAGTTATATCGTTACAACATCCGATACAACAGAATTCAATCCTTCATATGGGTTATTATGCATTAATGGTATTCACATTATATGTATCATTATACTGCCGTTCTAAGCCAGAAAGTCGTATCTTGATTTCACCCAACTTTTGTGAAAACACCTAATTTAGTGGCGAAATAACTCTTTCGTGGGATTATTTTTCCTCCTTTTACTACGAGTAAAGGTTTTTCTTAAAGAAAATTAGTAGCCGAATCGATTTCTGGAGTCAAAATTAAACATTTTCGAGTGTAAATTGTCAAAAAACGATATAAAATGTTTCCATTCCTATAGGTATTACTTACATATATGTGTATACTATATATGTATAGTATACATAAATATTTATATTTGTCAAGATACGAGTTTTCTTCTTCTGAATCGCTCTGAAACAGCTAGTTTCTTAGCAGAATCAAGTTAACACGCCTTAATGCAAAAATCGGGAGGCTTGTTTGAGGCATTTCTAGTAGAGATCCGACTCTAAAATTCCGAAAATCGACGGAAATCGACCAACAAAACCGGTGAGTACATATAACTCAATTTGTTAAAATTTTCACGTTACGACTTTCTGGCTTAGCACGGCAGTATGCGTAAATGTAGGTAGTATGAGACTAAGCGATGTAGAGAAGGTGGCACCTTCCTCTAGGCGCGCTGGTGGTCTCAATTTTAACCCTTATTTTCCAACTCTTGGGGCCGGGGGTACAATACCCGTTTAAACGTCACTCATCGATTAAACTACTGTTTAAACGGAGAATGCAGTTTAGGGCTGGGGTACAAGTTCCTAAACAACGCTTTTAGTTCCTGATAAGAGCTAAACTAAGACTAAAGTTAAACGGTCGCTGATGGCCGTTTAAGCTGAGCTTAGTGGGTAATAACGAGAAATATTGTTACCAATGTGGTGAAGGATTTTGGTTGAGGTTGAATTTTATTAAATATATTGTAGTAGCTGCTCAACTATGTTACATAATCCACTGACGATTTTAGTCTAGAAGTTAGTCTGTACAAATATTCATTAAATTTAAGGAATACCTAGTCGGAAAGAGCATTCAACAATTTGAACATTAAAATAGGAAAATATTCCAGCGTTTTATTTAAGTTTCAATGAACTAAAGATAGTTATTTCAAGAACGGAATCAAGAGGTAAAGTCACAAAAATTATAAAAAAGGTACATTTGTGTATTTTTCGGAAAAAATATACAGAATATCTCATACATTATTGATTTGTGATAGGTACCGTCATTTAATAAATAGATATCAGTCAGGTCCTTCACTCAGTTACACAATAATTGATTCATACAGAATAATATTGTATTGATAAAATAAAATGGGAAAGTAGGAGGAAGCGACCATTAGGAATAGGGCAGCACCCTTTGTAGGAAACGTATCTTCAGTTGAACGTGGTAATCACCAGAAAAAAAAGGAATGGGGGGTGATGAAAAGAGTTGTGAAGTAGGTAAGTAACTATGAAGAAGACGTGAGAAAGTACTTAAAAGAATGCATATATAGTATTACGAGCAATTTGAGCTACATGAGTTGCTGTAGATACCTACTTGCTGGTTTTGTAGGAGTGCTTTTTGGTAATACATTCTATCAGGTACTCTACCGATCGTTATGATTATTTACGTACATCAACCAATATTCGGAACAAAGTTGCTTGCTAGTGAAAGAAATAGTAGTTATCACTACTCACTTTCACATTATCGTCGGAAGTATTCGGCATGCAAAATTTCTTTTAATGATAAGAAATAGGATAAAATTAATATGTCGAAAGTAGTCACCACATCTTCGAAAAACCGGTTCTTGGAGCGGAAGACTCTTTCTTGAATAACCGATTTTTGGGTCGATCATGAAAGTTAATACGTCGTTTTCATTGTTGGTTTGTTTTTATTTATTTTTCGACACTCCTTCTTTCACCACTAGTGTATTACAATAAATAGAAACGCTAAAATGAAGGTTTTTGAGCCGATTGAAGTAAAAGTCGTCCGCACTTTTATTCTAGCAAAACTCACATTGAGGTTTTAGGTTATCCCGATTAACGTGAAGTTGATGTTTATTCCAACTTCTGCCTTGAAATTCATCAAAAATTTGCAGTTACGAACATGGAACAGCATGGAACCTTTATAGTTCCATGCCGTTTTGTTCTCTTCCTCTTCGTCTTCGTCGTCTCTGGATTCCTAAACTCCAGTTTCTTAAACCGAGCTGATAAGGACTTGTACACCCGCCAAACGGGATCTGTAGTTTAAACGGTGTTTCAAAATTAAGCTAAGCTTAGCTATGTCCCCGTTTAAACGATGACTTGTACCCCCGGCCCTTAGAAGTGACCTACATCAATCAAAAGTTTCGGAGCACAACTAGACCCCAAATGGAGCTCAAATACCAAATTTCATCAAAATTGGTCAATTCTAACTGAGGAAAGTTCCGCGTACGGCGGACGGACGGCTAAATTTTGTATTCTATTTTCGGATTCTACATACCTTGAAACGTAAACCAACAAATTTGGAGGGGAGGTTCAAAATTTGTTTTTCTTGGTCAATTCCAAAAAGCAATAAACCAAAAATGTCACGAAAAAGCGTCACAAAATGTAGATGTACAAAAGGGCAGTCTCCACTGTCTCCATGGATTTCCTCATATGACCGAGTGTTTCCATGAAAAAAACCTTCTACCTAAGAAACAGAAATAAACAGCAGAAAACTTATTTATTTAGTTCCATAAACTAATTGAAAATTCAACTCATATCATAAACATCATAGGATCAACCATAACCTCTTCGTCCCATTATGATGCCCAATGGAACTGGTAGTTTAGACGATCTGTCGTACAACAACCCAAATTTGTTTGGTTTTATCAGCGATCTGACCAACGAGATATCAACAAGGGTCGAGAAGCAAAACACTTTGGCGTACCGCGTGATTGATCTCTGCAATGAATACGAGAGACTTCCTGGGGTTACTTCTGACGTGAACTTCACTTTTACTTCTGCTGAAAAAGTTCGAATCATGCAAACCTTAAATTCCTTGAACGAAGTATGCAATAATTGTGAATCGGAGCAAATCGCCCTGAAAAATCTCTGCGTCAAAGTATCAGTATTCGGGAATTCGTTGAGAGCTGTACATCAGCGGGGTGTTTCAATGGCTGAGCCTCGTGCACAACAGACGGTCGCAGCCATGAATTGCTTGGATAAAGTCGTTGATAAATTCTACAATAGCATTGAAAGTAACTATCCGATTCTGCGGACAAAAATCGACGCTATTCGTCGTGAGTACCTCCAATACTTCACATTTGCCCAGTGGCAAGCGGACGAAGAGGATGGCAACGTGGAAAACAGAGAAAGAATGCCGCTCAATCCTTCAGACTCGGTGTTTACAACAGCAATATTATTGATTGTTGTACTTGCAGTATTTGTGTTTCGAATATTAAATAAACACGGAGTTATATAGCTACTGTGTTTCAAGTACAAAATACTATTGTCCGTCTAGACGTAAGTCAGTAAGTCGCACGACTCATAAATTCCCTCTGAAGTTTCAAAATCGAGATGTTTTGTTTTGGATAGAGCTTCATAAAATTTATGAATGTGTGTATTTAATACACTCACTCATCACCACAAATCTGGCCCGTGCCGAGTTACCTCATTAGGAAACATTTCGGTTTCGTGATTGGCTCCTTAAATTAGCGTGGAACATGCTTTAGCCTTGACCTAACTGGCTAAAAGTTTTACGTTTTTCGGGAACGGTAACTAGGAACGGTATCGAGTCACAAAATTTTGCTTAGTTGTTGATACGGATATAAGGATCGTGTAACGTGGTGTAACCTATGGGAACATACTTACTTCAGCCATCACCTAACTGGGCAAAAACGTGACGAAACTGTGGAACGAAAGTAGCGCGGGATTTTGTAATGATTTTTACTTACAACCGACCCGTTTCCAGGGAAATGTATAGCCGTCAGTTTTCATCCCACGAAAATCGTTCGCCACTCGCTGAAAAGCTTTTAATTTATGCGTAAATTATACACTGCCAAAACTGCTGCAATATGGATGAAGCTGAGATACACCTCTGATTTAAAAGAACTGTGAACAACATTCGCGGTAAAACCAACAACGATTTAGTGGATCATTGACATTTTCATGTCTTTGCTTTGGCACATAAACTGAAAACGCTGCAAATTATTACACAATGGTTTATTATTTTTTATTTTCCTATATAGATCACTCGTCTGCAAAGCCATCAACCATCCAATATGAAGAAAAACATCGATCGCATTTCGGTCAGCTTTAATTTGAACGGAGATTAGGCCTCTTTTGCGATTCACACTCGTGTTTCTGATTTATCGTACGTCCAAACTTTAAATTCTCGTAGTGAGCGAACGGTTTGTCCTACAGAGCTCCGAGTGGTCTCAAAAATTCTAAAATTTCTAAAGAATCTTAAATTGAAGGAAAAACAACACCTTTATATCAAAATTTTTTGAGTTAGGGGCGTTTTCAAAATTTCAAAGTTGATTTTGGAACCCTTAGAAGTGACCTACATCATCCAAAATCTTCGGGGCACAACTAGACCCCAGAACGAGCCTACATACCAAATTTCATCAAAATCGGTCAATGCTAAGTGGCAAAAGTGCCGCGGACGGACGGCCAAATTTTTATTCGATTTTTGGATTCTACGTACCTTGAAACGTAAACCATCAAATTTTGAGGGGGTGTTAAAAAAAAAAAATTTTTCTTGGTCGATTCCAAAGGTTCATTATTGAAAATAATAAACCAAAATCGTCACGAAAACTAAGCAAGTCTTGCTCACGTGACCAATAAATAAAATAGACTCACTGTGTTGCGTAGAGAACAATCAACTGTTCTCTTATTTTGATGCTTGGGTACATGAACTAACAACCTTTCTTCACTACCTTGTTGTGTAGTGGTTGACATGAAAATGTCCCAATGTGTTGCAGACTCGTATGCAAGCATTTCGTTTTGTACACGGATTCACAAAATTCACTTCTTTTGATGCTCAATCGAAAACTTGATGGTTTTCGCGATGTGTTTGTTTTTCTAGTTCATTTCTCCTAAACAGTGGGTCCACTTGTCCGCCAGATGATATTAAAATAAACTCGACCCCCCCCCACCCCCCCCAGAAACTTATATGGCTTTTTTCTTTTGTCTACCATAGAATAATAATAATAGTTTTGATTGAAACGATACATCGCTTATAATGTCCTTCATAGACCTTTGATAACATTCCTCAAGTTAGTAATTTCGCGTGTTCCCCAGGAAGGATTTTTTTTATTGATGTTGGTCGGCTTGGTTTTTAATCAAAGGATCTTGAAACCTAGGCGAGATTTTGTTATGAAGGCGGGCTTTTAGTTGTGATGTGTTCTTCGAAGCTTTAGTTGTTTTCGATTTCTTAATAATAAAAATACCTTTGTTGTGATTGAGGCTGCTTTACAAAGTAGTGAGTAATCGTCTACTTCCAAGGAAAAGCGAGTAAGGAAGCTCATTTGTAAACTTGTATTATACCAACCACATTCGAGAAGCCATCTATAACCTAATCCGCATAATCCCTGAAAATGTCATCGAAATCGGACAATAACTTCGTATAGTTATGCGCGTTACAAGGAATTCATGACAGACACACAGACACGGAACCTAAATTGTTCAGAAAGGTCTAAAACGCAAAACGCGAGTGGAAATTTTGATTTTGGAGAACTTTTTTTTTCGTCCTCTAAAAGTGAAAACAAAGCTTCCGCTACCTTGGTAGACTCGGAAGCAAAATCAGTTCTTGTGGCGCCTAGCGATGCGATTTGTCAAAAAAAAACACCATGGAATTCGACCAGGAGATTTAAAAATTTATTTTTCCCGTGTTCTAAAGACTAATTTGGGGACGGAATATCAGATCTATTTTCGAAATATGTAGAGAAACTCGGCGCTTTGCGCCTCGGCGGGGGGCTCCGCCCCCCTGCACCCCCCGGTTTATTTCTTTTTCCATACTCTGTATGAAATCATAGGAACACAGAATGTGTTTTTGCGATACTAGTCATCCGTTAAATAAAAAACAACAATAATAAATGTGGAGTTGACATTAACATGACAACCAATAAACATATCACCAGATGTTTTTTCTGTCGCTTTTTCGTGACGATTTTTTTTCGGTAGGTCATCGCAAAAACACATTCTGTGTTAAAAAAGTTTAGGGCGTTCATGGGTTATGGATATACTCGTATAATTGGTAGTAATTAAAATTATAGATACCTAGCAACTTCCTTTTGCTTACTTGGTGTGAGCATCAAAGCGAACGGAAGCGACGAAAAGAGGATTAGGTGGAAACGGGAGGAATTCGCCGGCTAATAATGGAAGTTTGCTGACTTTCAATTAACTACAAATAATTGTTCCTAGGCCTCCAAGGAGCTGCATTAAACAAAGCTGAGCGGGCATTAATCAAGTTCTGCCAAACGCTATCGAAAACTAATTGACTAAAGTGTAGTCCGTGTTTGTTAGAATTGCCTTTAACCCAGTGTTTTCCTTGGATATTGCCTTTCCCGCTCTCACCCCTGGGCCCTTTCACGCTAATTAATCAAAAGTTCCTATGTTTGATTCAGCATTTGAACCAATCAACTCGTACTGCAGTTGGAGTCCTAGATTGCACTCAAGTTGCAACCATTAGGAGGTTAGCAAACAGATCAGCGCATGTGAAATTCTGATGGATTCCAATAAGTTACACGAAGTCCACCATTACCCGAGAGAACGTTCCAGACAAACATGTTTAGATAGTTCATTTGTGCGAACTGTTTGTCGAACAATTGGATAATGTAAAGTGTTTAGCGTGAGCTAACGATTCATCACGAGTCTACGGTGTTCATGGAGTACTGTAACAACTCAATTTCGGTCATTTTGAGTTTGGTATTGATTTGAAGCCCTGAAGAAACATTTGTTATCAGAATCATACCTTCATGGAGCAGATGTATTTATATTCCATTGAAAGGGAAAACACAAATCCTCCGACAAAGATAGTCCAACCCCCTTGTTTGTTTGAAGTTCTTGGATAATTTTGGTTTATTAATTTCAATAATGAACCTTTGAAATCGGCCAATAAAAAAAATTGTTTACCCCTCAAAATTTGTTAGTTTCAAGGTACGTAGAATCCGAAGAAAATTTTCCGTCCGTCCGCCGTACGCGTCACTTTCCTTAGCAACCATGGACCGATTTGATTGAAATTTGGTATATGGGCTCCATTCGGGGTCTAGTTGTGCCGCGAAGCTTTTGGTTGATGTCAGTCACTTCTAAGGGGTGAAAATTAAGAGTTGAATTTTTCAAGAGTACCCTAGCTCGAAAACTCTTGAAATAAAGGTATTGTTTTTTCATCAATTTGAAATAGTATTGAATTCTCAAACATTTTAGAGACCACCCCCTATTTTGTCTTTTATAGGGCAAACCGTTCACTCCCTACGAGTACTTGACGGTCGTACTTACGATAAATCAGAATCGAGTTTGTGAATCACCTAAGAGGTCTAATCTCTGTTCAAATTTTATCTGACTAAAATGCAATCGCTGTTCGTTTCTTCGACTTGTGTTCAGTGTTTAGCAACCAGTAATTAAATTTCCATTTGAAGGTTTTCCCTACTTTTAGAATCGAGTTTATGAAGCGTTTATTTCATCCAAATAAACTTAATTGTGAAGGTGTGAAGGTAATAATTTTTAGTAGGTAGGTAGTAGTTTTAATGTTAATTTAGTAGGTAACCTGTGGTTAGTAGGTTAAAAAAAATGACAATGGCAAAGCTGCGATTCAAACGAATGATCTACACAGGAAAATAATAAACCTTTGTAAAATAATTTGCAGCGTTTTTTTTTTTTTTTAAATTTGATTTTCGGATTTTTTACACTTTGAAACGTAAATCATCAAATTTTGAGTGGGGGGAGGGTTAAATTTTTTTCTTGGTCAATTCCAATGGTTTATTATTGCTAATAAGAGTTTTCTTTCAAACGGGCTGATATCCATTTTTAAATTTTTCATTTTTTCACGGATTTTGAATCTTTGGGGTAAAGCCTATCACCTCACGAGTTGAATTCCTTCCGAAACGGTTTGTATTCCGCTTTGAAAGCTTGCTAAAAACGAGGTAAGCCAACAAAACGGCTTACATCCATCAATTTTTTTCGGTTTTCGGATTTTACAAACCTTGAAACGTAAACCATCAAATTTTGAGGGGGATTGGAATATTTTTCTTGCTCGATTCTTAAGATTCATTATTGAAAATAATGTCTAAACAAATATAAGAAAATTAAAATGAGACTTTTCCTTACACAACTAAAAACTCGCTTTTTTTCAAAGTGGCTCATATCCATCATTTTTCATCAAATGGGTTTATATCCAAACAAGAAATGGCTGAGTCTCCCTCCAAACGTATGCCAAAATTTGGAAATTTGGTCTTATAATCAAAAGTTCTATGAATAAACAATTTGGAAGATTTGGGAACCCTAGAAAACTTCCTTCGCCATGAAATTAGTTTTTCTCAATTTCCCACAAATTATTCCAAGCGGATATAAGCCCGTTTGAAAGAAAACTAATCAATTGGTATCTCGGGATCTACCATTCAATTTTTCTTCATTACATGAATGTACTATAATATTATGATCCCAAGAACAGTGGACAACTTCAACCTCAAGTACCCTCAAAATTTGATGATCAGATGACGATGAAATTTAGAGGAAACAAACCAAAATTCTAACCACGCAATTCCTGAAAGATCCATTGAAAACTGATGGAAACAGTATAATTATGCTTATTACAAGTATTTTACGTTTGCGGTGTCTCTCTTATTTAAGATGACGTTCACTCAAGTTGGTTTTTATAGAATAATCGTCAACAGAAAATTGTTGAAATGTCTCTGAATATTTCTCCACTTTGGGCCGAATTTCAAATTTTTTTAGAACTGTTTTGAAAATAGTTTAAGTTTTTGAATTCAATTTCCCTCGTAGTACTCAGGTTTCTACTTAGAAGGACAGTGATTCCCTTCATCTGAGCATGAGCCACTAATGATAACTTATGGGAACAAGAAAGTAGTGTGGGCTGGGAATAAAGGTCGGTGGCGGGGGAAAACTAGGCCCATAAATTCGTTGTTTAGCCTGCTCAGTACGAAATGAACAATGAGGATCGTGACTCCACTAAGAGGGTCAGCCCTTTGAGTGGTTAGTTTTGTGGAAGGAGAAAAAAGAAAGAAATATGAGGGGCCACGCAACCGTTTTAACTGATCAAAGCGAGAAAAGAGCACGAAGAGAATACTCAACTACAAAGAACACACAGGCACTTAAGTTTAACGAGCTGAAAACATAATAGTAAGCATAAGCTAGCGATGGGTAACTACTCTGTAACACTAAATTAAATTTTAATTACAACTCGATATAGTAAAAGTCTAAAGAAATGGCAAGAGCCAAGAAGCTTTGATACTCTTTTGCACGAATTTACACCATTGGTATTGGTTTGAGTCACAAGTATAAGATAATAAAACAAGTATTTTTAGGGATCTATCGACTGTTTCTTCGCACTTGCTACCATTCCCACCTAACTTACATTTATTTCCATACGACAATATTAACGCGCTCTTCTCAAAATAGAGGTTTCTCTCGGGAATACTGATGCGATGTGGAATACTGAACACCACCACGAGAGATAACGAGACGGTGTCAGTTCAATAGCCTGACGGGTCCCCCGAGCTGTTGAACTTGTCAATAATGTGCAAATCAGAGAAATCCTCATTATACGGTCAACACTGGGTTCAAGGCCGGAAACGTACGTGACTGCTCAAAAATAAGAATTGCTAAGACGGAAAACCCGCCTACTCATGCAGCAGGGAGACACTTAAATCCCCCTTGAAATAATCGCAAACTTGTCATTCAACTTACCCTTAAAATAGAATACAACAAAATACTCTAGAATCACGAGTATTTGTATGTTGGTTTATTATTTTCTAAAATGAACATTTGGAATCGAACTATTAAAAAAATTTCCAATCCCCTCCCCTCAAAATTTTATAGTATACGTTTCACAGTATATTTACATTTTGGGCACTTTTGAATTTTGGACCGATTTTTATGAAATTTGGTATATCAGCTCCATTTGGGGTCTAAATTTGCCCCGAAGATTTTGGTTATAGCCAGTTACTCTAAGGGGTGAAGATTTGGGGTTGGAAATTGAAAAATGCCCTAGCTCTAAAACTTCTATGAAGGTATTGTTTTTTGGTTTATTATTTTCAATAATAAACCTTTGGAATCGACCAAGAAAAATTTTTTCCTACACCCCCTCAAAATTTGATGGTTTACGTTTCAAGGTACGTAGAATCCAAAAATCGAATAAAAATTTGGCCGTCCGTCCGCCGTACGCCGTACGCGGCACTTTTGCCACTTTTTATTCGATTGATGAAATTTGGTATGTAGGCTCCATTTAGGGTCTAGTTGTGCCCCGAAGATTTTGGTTGATGTAGGTCAGTTCTAAGCCTTCCAAAATGAATTTTGAAATTTTGAAAACGCCCTTACTCAAAAAATTTTGACATAAATTTGTATTGTTTTTCCTTCAATTTAAGATTCTATAGAACTTTTAGAATTTTTTGAGACCATGTGGAGCTCTGTAGGACAAACCGTTCGCTCCCTACGAAAATTTAAGGGTTTATATTGAAATATATATATATATAAATCAAAACACGAGTGTGAATCGCAAAAGAGGCCTAATCTCCGTTCAAATTAGAGCTGACCGAAATGCGATCAATGGTCGATAATTTTGATTTTTTTTTTTGATTTTTTAGATTTTTTTTCTTCTTTTTTTTCTTCATATTGGATGGTTGGTGATTTTGTAGACGAGTCATCTATATAGAAAAATAATAAACCATTGTGTAATAATTTGCAGCGTTTTTGCTAGAATTCAATTCCCATGATGTCAAAATTTTTTGAGTTATGGCGTTTTCAAAATTTCAAAATTCATTTTGGAAGGCTTAGAACTGACCTACATCAACCAAAATCTTCGGGGCACAACTAGACCCTAAATGGAGCCTACATACCAAATTTCATCAATCGAATAAAAAGTGGCAAAAGTGCCGCGTACGGCGTACGGCGGACGGACGGCCAAATTTTTATTCGATTTTTGGATTCTACGTACCTTGAAACGTAAACCATCAAATTTTGAGGGGGTGTAGGAAAAAATTTTTCTTGGTCGATTCCAAAGGTTTATTATTGAAAATAATAAACCAAAAAACAATACCTTCATAGAAGTTTTAGAGCTAGGGCATTTTTCAATTTCCAACCCCAAATCTTCACCCCTTAGAGTAACTGGCTATAACCAAAATCTTCGGGGCAAATTTAGACCCCAAATGGAGCTGATATACCAAATTTCATAAAAATCGGTCCAAAATTCAAAAGTGCCCAAAATGTAAATATACTGTGAAACGTATACTATAAAATTTTGAGGGGAGGGGATTGGAAATTTTTTTAATAGTTCGATTCCAAATGTTCATTTTAGAAAATAATAAACCAACATACAAATACTCGTGATTCTTGGATTCTACGTACCTTGAAACGTAAACCATCAAATTTTGAGGGGGTGTTAAACATTTTTTTTTTCTTGGTCGATTCCAAAGGTTCATTATTGAAAATAATAAACCAACAGGCACATGTACCTTTGGATTATTAAAACATATCTAAGTACATTCAACAATTACATGTAAGATGAGTCATGTTAAGTACATGTAACAAGTACATTTAAGGTCCCATGATTGGAATTACCCTTAAAATAGAAGATATCAAAACTACCCAAGACTTGAAGTTATTTTGAATTTTTATCCATTGTCATTATGGGACGTTGAATTCAAGATAAAACAGGAACATGTTACTTATTTTTTAATGCCTGCATTGTAGAGTACCATGTCTCTAGTCATCGTGTGACCTGTCGTTTGGCGGACCCTTTCCCTTTCCACTCCATCATAATAAGATCATATTGTTTTTTGTTTTTTTTTTCGTTTTTTTTTTTTGGCACCGTTTGAATAAAAGCGTGGTATCAAAAAAAAGTTAACCAAATCAAGAACCAAAATTGACAAAGTTTGTTCTCAATCTGGTAATGGAGTCTTGAGCACTGAATCTCGCTGATGCTGAAGATCATCATCAAGTGATAGAAAATAGGGGATAACAATTTTTTTTAATTGACCTTGCATTAATTTATACATATTACCAGCACAACTTTTATTAAGTTATTATACAATTTTATAATATTACTGTTAATTTCATAACTGTAATATTTATAACAATTTATTTCAAAACGCTGTACCTCTAAAAAGTCTAGGGAAGTACCATTATTATTTTTATCTACAAATTCGTCATAGTTCTCAGTTGCTAGAAACTAGTTTAATATAATTTTCAACTTCACAAACACTTAACAAATTTGGAGAAAATAAAGTAGATGGTTTCGTTGCGACAATTCGGTGCCGCGTGACGTACACGTGCCTTGAGGTGGAATCCCTCATGCCTGTATATATAATGGATTGGTAGAATTCTGGTCTCACGTTTCTTGGATAGTAACGGAACGCCAATAAGGCACAGTGGTGTTTCGTTAAGCGAATTTAATCGTACATTGATGAGGTACGCGTGCCTTGAGGCAGAATCCCTGTCTGCTGCTAGAATGTATAATGGATCACCGGCATTTCAATGTCAAATACCTAGTACCTAAAAACGACGGAGGTTCGATGACACTGCATGACCACCCAGACGAAGGTAGCGGAAGAATGAATAATGTAGAGTGAAAAACAAGATTTCAAATCGTAACTCCCCGTTTTCGTTAATTTGTTAAGTTTTTGGCTCAGATACCCCCACCTAGTCATTGTACATCTACGAAACTGTAGCTCCAATAAATCATTGTAAAGAAAACTCAAATTATTTTATTTTATTTTATAATCGACTTTGAAGTGAGACGGAAGTCTCCAAAATCATTATATACCTATAGCTGATCAGTTAAATAACCAAAAATCTTGGAGGCGGATTTTCATGCAATAAATTGCATATTTTGCTTCCTAACCATCAAATTTTGTACTTGGGAATTTGTCGACAGTACTTCTCAATAGTGAGCATTTTCACTCCAACTTATTTCATTATTATTTCCTTGTCATAACTGCTATATTAAGGAGCTATACTGCCCACTTAACTTGGCTCTCAAAATAGTTGCCATATTTTGCATAATTATGTGCTTCTTTGAAGATAATTGAGTACTGAAATTCTTAAATTTGGAATTTATTTCACTATTTTCAAGAAATAACAGCTAAGTTCTGATTTTGTGATTTTTCTTTAGTATTCTATATATTTATAAGATCACCATATTCATCGCATCGAATAGATGACCATTCCAGATTTCATTTTTTCCATTATTATACTTTTGAGATTTTTAATCTAATTTTAGGTGGGGAAGCTACCCGAATCTACAAGGATTTTCTTCTTTAAAGCTTGTGGCGAAGTACTACCTAATAACACGTACTACATTTATTCACTATATCGAGGACAGGATGGCTGAAACAAGATCTAATTTTATGTGCGTTACATTTACTTGTACGGAAAAGACTGCATACAAATGCATGAGTTGAGGGTTTTGAACAATTAACAAGGTTTTGAGAAAAAGTTATGCAATTCGTTGTATATTTTCCGTTTATACCGCATACATTATTTTATTTTACCTATTGACAATATAATGTATATTTCATTACATATTATGACATAATTATCATTACATTGTGATGAAATAATCGAGATTTTTAGCGCGTATAGCAAATTCGTCTCCTGCTAATTAACATGTCCAGAAAAGTCACATGTCAGGTCAGGTAATTGCGATCCTGGAGACAATGCACTGCTCAAATCAGTATAATGGACATGGAATTCGTATGGGAATATCCACCGACTAACCCTGAGTCCACCTAACTTCCATCTAAAAAAAAAAAAACTCAAATAATTTCATAAAGGTCGGACTATAATAATTATATGAAATTATTTCATTTAGCGTTGCTAGTAAAAAGTTCAAAATAGTGGGTTTGTATGGTATATCGTGGTACGGAGACGCTATAAATACCTCTGTAATTTATTCCAGAGTATATAAATACCTCTGTATTTATTCCTCTGTAATTTATTCCTACTAGAAGCCTTCAGTGTTATATGTCGTTTCCCTTAGAATAGACAATAAATTTTCATCAATCTTTGGGTACAATTCCCAGTCATTTTCGTTTCACTGCATACTACGACGTACCTCAGACCGAGAAATTTCGAGGACCTACCATACGAGGCTCTGTTCTCAGTTGTGGATCACTGATAACTGTACATTAGAGATGGCAAAACAGTATCGATTCTTTTTTTTAACTATCGATATTTTTAGATTTTTTCTCCCTGAAGAATCGGAGAATCGATTCAAACATACGAGAATCGATCCGACTCTTTACATTAACTGTTCGAGGGAAATGAATAAAACTATCATCAATAACAATCACTAAGTACAACCAATTTAACCATCACAACCACAATGGGGAAGGAAAATTTGTGAAGATCACTCCTTATCATAACCTAATGACCAAAAAATTAGAAACACCACCACTATTTCCACCTATCATGATGGAACTGTAACGAATTTTGATTTTATAATCACCTGCCACAATATAAATTGTCTGGCCAGGACAACAGTTGGAGATGGGAGGGTCCAAGATTTGAAAATCAAAGCAGAGATTGGTAGCAATATTATATTTATTTATATTTATTAAAAGAATTACATCCAGGTCGGAAAAAAATAAGGAATCAGAAAATTCCAAAGTAAATATTATGATACCTAGGTAGGTACCTACTTATTATTACGGATGGCCACCCTTACAAATATATTTTTTTTTAATCAATTAGTTCTCATCAATCTGGTATTCTATTGATCCAGGTCCTTTTATTGATTGGTCCTGAACTAGGCGCCTCCAAGTAGAATGGGCGGGCGAGGGCTTGACGAATGAACGCAGGTCCTCCGCAGAATAGCAGCAGCAAAGTAGCAGCAAGGTACCTCCGCAAACTAAGTTGTGCAGAAGACTGCTCAAAGTCGGTTGGTTCTAAAATCTGCTATCCAGGGCGATCCTTCCAGGGAAAAAAATCGGAAGAGATGAATCTATGTGGATCGTGGCAGTTTAGCAGAGTTGGCTCATACAATCCGCATAGAATGGCGATAGGAAGCGAACTGAATAAGGACGATGAGAGCCGTTGAGTGATCCAGGGCAGGGCAGGAGCGATAAGCCGGAAGTAAACAGGACCAAAGTTGAAGACGCTGCTACAGAACTTATAATTCATGAGGTTTTAATTCTCCCCATTTATATAATTGATGGAAGATTCATGAAGAAAAATTAGTTGGTTGTCATTTAAGCAGCAGGTATACAGCTTTTTAGTGACTTAAATTGTCAAGAAAAAAAAATATCAATATGAAAGATACAGGTAAGGTGGTTATTTGAAACTTAATAGAATTTAAGTAAACTTTTCTATAGACAATCATTCAAACTTAGCTTCATCTTTAGGATACTTTAGCTCTAAAAAGTATCGATTCTTGAAAAAATCGAAACTTTTTAGATTAATTTTTAAAAGATTGATTCGATTTTAATCGATTCATTTTGAAGACTCTGACATCCTTACTGTACGTACTGAACCCCAAACCAATGGTTCGTACTTGTAAACAGAAATTTAGGGTACCTTAGAAATAAATATACCGTTCCGGAGAGTTGTCGAATAATATTCAAGCTGGGTGCAGGTGAAGAGACCTCTCCAACCGAGGCCGAGACAGCCCGCCTGCCCCCTTCCATTCCAACTGCAGTCGCGCCGCTTCTGTGAGGTGATTCTCTACACTACGTCCCCCACCATTTTGCTTCCAGTATCGGCGTTGCCTCAGAGACCGTAGGTTCTCGACAACCTGACGGGTGCTGCGACTGCGACCTTGTCTGTGAGTACCCTCCTAACTAGCTTTCTGTCTCCGTTGAAACATAGCAAAATTTGTTCATCAACATAATTTGGTTTCTCTCGAATCATCACCTATGATTGATTAATTTCGACAATACCAGTCATTCATACAGAACCTATTGAAAGTAAACGACTATGAAAGAAATTATTCATACTACTGGGGACTCTAACCACTATAACCAAAGAACTCTATCTAGGGCGACAACAGCTTACAATTAATTATACATACGGACCTTTTCCGTTATTGTCCCCCGGCCGCCCGTTTCGACTAGGGATGCAAAATCGGTAGCCAACAATCGATTTTGACAATCGGTTTTTAATCGAGAGCTCGGATCGATTGTATCGATTAATCGGGCATAAAAATCGATTTTTAACACAATAAAAAATTATCTACTTTATAAAAACATTATAATGTATCAAGTTAATGGAATATTTTACCTTTTAAAATTATTCAAGAAAATGTTGGTAGGTAGGTACTGTTACTGTAACTATGCATGACATCTTTTGCATGATAAAAATATAATGAGGAAGTTGGAGTGAGCCAAGTTTAATAAAGAATCATAAACAAAGTATGTACAAGGTATTCTGGACTGGTAGTAACAGAAAACAAGCACCGCGATGAAAAATCGATTTCACAAAAACAATCGATTTCTGAATAAAAATTGGCACAATCAATCGATTGCAAAATAAAATCGGAAATCGGAGGTAAAAAACCAATTTTTGATTTAATCGACAATCGATTAACATCCTAGTTTCGACCCTCCTGCCGTTATCGTTCTCCCGACCGACCATTCATCCCGAGTACTTCTTTACCCTGAACTTTCCATACTACCTACAGTTATTTTTGACTTATGATGTTTGACTACTTAACTATTTGTTTTTCCTAAAAATTTATAATTTATAATTATAATAACCACATTATAAAACTATTACCACATTATAAATGCGGTATGTTATCGAAGTAACAAGCTATCTGTATTTATGTGACTGTGTATAATTGATTTATTTAGTAGGTAGTTTTTACAAACAAACCTTGTTTTACATTATTTTCTATAATTTTTTAATTTCTGGATTTTATAATTCTTGTAATTTTCAATATTGTTGTCAAAGGACTCAAAATATCCCAGTGATGAATCAACCCAATTTCTTATCATTTGCAGGTATGATGGATACCCAACAGATAGCAGTAGACTTCCAGACGGAAAGTGATGTTATCCGGTTGCATCTCACATTGTTCGAAGGGGAATCGGACGAAGAAGAAAACCAAAACGATCAAGAATCGGATGGAGATGAAAGGACGGATGAGGATGAAGGGGATGAAGATGATAAAGACGATTACTGCGTCAGACCGAAGAAGAAGGTCAGAAGACCTTCAAAAGGTAATGCAAAGAAAAATGCCATTATACGGATTCGAGGAGGCTTGGGTTCTGCTGCGAAAACAATGACAGTAATCGATACATGGCATAACCTGATAACTGAATCAATGCTAGATCAAATCGCGTTATCCACAAACCGATTTATTGATTTAGTAAGACCTGAATTTGCAAGAGAAAGGGATGCAGCTCCGACAGACAGTGTTGAAATCAAAGCTTTCATTGGTTTACTGTATATGATGGGAATTCATCGTGGATCCCGTTTGATTGTGAGAGACTTCTGGGACTCGAGTGGAATTGGCATTGAGATGTTCAGATTGACAATGCCACACAAGCGGTTCAGATTCTTGATGAGGTGCTTGCTCTTTGATGAGAATGGTATTGGTATTGATGAAGACACCAACAAACCAGTTGAAACGTTGAACTCGATAGATCAAATTTTTGATGAATTTGTACATAATTGCCAAACTAGCTACTTGTTGGGGGAAAACGTTTGCGTTGATGTTCTACTCGATACGCGACGAATGCCCAGCACTGCATTCAAAATTATGAACCACTACCCAGCGAAACACGGCCTCAAGATTTTAACTTTGGCTGATTCAAAAATATTGTACACGCACAGCCTAAAGATATTCCCTGACAACGAAACAGAAGAGCTGTACTCACCGACTGGCAACAATTTGAAGATTATTGAAGAACTCTCTGGACCATCAAAGGCTTCTAATCGTCATACCATCAATGTAGACAAGAGATTTAGTCAGTTTGAAAAAGTCTTCAAAGGAAGTGATACCAACAATAGAACAGTAACTTTTTATGATTGCAAGACTATATCACCGATCAGTACTCTTTGTAAAACTTATGATGTGTCTATGGCCACTAGAAGATGGTCGGTACTCATATTTTTCCAGATGCTCAACGTGGCGGGTATCAACTCGCAAATCATTTACACTGGGAATGGAAATGTAGTGAAGAACCGCCGTACGTTTTTACGACAACTTGCCATTGATTTGACCAAAGAGCACATGATACGAAGAGGAAATACCGCAGGAGGAAGTAATTTACCCACCAGTTTACACACAAGGCTTTTGGAAGTGACGAATCAGACCATCTCAGTGCTCCCCAAGCCACCGGCTGCTGTTGAGCCCAACAAACGGAAGCTATGCCAACCTTGCCTCAAAGACAGATCTAAGAAGAGTACGAAATATCGATGCGTGACTTGTGGAATGCATTTATGTTTGGGACATGTTATCGTTTTTTGCAGAGGTTGTTCAATCGCAGCTGAACATGCTATGAATCAGGTCAAGTGCGAATAGATCGAATATTTCAAATAGATCAAAACGCTACTCTGCTTCATTCTTCCACAATCAAGAATAATTTTGTAAACCAAGTGCAAGTTACCTCATTTCTATTTTTAAAGTGTCTAAGGCGATACATACAGCAAATTCTGCTGTAAATTTTAAGTTGTTAAGGGTACCAATTTTCATTTTAAATACAATTCGAAAGGATGAACACATAATACCTATTTATTATTCCTTCTCTACTATGGCGATACATTTGTATATATCGTATTGGAAAACGTCGCTTCTTCTCTACCGGAGTTAGAGAAGCTTTGTCCTAGTCAATCCGAGAATCTCGGTCATTTTTTTTTTAGGCTTTTGGTTTATTATTTTCAATAATGAACCTTTGGAATCGACCAAGAAGAAATTTTTTTAACACCCCCTCAAAATTTGATAGTTTACGTTTCTAGGTACGTAGAATCCAAAAATCGAATACAAATTTGGCCGTCCGTCCGCCGTACGCGGCACTTTTGCCACTTAGCATTGATCGATTTTGATGAAATTTGGTATGTAGGCTCCATTTGGGGTCTAGTTGTGCCCCGTAGATTTTGGTTGATGTAGGTCTTTTCTAAGGGTTCAAAAATGAATTTTGAAATTTTGAAAAAGCCCTAACTAAAAAAATTCTGATATAAAAGTACCTATTGTTTTTCCTTCAATTTAAGATTTTATAGAATGTTTAGAATTTTTTGAGACCACGCGGAGCCTTGTAGGACAAACCGCTCGCTCCCTACGAGAATTTAAGGGTTTTACGTACGATAAATCAGAAACACTAGTGTGAATCGCAAAAGAGGCCTAATCTCCGTTCAAATTAAAGCTGACCGAAATGCGATCGATGTTTTTCTTCATGTTGGATGGTTGGTGGCTTTGTAGACGAGTGATCTATATAGAAAAATAATAAACCTTTGTGTAATAATTTGCAGCGTTTTTGAATATTTTATATTGGTTTGGTTTCTTAAATGAAACAGCAGAAGTGCGAGTGGGAGAAATAATACACCACACAGAATTTTAAAACAATTCAAAGACTCGAAACACATGGACGAACGTGAGAACTAGAACAAGAACTAACTAGTAAGATGGTGGATCAGGCACTATTGGAGGCCGACCCAACCAATAAGATTGAAGGCTGATTAGCGCCTAATTACAGCATCCTAATTACAACATCTCCTAATCATGACATCATCATGATATCATCACATCATCAAAACATCTCGATCAATAAAAAAAACATCAATTAATATCGAAAAGAAACATCACATAACATTTTAGGAAAAACATCAAAACATGTCATGTTCGTCCATCAAAATCGTAGATTAAAACATGCTAAAAACAACATTATCATTATCATAAAAACATCAACAAACATTTAGATCACTTGAGTGAGACCCAATAGTTTTCTGGAAAAATCAAATTTTAAACCAGATAGTCCTTTCGTAAAAATATCAGGCATTTGTCTATCCGTAGGGATATATGACACGTTAAACTTTTTCTTTGTAATGAGATCCTTAATACAATGATGACGAATGTCAATGTGTTTACTCCTTTTCGTCTCTGCAGTTTTTGACATTTTAATACAGGACAGGTTGTCCTCATAAACTTGAATAGGAAAAACATTAATAGGTATCAATTTCTCCCAACAGTTGTCCAATAAACAAACACTACATCATGAAAGATGATAGACTATAGTATTCAGCTTCTGAAATAGCAATAGCTACAGAACTTTGCTTTTTGAACTCCATATTTTATGGCCCGGGTCTGCCGATCTGGTCAATTTAACTACAAAATATATTGGTAACTCTGATGACATTTTCAGGGTTCCTAGACGGACCCTTACGAATTTCATCACCATCAGAATAATGATAACCATAATAATAAAAATTATTAGTAGGATCTGTTTTAAAATACAAATTTCCGCATCTAAAAATGAATTTCTCACGGTATAATGGACCAATAATAGGATCCATAGCTCAAGTGAAACACAAAAAATAAATTTAATTGGGACCATACTACACTTATGCTCAAATACGTGGATCAGAACAATCTGGTTAAATTTTTTTTTTTTTTAATGATCATTCCCATCAATTTTTTCAATGAAAGTGAGAAACATTTTTCTTTTAGCGAACAAACCATTTCCGTATTTTCAAAATGAGAGAATAGTACCCGAGTTCCTAAATTGGACCTTCCTAATATGGTTACCAATAAATTCTTAAAAAAATAGGATGCTCAGAGCTAGAAATATCTATGTTCGTGATCCATCAGGTGAATTCATGCCAGGTTTTAGTCAACATTGTATTTCTTCTGTGGAATTGGGTACTCGATTTTTTTACGATTTTTAACAATTGGAAACGAAGTGGGATTTCGGTAGTATTATACTTCAATGTAACTTGCATTGTAAGTTACAACTGAACTACGCCCTGACGAAGGTTATAAAGTGCGAGTGTCATTTCTTTAGTAAAATTGTGTATGTAAGGTATGTACATCTAAAATCAGATGAAAATGTTATGTAAAACATTACAGTCGCTCTTCTAAATACCGAAACCTAAAGTTTGGTGCATTTATTCGTTATTTTATGTATTAGTTCATTATTTTCGATCGTTATTGTTTCGTTGCGGCTCATATCTCTTATTGTTGTAATCTTTCCTAAGGTTGGGCGTGATCAAAAAGTAATTACACCGTTAAGCTCCTCAAAAGGTGGAGCCCCTCCATAAATCAGTCCCCTAGAAAGCCAGGGTGTTTATCTCCATTTAGCGCTCATCCGGTCAAGTTCGGACCCCACGCGTCTCGCACCCTGCTGCAGAGATTTATCTCGCTGTACCCCTCTCTTCTTCCTCGCTGTTCGCGAGATATGGCGATTTATGAGGTCTTCGAGGAATCCTATGGAAAGGAAACTGGGCTGAAGTTCGGGGTCACCTAAGAAACTTGGAAAAAAACAAGCTGATCCCTGGAGATGATGAATGGTGGAATATTACTACTAGGCACCAATAAGGGCAAAGTGAAATATTACAGCCAGGCCTTATTATTTTCAATAATGAACCTTTGAAATCGACCAAGAAAAAATTGTTTCAACCCACCTCAAAATTTGTTGGTTTACGTTTCAAGGTACGTAGAATCCAAAAATCGAATAAAAATGTGGCCGTCCGTCCGCCGTACGCTGCACTTTCCTCAGTTAGCATTGACCGATTTTTATGAAATTTGATATATGGGCTCCTGAGAGCTCAAGAGATCTGAACTGCAGATCAGGCCGCTATAATAGCATTTCCGGCGGATGCCATTGCCAATAGCAACTGACACTCAGCTGTAGGAGCTGTCGGGATCAGCACTAAATATGCGGTCGAGTCGATAACTGGTGTAATTTATCCTCGGAGGGCATCAGACTACTTTGCTCAGCCGTGGTAAGACCCAGGTGTGCCCGTCATAATTCTGCCCTGAACCTACTAGAAGGCTATGCTCGTCGTAAAGGATGGCCAGTATGGCTCGAGCCACACTTTAACCTGGAACAGCGAGGTGGTGACACCAAGAGGAGCTTTCATTATTGATGTCTCAGTGGTCTCTGGCTCTGACCAGAGATCACTCGCTGACATCAATGCTTCCAAAATTCAAAGATATGAAGTTGACGCATTACTAGAGGCTGCAGCAGCACTTGCAAACATTCAACGAAACCAACTGAAGGTGTTTGGTGCAACTATCACCTGGCGAGGGATATGGCATGGCAAGTCAGCCAAGGATCTGAATCGGGCTGGTTACCCGCTGTTCATCCTAGAGTGGATGACGACCCGCGTACTAACAGGAGGATCATTTATCTGGTGGGAATTGGTGCTGAACTCGAAACCCATGTGGAGGAGAAGCGTCGGCTCATGGCATAGCCAGAAGATGCACAATCCTCCCTCCTCCGAGGTCGGATCTCGGACCCTGATACCAAGCAGCCAGATGGACATGACTGCTGAGTGCTGAAAGTGCTGATACAATGGTGTGATGTAAAAAATTGTATACAATACCATCGATTGTAGTGGTGAAGTATTTTTTCCAATTATAAATTATTAATGGTATGTGGGCTCCATTCGGGGTCCAGTTGTTTCCCGAACCTTTTGGTTGATGTAGGTCACTTCTAAGGGTTGAAATTTTGAAAACGCCCTAACTCAAAAAATTTTGATATGAAGGTATTGTTTTTCCATCAATTTAAGATAGTATTTTTGGATACCACGTGGAGCCCTGTAGGACAAACCGTTCAATCCCTATGAGAACTTGAGGGTTGGACTTACGATAAATCAGAAACACGAGTTTGAATCGCAAAAGCGGTCTAATCTCCGTTCAAATTTCAGCTGACCGAAATGCGATCGATGTTTTTCTTCATGTTGGTTAGTGGTAACAATGGCAAAGCCGTGTTCTTTGAGAAAGATAATAAACCTTAGTGTAATAATTGGCAGCGTTTTCAGAATTTTTTTCTTCCAGTGTTTAGACGATGTACATTAATCGTGGTTTGAATATTTTCAATGATTAACTTTTGGTATCAACCATGCATGTAACAACATTCAAAATCCTCAATTTTGATGTATCACATTTTTTGGAACTATTTTTCCTATGTAGAATCCAAAACTTCAGTCTCTTCACATTTAATGATGATAATGTAGATTCAGGACGAAGATGATCAAGGGTTTCCAAATTATATGCATCTTGGTGTTCTTTTATGCATTTAGGTGAGCCTAGTAGAAAATTCTTACATAAGATTATATAAATTAGCAAACATGTTGAACTGTTTTTGAGCATTTCTGCCAACTACATCTACTTTATTTTCGTCTAAAATTGATTACTTACATCTTGTACATAAATTTATCAATTTTCCCGTTACAATCCACGAATAACTTGAAAGAGCTGCCTCTGCGTAATTTGGTTAATGATTTCTCAAGAAGTGGTGGAATTCTTGCGTGAAGTTGCCTTCCATTTTTTGGTAAAATGATAATTTGAGAAATGAACATAGATAAGAAATTCAATTAAATTTTGATTTCCTTTGTTGATAAAACGTCTCTATTCCTCAGAAAAACAAATAAAATTAACGATACTGTTTTTAAATTCACTCTTCCATTTCATCCGAGAGCCTGGATTTAGAGTAGGTAACAATGCTATTCCCTGCATGCAATCACATTTTCCTCCCGGTGGTTCGTCTCGGAAGTATATCCACCGATTAGCCTATTCATCCGTCTCGAATCCTTTCCATTTCTTCTCGTAAGACTTCTTCGGAGCACGAACCTCGATTTATATATCTTTTTTCCGAACTGAGAGAAAAACCTCTCTTTTCCACTATAGATGCCTAAGATTTATGAGGGTCAGAAGCCCTTTCGGGAGAAAAGCAAGGAAAGGGGAAAAAAAATTGGATCGGGTAGCAGGTAGTCGGGAGTGGGGGTGAAATGCCTTCCACCCCTATAATGAAAAGTGCACCCCTCCTACCTTAAGTGATATTGGACTGGCTTCGAGAAAGACTGGAAATCGTGAAAGGTCGAAGGAAGGGGGTATCTGGAAAACGTATTGGAGATCGTTTCCAATGGGGTAAGCATTCGTTGGTTTCAACAAATGTTAAGTAGGGAATTCGTTCGCAGCTTTACTGGTTTTCCCCTCCCCCACTTTTTCCCGGTGTCCTCTCGGCCTTTCAAACACCCTCATCCATTCCAGATGAACTTCCGGACACCTCGTGGGAGGTCCTGAATCAATATAGTCGGTTGGTAACAAGCCTCATTTACCGTTCTAACCGTCGGAGTTCCACGGGTGGGCATTTCAGAGTGAAGCAAACAATAATAATTTAATGAAGATGATAATTCGCTAACTAAATCGGGCGAAGGACTTGACACTTTGCTTAACACTACCTACAATTTAGGGACCAATTCAATATCCAATCAGAATGAAGTAGTTTATCCATCGTGCGTAGCAAGTACACTACGTGAAAATGACGTTCACACATTTTTATTATTGTCATGCAAAAAATTTACATGTTACTTACGTAGTGACCTTTCCAGGGTTAAGGTCTTGGGGTATATTATAAGGATGTTTTGACTAGATAAACATCTTACACCATTCCTTCTTCTCATATTCCTTTTGGCTATGCAATTTTCAGTAACATTAATCATAATAAGATAATTAGTCACTTACCGATTAAACCCAATAAAAATAAAATCCTAATGGCTAGAGGAGAATCTTTCTGGATATGTTATATGCTTCGAAATAAGGTCGATATGTTTAACGTAGCATTTAGTCAAATTGCACAAACTTCAGAAAGATTTCACTATACAGAGTGTCCGAGAAAGATACGGCCAAATTTCAGGAGTCATGTTTACCAGGTATTTTTGTTAAAAAGTCTTAACAATTTTATTTTAACTCCTTGTTTTTTCGAGTTTTTTTCAATTTAAAGATTTTTTTCGTATGTTGAACCTTGTTTCATTATAGTGATTATAGCTCCCTTATTTTTCGTGAAAATTCAATTCTGATTAACCGTTGAAAAGAGCATTAAATTTCCCATCAGATGAACTACAATACACATTTTTAATCGTGCATCTAGTTAGATTTTTTCTAGTCCAAACTTGGAACTTAGAAATTTTTGAGTTTTTTTTAACGAAATTCTCTAAACATTTTCACCTATTTTCTATTGAGGAAATTTAATGCGGTTTTCGGAAAAACATCCTCAAAATCTCAGGTATCTAACGGTATAATCAACAAATATTTTACAATCAAATTTAGGGGAGAGCGGCGGCGGAGGAGACCCACAAAAAAATCCACGTTTTCAAACACGGATTTCCCCCTGAATTCGGTTGAAAAAATATTATACCGTTGGAAACCTGAGATTTTGAGGATGTTTTTGCTGAAAACCGATTAAACTTTCATCTACAGTAAATTGGTGAAAAGCTCTTGAAATTTTTATTTAAAAAACTCAAAAATTGATAATTTTTAAGTTTGTACTAGGAAAAATCTCATTAGATGAATGGCGAAAAATGTGGTTTGTAGCTCATCTGGTGGGAAATTTAATGCTCTTTTTAATGGCGTAATCAGAATTGAATTTCCACGGAAAATAAAGGGAGCTATAGTCGTTTTAGTGAAACAAAAGTTCAACACACGAAAAAAATCTTTAAATTAAAAACGTCTGCCAAGTTGGGTGGGCAGTATAGCTTCCTCACTCATTGTAACATGGACGTATAGAATCAGTTGGCGAAAAAATTATGATTCTTTATTTAGCGGTCCACCGTCTAGGACCTAACCCACACAATCCCTGAAAATTTCATCGAAATTGGTTGAATAGTTGCGGAGTTTTGGTTGTAACAATAAATTTAAAGTTCGCGCATGCACAGCGGCTATTGCTTGACCAATTTAATTGAAACTTATAGGGTGTCTCTTAGAAGTTAGTCCCTAACTAACCTCCAAATTTGAGCAAAATCGGTTCATTAGAAACCGAGAAACCGAGGTTCCAGGAAATTCACGTTTGCGCATGCGCACTCGCTCCTATTGGTCCGAAGGTGCTGAAATTTATAGGGGACCGTCTAGGACCTAACCCGCACAATCCCTGAAAATTTCATCAAAATCGGACCACAGGTTAGTATAGTTTTGCCCGGGACAAGGATTGACCACAGACAGACCGACAGACAGACAGACCGACAGACCGACAAACAGACAGACAGACAGACAGACAGACACGGAACCAAAATTGTTCTGAAAGCTCTAAAACGCAAAAAGCAAGTGGAAATTTTGATTTTGGAGGACATTTTTTTTTTCACTTCTTTCACGAATACAAAGCTTCCCTACCTTCGGTAGTGAGGAAGCAAAAAGTTGAAAAATGAGGGGTTAAAAGAAATTTGCTAGGAGACATTTTTGTTGGAAATACCTTGTAAAATTGACCCCTGAAGTTTGGCCGTATCTTCCTTGGACACCCTGTAGACTACACACTGATTAATCAATACTTAGGAACTTAGCCGTACCTACAGTGAGAGACAAAAAGTTTAAGTTGAAATTTAAATCAAGGTAATAATTTGAAAAATTAAACGAAGTGAGATGATTTTAAAGTCGATTGCGAATAGTACAATATTCATGGAAAACTGTTAATTTGAAAGAAAACAGATTTTTGACCAATAAGATGAAGTTGAAGTTGCCTGTTGATTTACCAACATGAACAGTTCATGGTTGGAAGGAAAAAGCCGAGGTTCACATATCAGTTTGCTTCCTCGAAGGGGCTTTGTGTACGTGGAAGTAAACAAAAGTGGTTTCTCAGAAATCAAAATTTTGATTCGCATTTTGCGTTTTAAGCAATTTGGTCAATTTTGACTACGTGTCTGTGCCATGTGACGTGCATAGTTATTCGAAATCATGTTCCAACATTGTGGAATTTTATAGTTAGTGCGGCTAGCTTCTAGATAAAAGTCGTGTACGAAGGCGCGAACGAAATTTTCCTGAATCACCGATTTCTCACCACCCAAATTGCAATTTATGATTGCAAGCAGTAAAAATGAGCCTAATCGCCATTGAAGAACTTAATAAACTTGTACTACTCATCCAATAAGTCCGACTCAAAAAAATTCAGTTGGTGAGGATACGGAAAGCTGGAAGAATCCTCTAATTCAAAAGTGTCTCCGAACCCTTCCTTCAATAGATTGCATGCAAATGGGAGAAATAACTTTCCACCAAAAGTGCACGACTTATCTCAGTAATAGGTCCGTCATTTTCGTGATTGTATTTTTACAATAAAATTATACGACAGAAAAAAAGACAAGTGTTATATTCATTCAACCGTTTTAGGTTATTCGCCACTCAATCATGTTGTCCCTGCTTTTTTCATAAATATTTATAACGCAATGTGGGTTAGTATTCACATAAATTTGAATCCTTCCGCCAAGGCAGAAAGCGTTACTTCGAGTCAGGACTCTGAGAACCTCAAAAGTCGAGGGCGCGCCGGCTCAATTTACTTTATTATACGATAAAGTGGGGACCATAAAGCGGCTTCCTCCGTCCCATCTGAGGTTTCTGCCTTTTCCGAGAGAAGGGCAGAAAAACACCTTACGATAATTTGAGAAACCCTCCGAGAAATGCTCTGGAGAGAAAATGGCGCGGATTTGACTGAGAGGTTATTTACGAAAAAGGAAATTCACTCAGACCTCTTCCATCCCCTCCTCCTGCATCCGAGTAAATTATTTCCATAAATTCGGGAGAGAAAGCGTTGAGAGAGATGTTGTTTTCGGGGAATCTTCCTTCATAACTAAATGGAATCCTGAGAATTAGGGAATATTTCAGCTCGGGACCGTGCAGACGTACGAGATTACGCTGCATACCATTATTCATACCTGGCCTAGGGGGCCCTTCCTACTGATTTATTAATTTAAGTCGCCCACGACACCCCCTCATCTGCATAAAAATTCATGTTGTGGCTTTTTTCCTTCGTTTCCGTGAGGAATGGAGATTAAACCAGATAATGTAGAATGTTCACCTTATAATCCTTCAGGAAGTTTGAACTTCAATAAATTCATCACGGTTAGTAGGAGAGTAAACTATTTTTTTCGCACAACGCGTTTCCATTATTTTCCTGCAGGACTGGTCAACTCAGTTCATAGCTGGAGTGATTTGATCTCCTAATAACATTATTTTCAACTGTATTAGACGATGAATATTCAATAAAATTGGATTAGGGATGCGGAAAATATCAGGACCTCTGTGGTAGATATTTCCATCCTAGTAAGTCATTAAGGATTAATGAATACCGAAGGTATCGAATTCTTGATAGGTCCTAGTTATCATACTTCAAACAGGAGAATTAGATGTGACTACGTATAATAGATTTGGAAAGGAGTCAACCTAATGGTTAAACAATTAAATTCAATTAAAATAGAGTGGTTAAATTTATACCACCAGCAAATTCCTCCATCTAACTACAAACGTAGAGGACCTACCTCTACCACAAGAAAATTAATAGGAACATGGATGTCTTATGTATTTGATGAAGATCTGAACAATATAGTTGGTATATACCAACCTTGAAAAGCAGTTAAGAAGTCTAGTTGTCATAAGAAGCCTGGGATTCACATCTACATAAAACACAGCAAATTATTACACAAAGGTTTACTATTTTTCTATATAGATCACTCGTCTGCGAGGAACACGGCTTTGCCATAGTTACCACCAACCAACATGAAGATAAACTTCGATCGCATTTCGGTCAGGTAAAATTTGAACAGAGATTAGCCCTCTTTTGCGATTCACACTCGTGTTTCTGATTTATCCTAAGTGCAACCCTTAAGTTCTGATAGGGAGCGAACGGTTTGTCCTACAGGGCTCCCCGTGGTCTCTAAAAGTTCAATACTATCATGAATTGATAAAAAAAAACAATACCTTTATAACTAAATTTTTTGAGTTGGGGCGTTTTCAAATTTCAACCCTTATTTTTCAACCCTTAGAAGTGACCTAGATCAACCAAAAGCTTCGGTGCACAACTAGACCCCAAATGGAGCCCATATACCAAATTCTGGATTATTGGTTAAATATGGATTTTTGGATTCTACGTACCTTGAAACTTAAACCAACAAACTTTGAGAGGGGGGGGGGGGTTGAAAAAAAATGCAGTCAGTTCCAAAAGTTTATTATTGAAAATAATAAACCAAAAGAGAGGGCCATCAATACAAACAACCAGCCCTAGAGATTACAGTATCCGTTGTATACATTTGTTTGGTTCAAAACAAATTTCCTATACCTAATTTAGAAACTTAGAAATTCTTAAAGTTTAGAATTGTTTTCATGCTTACGATTTTTAATGAGCTTTTCAAGGGTTGTTTTGAATTTGCTGTAGGACCAATTATAGTTGAGGTGATATGGCTAGCTTTAGGCGAAAAATCATGTGTTTTCTAATAAATATTCTGCAATCACCTACATTTTGTAATTTCTCCCTTACACTTGAGAATCGGACAATGGGAACTTTATCCTGAATTTGAGGTGCACAAACATCTTCTAGCGTGTGGACATCTTAACACCAGTCACCCTCTATTATTCCAGTACAATTTTTGTCTTCAAAAATCTCCCAAACAAATCTCAAGTACCGATCTACCTAACCAAACGAGGAACCCTTTGGAAACTGTGATTAGGGGAACGTTCATCTAGTTTTCGTTCAACGTTTGAGAGATCTGAGGGACCAGGTATCCCTAAGGAGGCGAAATTTCAGGGGTACCTCTCCAAGAGTACAAACTGGAAGTGACTGGTCTTCTGAGCGAACCAAATTAGCCTAAAATGGCTCTAATTAGATGACAACACGTTTTTGCATGATTACTAGCCTGTAAAGCGTAGAGATAACTCGTTGAGCTCCTCTATAATCAACTAGATGAGATAATTCGCAGAAATTTCACAAAAAGCCTCTCTGGGATTGTTGAGTACGAATGAAAAACTGAGATATGACCAGATGACGGATGAGAATCAACCAGATGAACTAAATTTTCCCATGTTGGTCTCACAAAGCTAAATTTCACAGGAACCTGAAAACGAACGCAAAGCTGAGCTCCCCTCCAGACCACCTCTGAAAACCATCTTCCTTCTTGAACTTTTATCACCTCTCGATGGTACCCCCTACGCTAAATTCACTCCTGATATATACTCCATCAAACTGAAACGTTGCGGCCGACAACCCATTGAAGACGGGCTTTGCCTGGTGAAGTAAAGTTGTGATATATTATTTTTCTTCTTTTTAAACACTCATAACTCTTCGTTATTTGGTTGAACATTTTATTCCTAAACTCTGAACTTTTTAATCTTACTCGTGAAAAAACAATTACAACCAATTTATACAATTACATGAAAACTAATTTAGGGCCAAAATTGTTGCAAGAAGAAATTAAACCTTGAAATTTGAGTATTAAATTTTGATGCCAAAAATTATTTGAATATAATGAAGTATCGTTTTCGCAACACCTAGTACTAAGTTAACCGAGGTGTGTGTGATCCGAAGAAGTCTTACGAAAGGAATGTAAAGCATTCAAGACGGACGAAAGGACTAACAATATAATAATAGTAGATACACCTAACGTACCCTATCAAGCTTATAATGGAAATGTATTACAAACAACTCCTATAAAAAGCCGAGGGACTCGAACACACAAGACTTACGTACTTCAAGAGTATTATCACAATTAACAAGTACAAGCACAAATTATCCGCCTTCATTATGGAACAAGTAACCTGTTGACTTTAATGCAATGTTTGGTATTGGTTTTGAGAGAGAGCAACGCCACGATTGAGAGAATCACAACTCATCCGTAAGCTAAACTTCCATGATAGAACAGATTCCAATATCAACGCTCCAACAATTAAACCCACTGAAATTTCAAATTTGCTCTCATGAGGCAATTCACTACAGCTCCTCTGGTATGTACCCATAATTGACAAAGTTTGTTCTAGATTGTTAGTTCAAGTGAATTAGGGGAACTTTGGTATCAATATTAGTAGGTAACGGTAACTTACTGTCGATTTGCATAAAGTTGTCAAGTTGTTGTACTTCCTCCTGAGCAGAATTCTGCACCCAACATTCATCTCGAGAACGCCTCATTAGTTTTATTACAAACTTGCATGGTATGATATTTTTCACTAATATGAAGGAACAGTTTGGAACGACGAGGAAGCCGACACCAAATGGACCAACGAGGTGGCGGCAGATTTTTATGCAGTCATTTCGAAGCTCGTTACAAGGTATTCGAAGCGATTTTATAGAAAAATAATAGGTAGACATTTTGAACAGCAACTATCTAGATCGACCCCACAAATTACACTACGACAAAAGGATTGGGAATGGGGTCCACTGAATGATGAAGTCCTTCTTCGCCGAGCTTTCAGTTAATATATTACCTTCTTCAGGGCTCGAAGGATGGTTTACTCAGTGAGCATACCAAGAGTCAATTTGAAGGTTGTTGGTGGAGATACCAATTATTAAGGATTAAATTTTATAGATTAAAAAAAATAAACTATTAAATATTAATTTTAATAGGGTAGGTGGGGGTAAGAACTACCACGGGGCAAAAGCTACCAGGGCGATTGTTTTGTTGGTAGCCATGCTGTCTCGGTCTCCTAGGTTGTAAGCTTCACACCTAATGTGACCAGTTCGTCAGTGATAACGCATGGAGTTGGGTGATTCACGTGAAGAAAAAATGAGGAAAGTTTGTTTTTGGCAATTCGGATGTAATTTTTTCCTTTCTTGAGATTAGTATTGTGACTAACTGGCTTTGAATATGTATATCATCGAAAGTGCAATTATCACCACATATGAGCTATTATGACACAGATGAGCTGTTTTTTCTGCCACTGCCGTTCCCCTCAAAGATGCTCATGGACCAGAGAAACAGGTTGATGTGCCGGCCATCTTTTGGGGGAAAAAACTACCACTAGTCATGGGGCAAAAACTTCCATCTCGTCAAGATGGGGGGGGACTAGTTACCCTATTGCAATGTTGAGGTTTAAGAGTTTATGAAGTTTATTTTATTTTATGTCTGACTTAAGCTTTTCTGTTTCACCCTTTAAACGCAATTTTTTCCTAATGTTTTTGTACGAAAAGAGGACAAAATAGTTTTGACTGAGCTACTTTACATAATATTGCAATGTTGAGGTTTAAGAGTTTATGGTGTTTATTTCATTGTATTTTTTTCTAAGGAAATACACCAATATTTACCGCGATTTCGTGTTCAAAGTATTTATTTTTTGGCTCTTTCAACATTTGGGCCAAAAACTACCTCGTAAATTCATTGGTAGTTTTTTCCCCATGTCATGGGGCAAATGCTACCATTTCCACTTTTTCGTGAAAATCTTACTGCTAATAGCACAGTCATCCGTTCGGGCCCAACCTTCCAGCACATGCATCTAGGATCCAGTAGCATCGGATCCTAGCTTTGCCAGATGAATAGCACTCATTCGGGACCCGTGATAGCTTTAAAACTCAAAACTGGTAGTTTTTACCCCCACTGTTAAGGCTTTATAGAATTAAGTACGCCTTTTAACCTTCTAGCGATGGTTGGTAAGATGGGAAAGTTGATCAAGAAAGCTGCAAGTCAAGTTTAACGATATTTTATTTATAACAACGAGTGAATGCAGTGGAAACGTGTTTAGAACAGGTAAGTAGAGAGCAATAATTAGATTTTAATTCGATTTAGTTTTAGTTCTTTGCAGTAGTAGCAATATCCCAATTTTAGGTAGGTATTTAATAGCTCGTAGGTAAAATTCCTTTGTAGAATAGTTGTGAAGAATCAATCGCTTCTTCCGATAGATTGCCGGCGTGCTCGATGTAGGTAATTGCATAAAATGTCGACTTACGGGGTAGAATGGCGACGCAAAATACCTCTGGTACAGTAGAGCTTCGAAATCACGTAATTTCAGCACAATTACGGGAAGCACGCGGAGAAAAACTGGGTTTAAATCGACGCAGGTTGATTGTGTTGACACTCGACGAGAACTGCCGGTTCAGAGCTTCAGGGAATCGCAATCTGAATTCGCCGAAGGTGGGGTGCGATAAGAAGGTGAAGGGAATGGAAGGACGGGGGAGCTCCAATCGCTGGACTTTGGCGTAAACACCCACCTACCCTAAATACATAATAAAATTTTATAAATTTAAAAAAATACACTATTAAATATTTATTTTGAATCTTAATTAAAGTAATAGGTACCATAAAATTTAAACCTTAACCCTTAATATCCAAAGGTATCTTTTAGGAAGTTCGATTTTTACCTGCAATAGTTTATGCACTTTTAAAACAAAACGGATAGCCGTTGAGGTGACATCGATTGAGTAAGAAAAGTGATAATAAAAACTAATTCTCGATTTTACAGACTTTAGTAGTGCCTTCAACGTACCTTCTACCCTCATTTCTTATCTTGTAGCCTATTAGTAGAATTTCCTCGTCAGAGATGACGCCACTGTCTAAGCAGCATAGATTCCTCTATGAAGTGAACCTTCTCCATCTCATTCCTTGGTTTTGTACTTTATGAGAAATAAATTGACATCCCACCAAAGATTTGTCTGTGACATGCCGCCGACTAAATTTGAATGCAAATTTCATAAATGAAGAAGTTGATTAGTTGTGTTAGTGAAGAGGTGTGACAGAATCCAGGGCAGTTGAACTTCAGTATGGAGGCTGCTTGAGAGGAAGGAGGGGTGCACACTGATGGACATGTCGGCGGAGCACATTTCCATTTGAGGTACGAAGAGATACAATCCGAACCAGACCGTCCTTGCCAGGATGGGCCTCCACAACACGAGCAGCAGGCCAGTACAAAGGTGGGCAGTCCTCCTTTAGGATCACCAAATCTCCAATCTCCAAATTGGGCACCTGACGCTGCCATTTGCAGCGAGTTTGTAGAGTTGCCAAGTACTCCAATCTCCAACGTCTCCAGAACTCTTGATGCATTCGCTGGACAAGTTGCCAACGGTCTAAAAGATTCATTCTGAGGTCCAGCAGTGAGGGCTCCGGTATCGCCTGAAGCGGGCCGCCGACCAAGAAATGACCTGGGGTCAAGAACACGACATCATCCAAGCTGGTCGACACCGGGCAGAGTGGCCTAGAGTTTAATGAAGCCTCAATCTGAGCAAACAGAGTGGAATACTCCTCATAGGTCAACACTGAATCACCAATTAGTAGACGGAGACGAGTCTTGACTGATTTTATTCCAGCCTCCCATATACCGCCAACATGTGGTGTCTGTGGTGGGTTAAATTTCCAGTCTATGCCCTGGTTCGTCGCAAAGTGAAGAATGGTATCCCTCGTCGATAGCTCCTTGAGCCAAGCAAACAGCTCTTTCAAGTGACGCGCAGCTCCCACAAAATTTGTCCCGTTGTCGGAGTATACTACGCTGGGGATTCCACGTCTGGCAATAAAGCGCTGTAAGGAGGCAATAAACGCGTCTGTAGTTAGTCTGGTCACGGCCTCCAGGTGAACTGCCTTAGTCACCATGCAGACGTAAAGGCAAAGGTATATTTTCGACGTTTGGGCCTTTCTTCGAGGAGAGTCTCGCATAATCCAAGGTCCTCCAAAGTCTACACCCACATGCTTGAAGGCTTGACCACCCTCAAGACGATATTGTGGAAGTTCGCCCATCATTTGATGAAAAATCTTGCCCTTTGATCGATAGCAGACCATACACAAGAACCCTCGCTTGCGGACGACTCTTCGCAATGATGGTATCCAATATCTCATCTGGATTAGGGCTTGGAGCTGTGAAGGTCCAGGGTGTAGAAATGCCAAGTGATAGTGGTCGATCAAGAGGTATGTGAAATGGGCGTTGTTGGGCAACAGAATCGGATGCTTATGAGTTTCAGACAAGCTCGACTGAGACAAACGGCCACCAACACGCAGAAGATTCTCTGAATCGAAATACGGAGCAAGATTTGGGAAAATCTTCACAGCAGCTTCTATGGAAGGACTCCCCATCATCGAACAAATGATGTCTCTGAACAGCCTTTATGCACGCTATGGTTGCGTCCCGCATCTCCTGAAACGTCAATGGACCAACAGTCATTGTGCAACAGCAACATCCAACATGTTTAGTGTTGAACCACCAGCGCTTTATCCAGGCGACAGATCGAATCAAGCGTCCATATGCAGAGAATTTAGACATCCAGGTAATCAGGAAGTTTTCTATTTTGGCAGCAGATAGGGCTACAGAAATTTTCAATTCTGGTAGGTCTTCCATCGGGAATGTAGTAGAATTAGGCCATTCTGTACGTGGAGAAATCAACCAATGTGGACCTTTCCACCAGAGGCTACTATCGATCAAGTCCGAAGGGAACATGCCTCGCGATCCTAAATCCGCAGGGTTATCCTCAGACCGTACATGTCGCCACTTAGAGGCTGGAATCCTATCAACAATAGAGGCAACACGGTTCGAAACGAAGGTTTTAAGCTGATATGACGGCGTCCTCAACCAGCCCAGTACTATGGTAGAGTCGGAGAAAAATACTGGGGACTCGAGATTGCGCGACAGAGATTCGTAGAATTCGGTTAGTGATTGAAACAAATCCGAGAGCAGTAATGCAGCACACAGTTCAAGTCGGGGAACTGACAGTGTCTTCACTGGCGCCAATCTTGATTTGGCTGATAGAAGGGAGACATGAACCTCGGAGCCGGATTGCAGTCGCAAGTAGATTGCTGCACAGTATGCCTTCATAGACGCGTCAGCAAACCCAACTATTTGATAGGTATAGTTGCCTGTGGTTTTAAGAAAACGTGGAATTCTGACAGCGCGAATAGAGGGCAACTGCTCAACTGATCCCTTCCACAGTTCTCTGAGATGATTCGGAATGGTCATATCCCAGCCTAGTCCCAACTTCCACAATTCCTGGACGAACGTCTTGAGTTGTAGGGTAATTGGAGTTAGAAACCCCAGTGGGTCAAAAATGCGAGCCACCACTGACAAAATAGCTCGCTTTGTGTAGATGATGTCAGGTTCCTTGATGTCATACATGAAGCAATCCATTACTGGGTCCCACTTCAGCCCAAGCACCTTGACTGTATTGTCGTCTCTCTCGCTCAATTGAACAGGTGTGTTTTCGGGAGCAGTAGAAACAGCCTGCCACACCTGGTCGCAATTACTGGCCCATTTACTTAGGGAAAAACCTCCGCTTTTCATGATTCCCACTACTTGCTCCTGAAGTTCCAGAATATCCTCCACAGTATCGGCTCCGGTTGCCAAGTCATCCATGTAGACGTCTTCAGAGACTACCTTTGCTGCAAGAGGAAACTTAGGGCCCTCATCAATGCAAAGTTGTTCCTTCGTACGAAGAGCCAGAAACGGTGAACAAGCCATTCCGTATGTCACTGTTTTCAGGAAGAACACATTGATATCAGCATTGGGAGAAGTTCGCCAATATATTGCTTGATACGGCCAATCCGCTTCATCAACCCATATCATGCGGAACATCTTAACTGCGTCAGTCATGAAGACATACCTATGCCTTCGAAACTTCATGAGAATCACTCGGAGATCCTTTTGCAAATTTGGACCTGTCATAACAACATCATTTAGCGATGCTGGGTGAACTCCGACACTAGCGTCGAAGACGACGCGAATCTTGATGTCAGAACCCACTTCACGGGACACACAGTGATGCGGTATGAGGAATTTCGGGATTGAATTTGCAGGAGCCATATGACCCATGGATATATATTCCTCCATGAATTCCTGATATTTAGATTGGATCAGTGGATTTCGTTCCAATTTCCTCTCGAGATTGAAGAACCTCTTGAGAGATACCTTTGAAGAGTCCCCAATGATTGGATTTTCATCCTTGAATGGTATGCGTACGATGTAGCGACCATCTTCAGCACGTCGGTGAGTAGTTTTGTAGAATTCCTCACAGCGAAGATCTTCAGTACTCATGGTAGGAGAGACTACTGGCGGCTCTTCGATTTCCCAGAATCGTTTCAGCTCTTCTCTCAGATCCGAAGTTTCGCCCAACGAGAATAAGACAGTGGGATTGCTGGATGCAGTAACGTCGCCATACCGTCCCATAACTATGTGCCCAAATATTGAAGACAATAGCTTTGGATAACCAGGTTCAAACGCAACAGTACTTCCAGTGCATATCTCAGGGAACAGATCAGCACCTAGTAAAAAATCGATAGCACCAGGTTGCCAGAACTTAGGATCAGCTAGGGTGTACTTGTAGAAGCGAGCTCGCATGTCGTTGGGTAGGCTGACAGTAGGTAGGTATGAGGTGATGCCTGTGACGACAATCGCCTCAGTGTTGAGCTCGGGTTCTTGAGATCCTGTTGGTCTGATCATGACAGCCGTTTTTCCCTTTGCACCTTCAAATATCGTTTGACCGATTCCAGAGATCTTCTTTGGGAATTTCGTAGAGGTGAGACCAAGCCGGTCAAGGCACTTCTTTGTGATGAAGGAATATTGGCTTCCTGAATCCACGACGATGCGAATGGTCTGAAAACGTCCACGAGCATCTTGGATTTCCGCCACAACTGTACCCAAAATGACGTGAGTTTCACTGATAGAAGTCAATGACGATCCGATGAGAGAGCTCCCGGGATTTGTAGATATCTGCCTACTGGATGCTGCATTTGGCGTGACATCATGCTGATGCAAGCTGGCGTGGTGCCTTTCTTTACAGAACCGGCAATGCCAGCGAGATTTGCAATCTGCTACACGGTGATGAGAAGAGAGGCAATTCAAACAGCCAGACCAGTTCCTCAGCATCACAATTCTTTCAGTGGCTCTGGAAGCATCGTACTTCGGACAGCTGAGAATGTGATGGCGATCTCCATTCTTGCAGACGAAGCATTGTGTAGAACGGTCATCAGGATTGTGAACCTTGTTTTTATTTTCCGAAATTTTTGTAGAACCAGCTAAGAGTGCAGTACGCTTGGTAAATTTCGAATTTGATTCACGTCTATGCTGTTTTCCAAAGTTGTCTGCTGTATTCGTCACAGTGGGAGGTGATCGAACCGAACCGCTGGATGCCAATTGTAGAGCCAAACAGCGGTCACGAACAAAACTATCCAGTTCTTGAAAGGTAGGAAACTCGGAATTGCCTGTAGAAATTTCGAACTGCTCGCGAGTACCTGAGTCGAGAGTTTTAGACGCCAGATGAAATAGAATGAATTCCGAGGGGTTTTCGATATTCAATAGCTTGAATGCTGCAATAGAGTCCGATACAATAGCTCGAAACGACTGTAGAGATTCAACAGTAGCTCTACCCTGCAAAGGTTTGAAATCAAACACCTGATTTAGGTAGGTAGTAGCTAATATTCTTTTATTATTATAAGCATCTGTTACCGCCTTCCATGCTAAGGGGTAATTGGTATCATCTTCGATTGCAAAACGAGAAATCAGACTAGATGCAGCTCCCTTCAATGCGGACTTGAGGTACTGGAATTTCATACTAGGCGTAAGGGTGTCATCGTGGTGCACTAGTGACAAGTAAATGTCTCGAAACTTAGGCCATTGGGTAATCTCACCAGTGAACTCGGGAAGTTTAATGGTGGGGAGGCTTCTTGTGGCAATAGAAGTCTCATGAGACGCAGAGAATGACGACTGAGCACGTACATTAAGTTTTTCAAAATTTGTATTTGCTTCATAGTAGTACCTTTGTGCTGTAGACTTCATTTGAGCTTCAGTAGAAGTGGGAAAACTCATGGATATTCCAGCATCATCGTACAAATCAAGAAGCTCATCCCATATAGATTCGAATTTTTCGAAATATTTATTTATTGCACGAAACATGCCACGAAATGCATCAATTTGCGATGAATCACTAAGTGCCTGACGACCCTTGTCATTAATATTGCGAATTTCTGAAAGTGCCGCTTCTAATCTTCTTTTTAGAGCATTTGATTTCTTTGTTATCTCTTGATCCTTTGCAGTGCCAATAAAATCACCTTCCTTCATCGTTACCAACCACGCTCTGCTACCAAATGTTAAGGCTTTATAGATTTAAGTACGCCTTTTAACCTTCTAGCGATGGTTGGTAAGATGGGAAAGTTGATCAAGAAAGCTGCAAGTCAAGTTTAACGATATTTTATTTATAACAACGAGTGAATGCAGTGGAAACGTGTTTAGAACAGGTAAGTAGAGAGCAATAATTAGATTTTAATTCGATTTAGTTTTAGTTCTTTGCAGTAGTAGCAATATCCCAATTTTAGGTAGGTATTTAATAGCTCGTAGGTAAAATTCCTTTGTAGAATAGTTGTGAAGAATCAATCGCTTCTTCCGATAGATTGCCGGCGTGCTCGATGTAGGTAATTGCATAAAATGTCGACTTACGGGGTAGAATGGCGACGCAAAATACCTCTGGTACAGTAGAGCTTCGAAATCACGTAATTTCAGCACAATTACGGGAAGCACGCGGAGAAAAACTGGGTTTAAATCGACGCAGGTTGATTGTGTTGACACTCGACGAGAACTGCCGGTTCAGAGCTTCAGGGAATCGCAATCTGAATTCGCCGAAGGTGGGGTGCGATAAGAAGGTGAAGGGAATGGAAGGACGGGGGAGCTCCAATCGCTGGACTTTGGCGTAAACACCCACCTACCCTAAATACATAATAAAATTTTATAAATTTAAAAAAATACACTATTAAATATTTATTTTGAATCTTAATTAAAGTAATAGGTACCATAAAATTTAAACCTTAACCCTTAATATCCAAAGGTATCTTTTAGGAAGTTCGATTTTTACCTGCAATAGTTTATGCACTTTTAAAACAAAACGGATAGCCGTTGAGGTGACATCGATTGAGTAAGAAAAGTGATAATAAAAACTAATTCTCGATTTTACAGACTTTAGTAGTGCCTTCAACGTACCTTCTACCCTCATTTCTTATCTTGTAGCCTATTAGTAGAATTTCCTCGTCAGAGATGACGCCACTGTCTAAGCAGCATAGATTCCTCTATGAAGTGAACCTTCTCCATCTCATTCCTTGGTTTTGTACTTTATGAGAAATAAATTGACATCCCACCAAAGATTTTTCCAAGTTTTCTTCTTCTACTCCAACAACATTGGGCTTATAGACAGATTCTGCTGTCGTAGATAGCACTAGTGGGACCCTTGGAAAGATCATTCTTAAGCTGAGAGACTGTAATAGGGCCTTCGAGGTACCTTCTGTTCAAATATTCTATAAATTTTTCAAAATATATCTAAATTTAATTAAAAAATTCGCAAAAACAATTTTTTTATAAGTGGGAATTTAAGGGTTAATAATTATGTTGGTATCTCCACCAACAACCTTCAAATTGACTTTTTGTATGCTCACTGAGTAAACCATCCTTCGAGCCCTAAAGAAGGTAATATACTCTCACTCAGTGGACTCATCACTCAGTGGACCCCATTCCCAATCCGTTAGACTTGGTATAGACATTTTGCAGAACAATTTCTGCCAATTTCATAATTTTGGTTTATTATTTTCAATAATGAACCTTTGGAATCGACCAAGAAAAAAAAAATTTTAACACCCCCTCAAAATTAGATGGTTTACGTTTCAAGGTGCGTAGAATCCAAAAATCGAATAAAAATTTGGCCGTCCGTCCGCAGTACGCCGTCCGCCGTACGCGGCACTTTTGCCACTTAGCATTGACCGATTTTGATGAAATTTGGTATGTAGGCTCCATTTGGGTTCTAGTTGTGCCCCGAAGCTTTTGGTTGATGTAGGTCACTTCTAAGGGTTCCAAAATCAATTTTGAAATTTTGAAAACGCCCTAACTCAAAAAATTTTGATATAAAGGTATTGTTTTTCCTTCAATTTAAGATTCTATAGAATTTTTAGAATTTTTTGAGACCACGCGGAGCTCTGTAGGACTAACCGTTCGCTCCCTACGAAAATGTAAGGGTTTATATTGAAATATATATATATATATAAATCAAAACACGAGTGTGAATCGCAAAAGAGGCCTAATCTCCGTTCAAATAGAGCTGACCAAAATGCAATCGATGGTTGGTGATTTTGATTTTTTTTTTTTTTTTTTTCTTCTCTCCATATTGGATGGTTGGTGATTTTGTAGACGAGTGATCTATATAGAAAAATAATAAACCATTGAGCAATAATTTGCAGCGTTTTTTAATAAAAATTCCATACTTGTTTTATGGTACTGTAAACTCACTCCTCGTACTGTTAACTGGACGTTCCTCAGCCCTTCGAGTTAATGCGTTTCAGAAAAATCACTCTGGTGTCTTCATACAAATTGTTGTTAGTCTGAGATTCACGGGGGACCGTCTAATGGCACCAACCCTTGAACATTTTACTACAGATAGAATCGTTCTGAAAGCGTTAAAACTTAAACTGAGAGTGGAAATTTGATTTTGAAAGACCCTATATCCTTTCCCCTTCCACACTGGCAAAATTATGTTGGTAATTTGGTAGTTCAAATTGTACATCAAAACAATTTGAACTCACGAAAAATCATGAACATTTGAAAATTCATGAAATTACGTAAGAACCCTCCCATCCTTCATCTTGTTTCTGGCTGTCTTGAAGTGGGCTAAATAATCTAATTAATTCACGAAGTTATAATAATATCATTTTGGTATCTACTTGGTTGCGTTTTCAGTTTATTATTTTCAATAATAAACCTTTGAAAACAAAATTTTTAACCCCCCTCAAAATATGTTAGTTTACGTTTCAAGGTACGTAGAATCGAAATATGCTGCCAATTATTACACAAAGGTTCATTATTTTTCCGTATAGATCACTCGTCTGCAAAGAACAGGGCTTTGCCATTGTTACCACCTACCAACTTGAAGACAAGCTTCGATCGTATTTCGGTCAGCTTACATTTGAACGGGGATTAGGCCTCTTTTACGATTCACAATCGTGTTTCTGATTTATCGTAAGTCCAACACTTAAATTATCGTAGGGAGCGAACGGTTTGTCCTACGGGGCTCCGCGTGGTCTCAAAAAATTCTAAAAATTCTATACTACTTAAATTGATAGAAAAAAATACCTTCATATTAAAATTTTTTGAGTTAGGGCGCTTTTAAAATTTCAAAACTCATTTTTCAACTCTTAGGAGTGACTTACATCAACCAAAATCTTCGGGGCACAACTAGACCCTAAATGGAGCCCACATACCAAATTTCATCAAAATCGGTCAGTGCTAACTGAGGAAAGTGCCGCGTACGTAAATTTTTATTCGATTTTTGGATTCTACGTACCTTGAAATGTAAACCAACAAATTTTGAGGAGGTGTTAAAACAAAATTTTCTTGGTCGATTCCAAAGGTTCATCATTGAAAATAATAAACCAAAATCGAATACAAATTTTTCCGTCCGTCCGCCGTACGCGGCACTTTTGCCCTTAGCATTGACCGATTTTGATGAAATTTGGTATGTGGGCTCCATTTGTGGTCTAGTTGTTCCCCGAAGATTTTAGTTAATGTAGGTCACTTCTAATGGTTGAAAAATAAGGGTTAACTGCCCTAACTCGAAAAATTTTTATGTAAGGTATTTTTTTCCATCAATTTAAGATAGTATTGAATTTTTAGAATTGTTAGAGACCACGCGGAGCACTGTAGGACAAACCATTCGCTCCCTACGAGAACTTAAGGGTTTCACTTAGGATAAATCAGAAACACGAGTGTGAATCGCAAAAGAGGCCTAATCTCCGTTCAAATTTTAGCTGACCGAAATGCGATAGATGTTTTTCTTCATGTTGGTTGATGGTATCAATGGCAAAGCCGTGTTCTTTGCAGACGAGTGAACTATATAGAAAAATAATAAACCTTTTTTTTTTTCCTGCTTGTGAAGCACCTTAACTAAGCTAGTTATCAATGTAATGTGTCAGCCCTTTGTTTCATCGTCTTCTTCAAAACTCCCTTTCTTTTCCAAATGTAACTCGTCCATCGCGAAATAAACAAAAGGGCCTAATGTTTGAACATCCGCAAGCACCGTCGAACCAAACCAGGCCTTCGTTTTCCTGTACACTAGGGATCAATCTCGTTCGCGAATCGCCTAGAGTACAAAGATTTACGACTCAACTCAACAGGGATGCGAGATTGATGAAATTAACCCTTGTTGTTCAACAAGAACAAGAACTGGTTATACTAAGCAAATACATAGTGAAAGCGGTTCACTTCCTCGCGTTCCTTGTTCCTGCTTTAATGAAATAATAAAATTTGCATGAATGGACTGTCGGTTTATTTCAGCGTTAATTAAATACAAAAGGCATTGAAATCGCCGTTTGTTTCAGAGCGTTTGTTTGTCTATTTCAGAACCCTTCCTCCCCTCTCTCATTCCCGAACTTAATTTGGAGCGGTCTTTTTCCCCTCTCCACGCCTAACTTTCTAGAACGGAATGCCTGGGACTCATTTACATTTTCAACTAACAACCCGCTAAATGAAAAGTATTTGAGGAAGAATCTTAAAAGAAAAGGGTTTCTCGTTGAATTTTTTACTCCAAATGTTCCAGTTTCAACTATTCAAACACCGGAGGGTTTTTGTTCTGCGTTTTCGTACGAACTCAGTCAAATAACTCGCTTAGAAGTTGTTTTTTTCAATGTTAATCTAACGCTAAGGCGAATGAGAGTAAATAACACAGGTGGACTTCCATTAGCTCCAGAGTACTCTCTATAAGAGATCATTAAATTGAATTAGGACCGTAGAAGAAGCTTTAAACTTCTAACATGAGCTTCCATTGTTCAAACTGGCCATTGATTATGAATCTTAATTTTTCTTCTTGGGCTTTTGAAAGTAAATAAAAAAAAAACATACAGAATTGGTTGGTGTTTCTGCACAAATGTAAAATCCACCAAGCATCATTTTTTAACTTTTTGATCACCTGATCACTGTCAAAAATTCATTTTGAGTTTTGACTGTTCCCTACGAACTTCATCGTCATTATATGATTGGCAAAAGCTGCATATTATCAAACACGATATCTTAATAACTGACACAACTTTTTATTTTAAAGTTATTGTTTGTTTCTGGTTGTTTGTTACTGACAACTTGTAAACCATTGTTTTCATGGAAATAGAACGTTCTTCTCAACTCCGTTTTTATAACACAATTTCGTGGACCTCTTCTTATTTCGCTCAAATTCGGAATTTAATTGGGGATACATGTTTTGATGATGCCTTATGTGTGAGACCATCCACACAATCGATCATGTTATCGAAAGTTATGTCCAATTGGCAGACTATTTTACTCAGGTTTTATTAGTGAAAAATCTTTTAAAAAAGTGTCTTTAATCCTAGTATCGTAGATTTTCGACTTATCTTTACGTTTACCATTACCAATGAATTCGATTCAAAACGAAAATTCAAATGCGAAGTGGGATTGAAGGAACAGGAACGTGTGGTTTTTACAGGGCTACAGACTATTTCCATTAGAATGAATAAGTGGGTGCTGGAAAAGATTATTAACATCAACATCAGCCAGTGTCGGGAAATAGTATAAAGTAAATCCTAGAATATCATGGATACGGGTCGAAACTGATTCCTAATGTTTCGGTGATGCATGATTTCCTGTAATGCAGAGCCTAAGCGAGAGGTAGATTCACGAATTAGAATGTCCTATTAGGTAGCTCATAACACGTGACAGTGAGAGCTCATTCCCAGATTTCTTGCTGCGTGACAATATACCTACTGATCGGTAGTTGCCACGTGCTTAGGATGACCGGATATTGGTGTAGCAGGGAACCAAATTTTTCTAACTATACGCATCTTAAACCCTTTAAGTAGCCAAAATATTTTGTAAACTCATAGTCACGTTATGGTGTTGTTTTTACCATGATGAAAACGCTGCAAATTATTACACAAAGGTTTATTATTTTTCTATATTGATCACTCGTCTGTTAAGCCACCAACCATCCAACATGAAGAAAAACATCGATCGCATTTTGTTCAGCTATAATTTGAACGGAGATTAGGCCTCTTTTGCGATTCACACTCGTGTTTCTGATTTATCGTACTTAAAACCTTTAAATTCTCGTAGAGAGCAAACGGTTTGTCCTACAAAGCTCGGGGTGGTTTCAAAAAATTCTAAAATTTCTATAGAATCTTAAATTGAAGGAAAAACAATACCTTTATATCAAAATTTTTTGAGTTAGGGCGTTTTCAAAATTTAAAAATTGATTTTGGAACCCTTAGAAGTGACCTACATCAACCAAAATCTTTGGGGCACAACTAGACCCCAAATAGAGCCTACATACCAAATTTCATCAAAATCGGTCAATGCTAAGTGGCAAAAGTGCCGCGTACGGCGGACGGACGGCCAATTTTTTATTCGATTTTTGGATTCTACGTACCTTGAAACGTAAACCATCAAATTTTGAGGGGGTGTTAAAATTTTTTTTTTCTTGGTCGATTCCAAAGGTTCATTATTGAAAGTAATAAACCAAAATTGGAATAAAGAAAGTCACTATCGCCCAACTGAATTCCTCTAATGAAATATTACTTTTGAGTGGGTCCTTCCAAGCAGGCCTAACAACATTTACATTTTTGGTTCCTTTAATCCTTCATGGAGACAGCCTTCTCGATATTATGTGCCAAGAAAAATAACAAAACAGAAGCCAAAATAATTAACGTTTAGTCAACAATTAACGTTTAAAACCAGCTTCTCTGAAAAAATCCCATTTGTGAAGCATAGCATAAATGGATAAATGAGAAGATTTTCAAGGAAATTTTCAAAATTTTCTTTTCTTTTGACCGCGGAAATTACAAAGAATATTTTACTAGTCCCCCTAGACTCATTGAGTATTTACATGTAAATAATAACCATACCTTCAACTGAAAGATTTCTTTGAAAATTCGCTCATTAATTCATGTTGCATGAATGGAATTTTTATTTTCAGTTAGATGTACCATACCTCCTCACCGTGTGCTCGGAGTATGTTCTAAATTATTATGATAGTAGTCCATATTTAGGTTTCACTCGTCTCCATGCACTCGTAGAGTAACTACACGGCTATTTTAGTCTTGGGTACAAAAAATATACGTAGATTTTGATCAAATTTATACGAGTAGGTACAATGTAAAGTGTTCATAAATTATATATTTAAAATTCCCGAAGTAAGTAATTCCCAAAATTATATTTCTATCAGATATTGTGAGCTGATTTCGAATATACCATATATGTATAACTATTAAACTACTACTATATATATAACTACTATATATATACTATATATATTACTATATATATTACTATATATATATAACTATTAAATTATGTAACATTAGGTACCTACTTTCATTGTGACGTTTATAAATAACTAGCTGAAAAGCCTACTAAAAGTAGGCAAAACGCTTCTTCCGACTCTCCCCGCATCCCACTCCCTCCGGCTCCTCCCGCCTCCGAATTCCCCCCTCCCGCCCCTCCGTCTCGTCCCACCTCCCAAGACCCCTCCGTGCATACGTACGTACGTACGTACGGTTGGCGTTTTATTATATTAGATGGTCATGTTCACAAAATCAAATAAGTTTTTTGACCCTAAGTTTTGAAATTTTGAACTCTTTGGAGTTGTCCATTATTCCTAGCTAACGAACTCGCCATTTTGCTTGTTATTATGAACATTTTGGCACAATACTTGCTCAAGTTACTGTCTGGAGTGATACTTTAGAGAATATACTAGGTATTTTCGTACTCATGAGTTTAAACCTCCTGTAATCATAAAAGGAGCAGGTGTATTTTGTGTTAAAAAAAAACTCATGTGTTTTGAAAAAACTTTAAATATCATTTTAGAACGTTCCAAAACGGATTTCATTGAAGAAAAAACAATCACTAAAAATAATATAATATAACGAAGATTGTTTTTAGAGAAGTAGAAAGATCCATTCGTGGGTTTAGAGAACAGAGTAGCTTCGAGCTCATTTATGATAATAAAAAAGTCAAATGAACGAATCGTCAAAATTATACAATCAACCCCTTGGTTAAAAATTTTAAAAAAAGCTCAAAAAATGCATTTATCGTCACGCCGACCTCAAAGAGTACCCACACGTAAATTGTTATTCTTCCCCTCTATTTTGTATAACATCCCAACATACTTAGGATAGGTTTTAACAATTTTAGTAGTCCATAATATGGAGCATGGATATTATCCATGCTCTCCTCGTCCCCCCGAACCCACAAAGTACCCACTCAGTCATTGCATCTGGGCACAACTAATATACGCAGGTTTTTATTATTTATATAATCGTCTATATATATAAATTTGCAATTTTTGACTATTTTTAATTTCTGAATCAGAAATTTTGTTCTGTATCCGAAATATACCAAATTGTGTTAATGGTAATATACACACTCAAAAAACCTTAAACTACGTTTTTGGTCATTTCTTGACATATTTTTTGAAATTTGGACTCCTTAGGCTTGTCTAAAATACCTGGCTAACGAACTCGACTTTTCATTTGTTATGAACATTTTGGCAAAAACCTGAAATTTTTTCGAAACAATTAGGTATCCAAGTTGTTCGGAAATCCATCCAGGTTGTTCAAATTCTGCGCCTTATTGTTTTGTCGACCCACCAATGGTAGCGCGGATTCCTCGGATATAATCACTTCTAATTGGTATCCCATTAGTTCTCTCTTCTCTCAAACCTCTCCGCGTTTCGTCAGCGACTAAACAATTTATTTCATTAATTTCAACCCCAAAACTTCAAATCCAACGGGTTTTGTCACAGTGGTAGCGTCCAATTGCAAAGTTGAATTGTAAATTGAATAAATTAAATGATAAATTGGCTACTTTTATCGCGAGTACAGCCCCCTCGTCGTCCAGAAACATCGCGCCGGTTGCCGAGAAGCTTCGCAGATCTGCAGCGCTCTTAGCTTTAGCTTTTAGCTTTTACTTCAAAAAAGTTCGCCAATTTCCGAATAATTTGTCTTTGTATGTTCAACTTATAACGCTTTCCTCACACACACCACCCGTAGGTAACCATCACAGTCCACTAACGAATAAAGTGTTGAGTTCCCAATCCCAAGTTCTACTTTCAAACATAAAATAGGAAGAAATTCCCCAACACAAGTTATCTTCTGCAGTGACATTAGGTATATCGTTATGTACCTACACGTAAACATGTGAATTTTGGAAAAACTTCAAGTCGTTTTAAAATGTTCCAAAAAGGATTTCAGTTTATGAAAAAAAAATTAAAAATTCCATGCTAAAAGTTTTGAATCCATTAAATAGCTTCATTTGGTTTCGAACTAGTAAATTTATTATAGTAGGAACGTGATTGTTTCTTGAAGCGACTTACAGGGAAATGGCTAATAAGAGACTGATATTCCAATAGCTAGCAGAAAGTATTGCAGGAAATTTATGAAACAAGTCCCATTAGAACGGATTCCGGATTCAAAACTTGACGAGGCTAGGTTGACTCGTACCTTTTCTCACTTTCCTGTCATTGCTTCCAACCTCTGACAGTCAAACTTGTAACAAAGAGGTTCCCCAACTAAAAGCTCTCACCAGGACGACGTTCCCCTCTTTTTTGAGGAGTGAGGAAAGCTGGAAATCGTGGGATAGGAACTGAAGAGGGTTTTTCCCTCGGCTTTTAAAACTTTACTTTCTTACTATACAAGTCCGACTGATGTAAAAGTGGTGGGGCCTTTTTCCCCAAAAGCGGCGAGTTTCCGCAAGAGGATTACACTGGTAAAGAAAAACGTTCGGACAAGAAGTAACTTTTCCCGGAATAATCGGACAAGTGACTTTTAGTTTTAGCCGAGCATCTTCCTTTCGGGCTGGGAAGTTTTTAAAGTGGAATGTCTTATTTAAAAGGGGTCTTAACCCTCAGAATGACATTTGAATAACTAGACCCTCTGTAGAATATCTTTTTGTCAGCTTTACTATCCGGGTTAGAGTTTAGAGCATGAGTAGCAGTTTTGTAAGTTAACTTCGAGAAAGTTCGTGTGATATGTGGTTACGTATAAAATTAGCTGACGGGAGAAGAAGCCCTCAACTGGTGGATACTTCTGAAGAAAGAGACCAAGTTTACTCCTCTTGAAGAAGTTTCTTGGAGGCTTCAAACGATGTAAACTCGTGACGTAACAAGTTATAGAGCAGTTTCCTATTCCAAGTTAGATGTGAATATGCTATTCTCTATGTAAATAAATTATCATCGACCGTCCAACCAAATTTCAAATTTCGACTAACTAAATCAATTCATACAAGTTCATACTCTACGAAAATGATACGTGACAAAGTTAACCCTCGGGCACCTCCGGGGCGGCACTCCATGCCGCTAATCACTAAAAATTCCAGTAATTCACTAAAACACACCGTTTTCGGCAGATTGGCTCTAAGTATCTTTCCATCAAATACCTGACCACCCACACATGATAGCGCCGATTTTTCTTTCACTCCTATTAGTTGTTTTCGGTCACATGAAGTGAAAAGGTCACCTAGCGATACTGTCTGCCGCCCGCAGGTTATTGTGTGTGATCATCACTAAGTCAATAATGAGTGAAGGTCGTAGGTTAGACGATCTTCTCTGAACAGTGATTTGCAATTAATAATTCGGCTTTCAGTTCACGCGAGTGATTTTATTCGTTTCAGTTTACATAAAAACTGCCTTTGTTACAGATTTTGAATATTTTTGCTCATATTGAAGAATCTCAGAGATAATATCCATTTCATTAGGTACCCCATAGTTACTCGTATTTGAAATTTTCAATTCTAAAAATCTAGTCATTTTTACTACCTAATTTCAAGTTTTTACGACTCACGATTCGTTTATAACAAAAGAGTTATTATATTGAAGTTTCATTGAGATGTTTGTGAGATAAATGTACCTACCTATCATTCAAAAATGTTTCTTTCATATCCCTGATATTTTCATCAGAAAAGAACAGAACCATTTTTCAGTATTTTATTTCAGGGTAATAAACTATGCATTGAGAACCGCAAAAATCGTACATACCGAAAATTCTAGTTACTTGAAATCAGATTCTGTTTCGTGATTTTTCTGCGGAACTAATTTAGAGAATAATTGAAGGGGGGTTCAATTTTTGAACAATTTTTCAAATTCATTTTTTTCGGTTAACTTGGACGAGTGTACCTGACCTGTCATTAACTGTTCATCCATCCATGGAAGTATACGAATGGATGATCTTCCATCATCTTTCTTCGGTATGGGGGTTCGAAATTATGGGAATTGATATCATGATAAGAACTGTTGATTGATTCATAGTTATATAGGATTGATTATGTGCTGGAGGAAGGAGATACTTTTGACTTTCTTCATCATTAATTGATGAGTAGCGCAAGTCCAACTCGTAGGGAAGATCTCATATTCCCAAAATCAAGTTGAGCAGTTTTTCAACTCCTGAACACTTTTGACAGACAGGACATAAATGAAATAATAAAAGAGCATGGAAAGTGTATTAAGTATAATTATAGTTGCCCCCCTCACAAGTGTATTAACTATAAAGACAAATAGTAAACCTTTGTGTAATAATTTGTAGCATTTTAAACTGCTGGGAAAAATACAATAGGTACACCATTTCCGAACAAAAGTTTGAGTCCGAATGATGAAGTAGGTTCTGTAGAGGCATGACGAGGTAAAAATCAACATGAACCGTGACCAACACAAACATCAACAACGTTTATCTGGAACATGCTCAGTGTGACGTATACGTATAAATAATTTTATTATTTATGCACCAACAAATATGTTATGTTGATGATATTGAATGCGAGGATGCTACATTCCCTATCCAACTTGACAGACGTTCGTATTCAGTACCAAAATATACTACAAATTCAGTTTTTAGCTGGACCGAAAGTAAATTAAATTAGTTAGTTAAATCGTTGGTAACAAGTGTTAGTAGTCCTGACTCTTGATTAGTTTGTAAAATGCAAACATATGGGCTAATTTTGATGTGCTGAATAGCTGAGAAACAACGTCATCTTCCTGGTTTTATAATGGATTTATTATACAGGAACATACATATACATACATATACAGGAACATGAAGATATCTTTCGACAAAACGTACGTATTGATTAGAAGATAGTGTCCTCATAATTTGATTGAACTAGGTTCCACCTACATTCGCCATCATTACCGTGAAACTACAGTGCATATTCTCTTTGTTTATTCAATAAATCACTATATAACTTCCCTCAATCACACCAGACGACGCCAGACCACATATTGGCACAAAATCCTACTATCGCTCGACCCTCATCAATCTTGGTGTCAAGCAACAGATTTACCTTCGTTATCGCTTCAACGATCAACATTGTCGCAAAGTTAAACGTCGGATTTCACTCTGTTATTGCTCCAACGAACCCCCCCTGCCGAGATAACTGTTGAAACCGCGGATTTTTCATACGCCACCGCCACCGGAAATGACTGCGCTTGACCGCCCAAATTACGGTTTTTCAGGAACAGTAAAAATATTGTTTTGCACGTCACGTATTATCTACTTTGTTGCACGCGCTTATTTCACCTCGAGGCCGGATGTATGAAGTTGATAGGGGAGTTTAATCCATAGCACATAGTACTGTTGTGGGGGAAGCAGGTGAACTTTTTTCCCAAGGGAGTTGTGGACGATAATTTTTGTAATATCTGGGCCTTAAAAGTAACAAGCTTTAAAGTGTTCTTTTTTTTTCATTCTTCTTTTTTCGTCTCTGCCTTTAGCAAAAGAAACTAATAATATTTTTGACATCACGCAAGCTCTCGAGGCAAAAACGGGCGAATCTTGAGAAATTACGAAGGAAGGTCGTAATTATTAAGAGTAATAACAGTGCTATTCGGTCCGCGTTCTTCATATAGCTACTGAAATTTTATCTCACGTCAAGAGGCATGTAAAGACCTACAATCAGGACAAATCAGAGACGTTGAACCCGTAGAACGCAACAAAAGCTCCCATTTTGTATCATTATTTTCAATAATGATCCTCTCAAATCGAGCGAGAAAAAATTTTAACCACCTCAAATTTTGAAGGTTTAGGTACTTTTCAAGATACATTGAGTTACAAAATAATTAAATGAAAACATTCGTGTGTCCGCCGTGAGGTTTTACTTTTCTTAGTTAGTTCTTAGTTTTACTTTTTACTTTTCTTAGTTACTGTCGTGATTATTATAAATTAGCCTGGCGAGAAAATAACTTGATCAATTCACGAAACACGAAAGAAGATTTTATCAGAAATAAGTAAACATTTTTGGTATCCTTGATAACAATTTGATTGTCTGTAGTGGCAACCACGACAGGAGTCCCCTTCATATTTCTGCGAGATAGACAGGTTTCAATCTCTCAATTGATACCGTCTGGACCCCGGCTGCAGTCTCAACGTCGAAGGTCTTCTCTCGAGCCCTGACCACCCTGAATGGACCCTCGTACGGTTGTTGAAGGGAGGTCCTTGGCCTGTCCACTCTCAAAGACACGTACTTGGCCGTTGCTAGGTCCTTGGGTACATAGACCCTCAACGACTGATTCCTAGTTGGTGGCATCACCTGCCTACCGACATGTGCCTTGAGCAATTTTGCGTAGGTGGCAGGGTCTGTGTTGCCAGCTTCCTGAAAAAAATCTCCTGGAAGTCTTATCGAGGATCCATAGACCAAAGTTGTTGAGCCCCAAAGCTTATTGTTTACTTATTGTTTTTAATTCATTTGAAATAGTATAGATTTTTAAAAAATTGGAGCGTTTTGGCAGTTGCTAATAATGTTTTGCAATATCACCTTCACAACGAAATTTGGTCACTTAAGAAAGTCAACAGAGCGCCACAAACTTTAATCCACTGGTAATAAGAAGGAACGCAATATTTTATCAGCTTGAATGAAGATTTTTACACACGTCAGTGAAATAATACTGTTTTACATTCATACTCCTGGGCAACGTTCGCTCAATGACCTAAACTCAGCAACTACAACTCTGAACATTGATATTCTTAAACTTTTGTGTTCCGGTTAGCACGTGATGTTTTATGGCAACGATAGTCTAGCGTCGCCTTAAAATCAATCAATTCCCCTCAATATAAAATATACCTACTTACCCAAGAAAATGCTCAACAGTGATTTCTTTGCAACTGTCATTTTTTTTCTTTATTCGTCAATATCATTACTTTCGCAGTTGGCACTAGTGGAACAAAAACTCGTTGAAATATATCGCGTAAAGAGAAGCTGACACTATTAATTTTTTTCCAAGATCGGCACTTGTTTACAAAATTCGTGCCAAACGAATTTAAGGCAATCGCTCTTCGGGGTATGTTTACAAATAAAGGTGTTTACTTTAGAAGAGAAAAAGAGGGAGATTGAGGACATTGAAGCGTCGAAGAAAAACATTCCAATTATACGTTCTGCTCGCGATAACCTATCAAGGTCTATTTTCGTAGTGGACCTTTTCAACTTAGCACAGAGCAGGGTTTCAACTTTGTTTACTAGCGGTTTGAGACGGGTTGAAAATAGCGCTGGTAATAAACAGGGCAAATTAGCTCAACAGCCATAGCTCAAAGAGCAGTTGCCCTACTTAAAGAGAGGCAGAAGCTGTAGAGAAGAACAGGGGGAAAGAAGAAGGTATTTTCTATAAATTCCGGTGATTTATTCGATGTTTCAAACTTAGTAGTTTGAGTAGTACGGTTTTGGTTTGGAAATGTTCCGAGCATCAATGCAAGGCTTCAAACAAAAGTAGGTCAGCGTTCAGCGTCTAAAAGAGAGTTTTATTATAGGAAAGAGGTTACTTTTATTAAGGAGTATCCATAACCCGATTGCATAGATAGATTATCCGATGCATAGTAGGTAATCTCACAACATCAATCTCTAAGTACCTTCCACTACCCTCATAGGGGACCTTCTGAACGCAAATCTGAACAATCCTAAGAAATTTCGTCGAAATCGGATGGAAAATGTAGAAGTTATGGCTGCTACAAGGAATTCACGTTTGCGCATGCGCAGCAACTACTATTGGTGTGGGGATTTGTTTTTCATAGGGGACCATCTACACGCCAATCTGAAAAATCCTAGAAAATTTCATCGAATTCGGATGAAAAATGCATGTGTTATGGCTGTCACAAGGATTTTACGTTTCCGCATGCGCAGAGATTACTGTCAATTTAAAGGCCTTGATTTTTATTGAGGACCATCTACAATCTAATCCGTATAATCCCTACAAATTTCATCGAAATCGGATTGAAAATGTGGAAGTTATGGCTGTTACAAGGAGTTCACGTTCGCGCATGCGCAGAGACTACTACCAGTCCAGGGGAGATGATTTTCATAGGGGACCGTTGACAATTTAATCCGCATAATACCTGAAAATTTCATCGAAATTGGATGAAAAATGTGGAAGTTATGGCTGTTACAAGGAATTCGCATTTGCGCATGCGCAGCAGCTACTATCAGTCCGGGCGTGATGATTATCATAGAGGACTATTTTCACGCCAACCCGCACAATCCCTGAAAATTTCATCGAAATCGGGAGAGGAATGTAGAAGTTTTTTCTGTGGCAAGGATTTCATGACAGACACACAGACAGACAGACATGGAACCAAAATTGTTCAGAAAGGTATGAAACGTAAATCGCGAGTGGAAATATCGATTTTGGAGAACTTTTATTCTCAATCTTGGAAAGTGAAAATAAAGCTTCCGCTACCTTGGTAGACTCGGAAGCAAAAAAGCTCCTGAAATTGTAAAGCGCAGAAGATTAAACATGTTAGTAGTATGAAGCCTTTGAAAATTTAATAATTAAAGGTAAAATATGGATAGTTCTTCAAAGAATACTAGCGAACTATACGTATAAAATCAATACTATCATATTATAGTCCCAAGAGAAGAAGAAAGCGCAAGGTGAGGTGAACCCATAAACGCGAAGACTCGTATTACACCTTGTGAGTTCCCAAGGTTTACAGCTGAGCACCGGATCAATACGCTCCCATTTGGCAACGATCCACGTTGCCCCAGGTCAGTGCCTTTTTCCTCTCGCCCGAAAATCTCAGACTTCGTTTCCGGTAGTCGCGAACAGCGCGTTTTATCGAATCGTTTTTTGCGATGATGGAAAAGCAATCATCAGAAGGAAATACATTATTCTTCGTTATGAACGGACCGTTGATTCCCCGACCGGAGACCCCTCTCCAGCCACACAACTCCGCTTCAACTAGATTGTGTCTAATCAATCAGTTTCTCCTGTTCATCCTAGTATGGTAAACCAATTACACTGGTCTACTAAAGGAAAAACGCTGCAAATTATTGGTTTATTATTTTCAATAATGAACCTTTGAAATCGACCAAGAAAAAAAATTTTTACCCCCTGAAAATATGTTGGTTTACGTTTAGAGGTACGTAGAATTCGAAAATCGAGTAAAAAAATTTCCGGTCGTACGCCGTGCGCGGCACCTTTTCTTACCAACGAACGATTTAGTTCAAATTTAGTATATGGGCTTAATGTGGGGTCTAAGTGTGCCGCGAAACTTTTGGTTGATGTCAGTCCATTCTAAGGGGTGAAGAATAAGGGTTGAAATTTTCAAGAGTGCCTTAGCTCGAAAACTCTCGGAATAAAAGTATTGTTTTTTCACCAATTTAAGATGGAATTGAATTGTTAGAATTTTTAGAGACCACGCGAAGCTCTGTAGGACAAACCGTTCGCTCCCTACGAGACCTTAAGGGTTTTCCTTCGATAAAACAGAATCACGTGGGTGAATCACCAAAGAGGTCTATTTTCCGTTCAAATTTTATCTGACTAAAATGCGATCGCTGTTCGTTTCATCGAGTTGTATTCAGTTTTGCTTCCTTAACAACCAGTACTAAAATTTCCATATAAAAAGGCTGCAAATTATTTCACAGAGGTTTATTATTTTCCTGTACAGATCACTCGTCTGCTAAGATCGCAGCTTCGCCGTACTCACTATTTATTTATTTTTTTACCTACCAACCATAGGTACCTACAAACTACGAGAGTTTTAGAGCTCAGGCATTTTTGAAAATTTCAACCCATGATTTCCATTTGTGCCGTGAAGCTTTGGGTTGAAATTTTCAATAATGCCCCAGCTCTAATACTCTCAAAGTTAGTAGGTACCTATGGTTGGTAGGTAAAAAAAATAAATACGACTACGGCATTTTCAAGAGTGCCTCCCCTAGCTCGCAATGTCTCGGAATAAAGGTATTGTTTATCCATAAATTTAAGAAGTATTGAATTTGAACCACGCGGAGCTCTGTAGGACAAACTCTTCGCTCCCTACGAGAACTTGAGGGTTGGACTTATGATAAATCAGAAACACAAGTGTGAATCGTCGTTCAAATTTTAACTGACCAAAATGGTGTAGCTACGTAGGTACGTGGATTTTTAAACATTTTGAGCAGTAATGGTGGTTTTATTATGAGTTCTGGTGGATTGTAACTGTCAAAGACTGATCTTGATTTTTGTATGCGACGTATACGGCCACACCACGTCGAACAAACCGGCGCTCGTCCGATCACCGAAGTGAAGCTGCGTCAGGCGAGGTTAGAACCTGGATGGGTGTCCGCCTGGGAACACCGCGTGCTGGTATCTTTTATGCTCAATATTTATTAATTTGCTAAAATTTTAATCTCAACTTTTCAACATTCGAGCCTTATTATTATCTATAATAATTCATTATTATACAACGTTACTCGATGTGTAATAAGTTTCGAATCGAGTGTGAAGAGTTCATTTCTTCCAAACAAACTTCATTGTGAAGGTCATTGCAAAGGTCACCTACCTATAATTGGTAGGTAAAAAAAAATAGTGACAATGGCAAAGATTTGATGACTTTGCAGACCAGTGATCGATACGGGAAAATAATAAACCTTTATGAATTAATTTGCAGCGTTTTTTACAAAGGTTTATTATTTTTCTGTATAGATCACTTGTTTGCAAAGATCACAGCTTTACCATTGTCACTATTGCTTCCGAGTCTACCAAGGTAGCAGAAGCTGTTTTCACTTTTCAAGGTTGGGAAAAAATGTTCTCCAAAATCAAAATTTCCACTCAGGTTTTACGTTTCAGACCTTTCTGAACAATTTTGGTTCCGTGCCTGTCTGTGTGTCTGTCATGAAATATTTGCCACAGCCATAACTTCTACATTTCTCTTACGATTTCGATGAAATTTTCGGGGATTTTTCGGGTTGGCGTGTAGATGGATATAATGAAAATCTTCGCCCCCGGACTGGTAGTAGCCGCTGCGCATGCGCAAACGTGAATTCCTTGTAACAGCCATAACTTCCACATTTTCTGTCCGATTTCGATGAAATTTTCTGGAATTATGCGGATTAGGTTGTAGATTGTCCCCTATGAAAATCAAGGCCTCGAAATCGGCAGTAGCCTCTGCGCATGCGCAAACGTAAAATCCTTGTAACACTTACATTTTTCATCCGAATTTGATGAAATTTTCAAGTATTGTTCGGATTGGCGTGTGGACAGTCCCGTATGAAAATCATCAACCCCAGACAAATAGTAGTTGCTGCTCATGCGCAAACGTGAATTCCTTGTGATATCCATAACTTCTACATTTCTCATCCGATTTCGACGAAAAGTTCTCAAGATTGTTCAGATTGGCGTGTAGATGGTCCCCTATGACGGTAGTGGAAGGTATCTAGAGATTGATCTCTACAATCGGGTTAGGAAAAGGAGGCTATGTGCCACACCCACTTGACAGACTTTTTGTAATGGTTCGGGAGAGGAATACTCATCAGAGTCTAGTGCTCTTGTTGTTCACCCACCTGATTTAGGGTATCGTATACCGAATTTCAGCGCTTCAGGATAAACTGGACAGGTGCTCACTATATCGCACATGCAAGTGGTGTCTTCTCATCTAAAAACATGCATTTTAAGACCTCTGATTGAAGAGATATTACGGGTACTTACTTAAATTCTCAATATCAGGGTACCAAGGAGATACGCCCTAACGAGAATATTCGAGATAAAAGTCTCCTAGTAATTCTGATCCTAAGTACTCGTAAAAAACACTCTGTTATACATCGAAAAGAACAAAAATCTTTACTGCTGCAAATGAGGGTTAAAAATGAAGGGAGGGGGGTGGGCTCACTCAGGCGACAGCTGGAAAGGCTATACGGGCAACGAACCTTCCGAGGGTTTGCTGATATGAGATGGAATTCCACTCGAAAATCTCGTACAGTCAGAAAGAAAAGTATCGCCAAAAGGTAATTTATGGAGCTCGATCCAAGCAAACCTCGTGCGACATGTGTCGGAAACGTCCCTTCTTTTATTAACAAACGTATAAAAAAAAGAGAACCCCTCTATACTCTCTACACTTGGAAAGCACTCCAGCTAAAGCCTAAAGCCTTAATAGAATTGTCCCTCTTTCGTTCCCATTTGGTTTTTTCCTCGCTCTCGCCCTACGCGCTAACTCGCTTGTGTGAACTACCCCCTCCACCCTCGCTCTCATGCTGCCCTTTTTTCCTCTCAATTTTTCATGAATAATATATTGTCGAGAGAGGTGAAGCACCAGCGCTGAAAGGGGGGTGTCGGCGAGAAATAGAATATTAACGAGACATTAACAAAGAAATTTTGGGAATTTGGCGGCATTCGTTCTGTTTATTAAAAAAAAGAGAGCTGAAACCCGATCGAAGCATCCGCTCACCCGTCACCACGTCTAAATCCGTGTTACTAAGTACAAAATCTACAACTCTACTATGTACAAAGTACAAATCTACAAGGCATACCTCTATATTAGTAAGTACAAATCTACAAGGCACCTCTATTATGCAACAGTTTGATTCAGAAGGAGATTCCCTGGATAGCCACTTCGGCACAGCCAAAAATATATTCCCTACCGTACACTACAGGATGTACTCCAGGACCCACCGCACGTTATAATACGAAATGAATCAGAATGGAGTGCGAGACCCCACATCGTTGCCACACTTCGAGGAAAATGGCCGAATGGTCGGTATATATACACGGATGGATCAAGGATTAATTCCAAAGTATGCTGTGCTTTTTACTACTCAACAGCAAATATCCAGAAAGGGTTCCGAATCTGGGACAAAAGTTCAGTATAATATACTGCAGAACTATGCGCTATTCTACAACCGCTTTTGTATGTCAGCAATGAAGCTAACCATACAACGCATGTGATCGTCCTCTCTGATTCGCAAAGTGCTCTGATTAAAATGAAAAATACCAGCATACCCGCCAAAGTTAACAAATTGGAAGCTGATATTCTGCGACCGATAGATGAGCTACGAGCTAAAGAAACGCGAGTTCACCTCATGTGGATTAAAGCTCACATCGGAATACCTGAGAACGAAATCGTAGACGCAGCCGCTAAATCATAATCTAAATCATCATTCATACCCAGTAACTTTTGAAAGTAGGTTAATACTTATTTCACCAGGTTTTTTCAAATATATCTTCCGATATATATCCGTGTATTGATAATATTTCTTCCAAAATGATGATAGTAACTTTTCAATTCACCTACCTATTTATTTCTTCAAATTTTTCCAAGTAGATACTTCGATATGTAAATAAATGTCACCTTTTTTTGCTTCCGAGTCTAACAAGGTAGCGGAAGCTTTGTTTTCACTTTTCAAGGATGAAAAAAAATTCTCCAAAATCAAAATTTTCACTCGCGTTTTGCGTTTTAGACCTTTCTGAACAATTTTGGTTCCGTGTCTGTCTGTCTGTGTGTCTGTCTGTCATGAATTCCTTGTAACGCGCATAACTATACGAAGTTATTGTCCGATTTCTATGAAATTTTCAGGGATTGTGCGGGTTGTTGTGTAGACGTCCCCTATGAAAATCATCATCATCCCCGGACTGATAGAAGCGACCGCGCATGCGCAAACGTGAATTCCTTGTAACGGCCATAACTTCTACATATTCCATCCGATTTCAATGAAATTTTCAGGGATGTTACAGATTAGTATTTAGATGGTCCCCTATGAAAATCACTACCTTCAGACTGATAGTAGCCACTGCGCATGCGCAAACGTGAATTTCCTTGTAACGGCCATAACTTCTACATTTTCCATCCGATTTCAATGAAATTTTCAGGGATGTTACAGATTAGTATTTAGATGGTCCCCTATGAAAATCATCACCCCCGGACTGATAGTAGCCGATGCGCATGCGCGAACGTAAAATCCTTGTAACAGCCGTGCGTACGTCAGAATCTCAAATCCTACACAAGTTTTTGTCAGGCCCCCATAGCTCATATGCAGCGAGTCTGACTTCCATACAGAGGTCCTGGGTTCGACTCCCAGCCTAATTGAGAAATTTTTGATTTTTTGATAGTGACTCACTTACATTTTTCATCCGAATTTTATGAAATTTTCTAGGATTGTCCAGATTAGCGTGTAGATGGTCCCCTATGAGGGTAGTGAAAGGTACTTAGAGATTGGTGTTTTGGGATTAACTACTATGCATCGGATCATCTATATAATCGGGTTATGGACACGAGGAAGCTATGTGCCACACCCACTTGGCAGACTTTTTTATTGACTTTTACCTATATTGTTTTAAAACAATTAAATTCGCCTACCTACTTCACACGTTTTTTAAAGTAGATGTTCCGACATATCGAAATATCGATATGTTTTATCCGATATTTCAAAGGTATCGATATCTCATTGACGATTATCATTTGATCGATATATTTCATTCGATATGTCATCCCTATCTGTTCCTCTTTCATTGGTTCTCGAAAGATGCCTGATGTGGCTAGTTCTCATAATATTGTGGAGGTGCATTCGTGTTGCCGTAATGTAGGTACTAATACTTGTCGCTGTCGATCTCTTTTTAGCACCCATTCTGACTATCGTAGATAATGATCTAGCAGCAAATGAGGAGTTTGATTCCTAAAGGTACAATATTCTTTTTGTTCAAACGCGATCCATTTTGGAGAAAAAACGCAAAAAACCATAGCGACCTCAAAAACGTGCTATAAACCAATGATGTTATTTTTTATGTATTTCTAAATTATAATAAATATTTTGGGAAAAAAGGTAAATTAGTTCAAAATTTAAAATAATTTGAACGAGATTTGAATTATCAGATTTATGGATAAAGTACTTTTTGAAACAAAACGGATAAGAGACCGCTATTGTGCTGGATGTAGTACCTTTTGAAATGAAACGGGATATTCACCCTCGTTTTTCAAGGGAATAGATTATCTATTGCTCCAAAACGATCGCATCTTTGTGAAGAACTGCCCCCCTAAAACCCTGGGAAAGTTGTTTACTCAATTTCGATGAAAATGGTCTTTAGTACCTTTTTGAATCAAAGTACTCAAATATACATTGGTCATTCTAATTACCAGTAGTCATTTCGGTACCCTTATACTATTTGTACGTAATTCTCTAATGTTATCAGGAAGCTGTAATGCCCACTAAATCGGTCGATTTTTTTCACTTAACGTTATACTAACAACATCAACTAACACACACATTCACTGGTAATCGACGAGTATATTACAGTATTATAGATAGGTATTCTTTCAATAAATCATATCTAGTTGAACGATCTCTGATGCATGTAGCTGATCGACCACCCATAATTTATTAAAAACAACCTATATTTTGTAGAGTGATGTCGTCAACCTCAAACAGAATATGAATTATATGATTCTTTTCTCTACGGTAGCTCTCGCATTATCAACCATTTTCTCCTGAATCCTTCATTTACAATTCTTTATCCAGTCTACTCTCCTATCCAACCAAATAAATCCGGCTCTCACTGAGGTCGTGCCGATTCTTTTAAGCAAACAATTTTTATGGCGCCTTAACTCAGGCATTCACCCTTACCCTTTAGAATTTATTAGGTTTTTGCCTTCTCTCGATATTCAAATCCAAACACTGTAGATGGATTTAATAATCGCCCGGATTTAATGGTGCGTCATCTCAATATAAATCTTGCGGGTAAAGGGTTCATGGTGTTTCAGCCTTTCCCTCAAATTTCCTGGGTAGTGATGTGAGAAAAAAACACTCGATTTAGTTTCGTTTCCGGAGACGTTTCCAGATTTATTTATTGGAGAAGTCCAAGTAAAAATTATAACTCTTCTCACCTACCCGTATGAATTTGATGGATAAATAGCTATTGCAATGTTATAGTAGCACAATACCCTTTCATTGATCTTTTTTAAATCAACGTCTTTCATGTTTTTTAAGTAGGCAAAAGGGTGAAAAATGAACTAGAAGAGGAAAAATTGTCAATCTTGAAAATCCCAACTAGTTAATAGAAGTATGTATACTATTACCAACTATTGAGCAATAATTTACGAACGTTCCACGGTTGAATGGAAAGAGAGGACATAGTGCGTCATTTATTGGCATTTGATGATGTTGGTTCTCGCAATAAAATAATTTGCAGTTGATGAATCAAGCGTCACCAGCAAACGGATGATGGTTTTGGAGATACCCTATGCAAATTACTCTGTTAAAAGCCAATTGGTTCGGGATGATCACACTGTCACCTCTAACTATCGTTAATTGCACCTAATCGGGCTTCCCATTCAGACGGAATTGTGTGCGTCTACGTTTGAACTGGTCGCAATGAACCCATATTCACAAATATTTATGAAATACTGGTGTGAAGTGATGATAAAATAAAATTTAGGTTATGTAAAGTAGTTTTTGGTTAGATTCCCGACCAAAAATACAACCCTTACCCGAATGATAGAGCAGTTAAAAATTGGATAATAAAAATAGGCTATATGGACTAAAATGGGAATTAGGTTATAACAATTATTTAGAATTAGGACACAATATGCTATAGGACTAAATATAAAATAGGCTATACAATATAAATATAAAATGGACATAAAATATGGACATAAAATGGTATAAAATACAATTATAAAATGGACTAAATAATAGAAAAATAGGCTATAATATAGCTTATTATGGTATATGCTATGTGGGAAAAGTCCGCGTACGGCGGACGGACGACCAATTTTTGTTCGATTTTTGGATTCTCCGTACCTTGAAACGTAGACCAACAAAATTTTGAGGTGTTGAAAAAAAATTTCTTGGTAGATTCCGAAGGTAATCGACAAATAATAAACCAAAACCCAAATTTCTCCTCCTCATAACAACTCCCTCAACTATCGGCCATATTTTCGAAGTCAACATTAATTTTCTGTAAGACTAGTGTACCGTCCTTGTTCAAAAATTTGACTTAAGAAGTAGCTACAATAGCAGTTCCGACATGTACCGTTTTTTTTTCAAATGTCAAGTTTTGGAAAATATTAAGAAGGAGAATCGACCAAGAAAATTTTTTTGTAACACCCCCCATTTGCTGGTCTACGTTCAAGGTACGTAGAATCCAAAATCGAATAAAAATTTGGCTGTCCGTCCGCCGTCCGCCTTACGCGGCATTTCCTCACTTAGCATTGACCGATTT
>CM019177.2:34096370-34256384 GCA_009739505.2 Apolygus lucorum
ACACCCCCTATTTGCTGGTCTACGTTTCAAGGTACGTAGAATCCAAAAATCGAATAAAAATTTGGCCGTCCGTCCGCCGTCCGCCGTCCGCCTTACGCGGCACTTTCCTCACTTAGCATTGACCGATTTTGATGAAATGTGGTATGTAGGCTCCTTCTGGGGTCTAGTTATGCCCCGAAGATTTTTGTCAATGTAGGTCACTTCTAAGGGTCGAAAAATAAATTTTGAAATTTTGAAAACGCCCTAACTCAAAAAAATTTGATATAAAGGTATTGTTTTTTCGTCGATTTGAGATAGTATAGAATTTTTAGAATTTTTAGAGACCACGCGGAGCCCTGTAGGACAAACCGTTCGCTCCCTACGAGAATTTAAAGATTGAACGTACGATAAATCAGAAACACGAGTGTGAATCGCAAAAGAGGCCTAATCTCCGTTCAAATTATAGCTGACCGAAATGCGATCGATGTTTTTCTTCATGTTGGATGGTTGGTGGCTTTGCAGACGAGTGATCAATATAGAAAAATAATAAACCTTTGTGTAATAATTTGCAGCGTTTTCTTTAAAAAATCCTGCAAGTTAAAAACTGTGCAATTTAATAATATTTCCAATTAGTGTTCGATTCTATACTGTATATAAATAATAATATAATCAATTGGTAACGATCTTGAACAATGTGTTCATGGTAACTAACCAAAAAACATCAAAAGCTCAAAAAAAATCTCCTTAGATTCCTCTTGTTTGCAGTGATCGTAAATAAAGGCATTTTTCGTTTCAGAGCCTTTTGAACAAGTTTGATTACAATTCTATCTATGGTTAATCATGGACAATGATTGGACTCAGATATAATCGAGCAATACTACTGATGAATTCCTCCTACAACGTTATCAACCAAGAAAATGTCAACAAAATCATTCCAGACCGATAGGCCTGCAGACACCCAACCGAGGTTGTTAGAAATTTTAATTTCAGAGGACCCAAATTACTTTGACCCGCTGCATGAATATTTCGTTTTTCTATCAACGAAAATTTGATAGGATAAACCATTCTATCCAACTAACAACATCCAACATCCAACATTCAACATTCTACTTTCTGAAATTCTCATGATTTTTATCATCCAGTAAGCCGAAACTCGTCTACCGATATGAAACGGGAATGACAGCACAGAAAAATCTTGATTTCGCATTTATGACTGTTATAAAAATAACCGTCCCACCGCCTCCTGTTCTCCCGATAAGGTGGGTATTGACTAAACCCAGCTGTTGGGGAGAACTGCTGTGTTGCCATAGCAACTGCGGAGAGGGTAAGTCACCTTGGTTATTCCTGACACAACATTGAACTGTGTTGCGCCTTCGTGGGAACATCCCTATCGTGTAGGTTAATTGAGAACAATCCAGTCAGAAGAGTCGTCTTGAATGTTCAAGCCTTCCTCATGTCCCGGGCGTACAGATCTTACTTTTTTTTTAAACATTATTTTATTTTGTGAAATTATTACTAGGTACTTACTTGAATTAATTTGCTAAGGACGATATTTATCGTTAGGAGGATCCGTAGTTTCATAAGTTAATACAAAACACTATATTCGAAAAATAGGGAGTTCAGGTTCCTTCATATGGAAATTTGATTTCTGGTTGTTAAGGAAGCAAAACTGAATACAACTCGAAGAAATGAAGAGCGATCACCTTTCAGTTACCTAGCTAAAATTTCAAAGGAGATTAGTCCTCTTTGGTTATTCACACTCGCGATTCTGATTTATCGCAAGTCAAACCCTCAAGTTCTCGTAGGGAGCGAACTGTTTGTCCTACAGAGCTCCGAGTGGTCTCTAATATTTTTTTAAATTCAATACTATTTCAAATTGGTAAAAAATACCTTTATTTTGAGAGTTTTTGAGCTAGGGCAATATTGAAAATTTCCACCCTAAATTTTCACCCGTATTTCAAAGGATTTTACGTTTACGCATGCGCAGAGGCTACTATCAGTCTGGGGGGAATGATTTCCTCAGGAAACCATCAACACCCCAATTCACAAAATACCTGAAAATTTCATCGAAATCGGACGATAACTTTGTATAGCTTTGGCCATTACAAGGTACTACACACAGACACACGGATACACAGACAGACACGGAATCTAAATTATTCAGGAAGGCTTAAAACGTAAAACGCGAGTGGAAATTTTGATTTTGGAGAAATAACTTTGAGCCTTGAAAAGTGAAAACAATGCTTCTGCTACCTTGATATTCTCGGAAGCAAACCGAGTTCCATCAATAACGAAATTTTCACTTTTGAACCACTTTGTGGTCAATCTTTGTCACAGGCTATTCAAAATCACGGTCCGATTTTTACGAAATTACCAAGATTGATGCGAATTAGCCTTGAGACAGTCGATGATGAATTTCGTCAACATTGGGCAAATAGCGGCGTGAAAGCTCATTCAAACGTTTTGTTTCTAAACTACAATTATTTCACTCGATCTGGTAGCTTGATTTTAGTCAAATGTTTAGAAGTTTGGGGCTGAACTGATTTAATCAATGTTCAATTAATGATATTAATGCGATAGATAAGAGACAATTATTGAAATAGATTTCAATACAAGGTACGTAACCACATATAAAAAAATATAACGATTTAGATTCAATACTTTAGAGAAAATAAGTTACCGCGTGAGTAGGTAGTATGTTTCAAGTTTTAAAGTGATAGTCACAACAAATTAGACTCCATAAAACTCATAATAGACAGCCTTAACAATGTTGAGTTACCATACTATCATGTGTTTCATAATTTGTAACCAAAAAATTCATTGTTCAAGTATACTTACATCACATCAAATTCAAAATAATGGTCAGTTCTTAGTTCAAAATGCTGCTCGGGTTACACCAAGTTCTCGTTCGTGGGAGAGTAGGATTGAAGTACTATAGTTTCGGTGTTTCCTACACAAGCCGATATTACTCAAAAGGTCCGCCTCCTGGAGATTGTAAAAAGAAGCCTGTACAGTGTTTGGGTGAACCACCAGCTCTCCAACCAAAATGCCCGAAAGCGCCAGAGGAAGTGTGCCAACAGGGTACCCTAAAAGTTCCCCCGCTTCCAAAAGAATGTAAGTCGGACGTAAAATCAGCTCCAATTTACGATAGATCCTGTAACAGGCCTTACAACAATCCATGCCTTCCTGACGTGTCCAAAACCTGTAAATGTGACATGGTCCCGCAACCATGTTTAGCGCCTTGTGAGAGAAAGAAGACAAGAATTTGTCTGGGTGAGCCAGATTGCTCTTATGAAAGAAGGATTGACTGGGGTCTCAGAGTCAGACAAGTCCTTCTAGGACTGGGAGCGATTATAGGTGGACTCATCTTGTACCGTATTTACGGAGGTGAAAAGATCGCTGAAAAGTTTGAAGCTCTCAAACGGGATAGGCAGTACACGAGACCAATGGAGATTCAAAAAATACCCGAAGCTTCTTCAGAAATTCCTGATCAAGTTGACTACTTGTTGATTGGTGGTGGAACCGCAACGTACGCAGCCCAGAAATCCATAAGACAAATCAACAAAGACGCAAAGATCTTGATTGTTAGCAACAGCCCTCCATTCAAACCATCAATGAGGCCACCTTTGTCAACTTGGTTATGGACGGAATTAGACAGAGAAAAAGCCTTAGATTATTTGGAATTCAAGGGAGGAGATGGTAAATACCATAATTTGTTGTTTGAGCCTGATACATATTATGTGCCAGTTCCATCACTGAAAGAGGATAACGGGAAAGGAGTTGGAGTCGCTCAGGGATGGTCCATTAAGAAACTTAATGCTCAGAAAAAAATGGCTATTTTAGATGATGGGAAGAAAGTTAAATATAAAACTTGCCTTTTAGCGACAGGCGGACGTCCCAAGGTTTTACCTCCTTTTGATGATCCCAATCCTAAGATTCAAGAGAAACTGACGTTTTACAGGAACTCATTCGATTTCCAGGAGTTGGAGGAATTAATCCAAGAAGGGTTGCAGTGCATTGCTGTAGTTGGTGGAGGACTCCTTGGAACAGAATTAGTAGCTGCCCTTAAAGAAAGAACCAAAGAAACTGGAACTAGAATTGTCAACATAGTCAAAGACGCGGGTAATTTGAAGAAAATTCTACCGAGTTATCTTTCTAAACGTATCAGTGAAATCATGGATAAAAGAGGAATTCATGTTTTAACTGGAACAAGCGTTGAAGACGTTGCTCTAGAAGGTAAAGGTATTCGTCTTTATGTGACAGGAGATAAATGCGTTAACGCTGACCATGTCATCGTAGCCACAGGTATCGAGCCAAATACTGATCTTGCGAAAGATTCGTGTTTAGAGTTGGATCCAGTCAACGGAGGATTTCTCGTGAACGCAGAAATGCAGTCTATGACAGGATTGTACGCTGCTGGTGATTGCGCTTCATTCTACGATTGCGTCGTTGGTAGGAGACGGGAAGAGCATCATAACTACGCATTAGCCACGGGTCAGATTGCAGGAGAAAACATGGCAGGAAGAAACAATCGTCTGAACGTGCAACCGTATTTTTGGTGCCACCTTGCTCCAGACTATGAGATCGAAGGCGCGGGTATTGTTGATACAAAGTATCCTACAGTTGGTGTATTTCCAAAGAGCGAGCCAGAATCATTGAAGATGGAGGAAAATGAGGATGACGTCGACGACGATAAAGATGAAAATGAAGACCAGTCAGTCAGCCAACTCGCACATGTTAGTCATGACTATGCAGAATCCAGAAATAAAATTCCAAAGCCAAAAAAATCTCGACGGGAATTCTGGTGGTTCACAGTCCAGGAATATCAGACCAAGCTATTTAGATGCACAAAAGAAAGATACAAAAAAGAAAGAAACTGCACCCAAAGATTTGGATAAAAATAACGCAAAAGGTGGAGATGCAGATGGCAAAATGGAAGAGATCTCAACGAAAACGACGCCGAAGGAGACGAAAGAAGCTATGGATAAAAAGAAAGATGAAGGCGCGGGAGAAGGGGATCCGAATTATGACAGGGTTGAAGATGACACCGATGTTGATAACACATTGGCCAATCAGAACTTCGAGAAAGGAGTAATTTATTATCTCAACGACAAACAGGAGATAATCGGCGTCCTCACTCTTAATCTTCCTGGCATGACCGCCCATATGCAAGAACTCATCAAACAAAAGAAGACATACGATGACATCAACGAGGTGACTCAGTCGTTCGATTTACACAAGAAAGATCCCAAGAAGAACATACGAAAACTAGGGCTCAAAAAGAAGAAACATTAAGCAGAGTAAATCTCCAACACAAACTTTGTCAATGCTGTCTGTCTTGAACAATAAAACCGTCTTCCGATTAGTCACATACGAATCTTTATAACTTCTTGATGGTGCATAAATATTATGAATGAAGGCTTTAGATTATAGACACAAAAGAATCATAATTGGTTTCAGGAATTAAAAACGCTGCTAATAGGGTGTGCGCCTGGGTAGGAAAAACTGTTTACTGTTATTTTTAATCTAAGTTAGACCTCATTCTGAGAAATTAGGTACCTACCGTGACCTTCTAGCGTGTGTAAATCTTTTCCTATGAATTTTTAAAGTTCCGACCGTCACAGTGGGCTGGGGGGCCGCGTGAGAGAGGCGCGTGACGTCATAAACGGTCGAAACTTTGAAAAATCATAGAAACAGATATGCTCACGCTAGAAGGTCGCGGTTGGTGCCAAAATTCTCGGGATGTAGTCTACTTTCGATTAAAAATTTAAAAAAATCAAGGCGCACCCCCCATTATTCCACAAAGGTTTATTATTTTTCTATATAGATCACTCGTCTGCAAAGAACACGGCTTTGCCATTGTTAGCACCAACCAACCTGAAGAAAAACATCGATCGCATTTCGATCAGCTAAAATTTGAAGGAGATTAGGCCTCTTTTGCGATTCACACTCGTGTTTCTGATTTATCGTCCAACCCTTAAATTCTTGTGGGAGCGAACGGTTTGTCCTACAGGAAAAAAAAATTCTATACTATCTTAAATTGATTGAAAAACAATACCTCTAAATCAAAATTTTTTGAGTCAGGGCGTTTTCAAAATTTCAACCCTTAGAACTGACCTACATCAACCAAAATCTTCGGGGCATAACTAGACCCCAAATGGAGCCTACTTGCTTACCAAATTTCATCAAAATCGGTCAATGCAAAGTGAGGAAAATGCCGCGTTCGGCGAACAGCGGACGGAGGTCAAATTTTATTCGATTTTTGAATTCTACGTACCTTGAAATTTAAACCAACAAATTTTGAGAGGGGTGAAAAAATTGTTTTTCTTGGTCAATTCCAAAGGTTCATATTGAAAATAATAAACCAAACTCAGGCATGACAAGTGGTTAACAAGTGGCTGCAAGGTAGATTCAACTTATATATTCAACATATATTTTCATCACTCTATCCTCTATATTCTTGATCAAAATCCTGAGGGATGACAGGTTTAAAGCTAACACCCCGTCTATTGCGAATGCCTTCCTAACTACAGTACAATAAGTCGTAAACTTCTGGTTTCTCCAAAATCAACCTTTTTACCTATTTACTAGAGAGAAAACTATTCTCTTCATTCATAGTCCGATTTTCATGAAATTTTCAGGTTTAGCGCTGGTTCATAGAGGTTGATAACCGAGTGCAGCAAACAAAACTGGTTAGCCAACTGTCATTCACATTTTTTATCATAAGGAATACATGAACTCCATTTTGACTTTACTGGGTTGCCACGAGGATACCATTGTTTTTGACAACAAATGCCCAAAATTATAGTAGTTATCTTCCACGCTAAACCAAGAATCAAACACCACACAAAATACTTATGCACATTGTACACAACAATAATTTCACACACCGTCTTTTAAGAATATTTATGAAACTTGACTCCACTTTTTCCATTTACTCCAGTCTCTTTCAGTATGATTGAATCCGCTATGAAATGCTTGACGCGCCACGGAGTTTCCCACATTATTCGTCATTGCTCAAATAAACCCCCAACTCAGAGCATGAAGAAGAAACCAGCTCTTTGTTTATGGAAGAAGTCGCCATGTCTAGCGCCTATTGAGCCTCCGCCTGAGTCCAACAAATCAACCGAGATAAAGTGCCCTGAAAAGCCGATTTGTCAAGTGGGTAAACTAATTGTCCCACTGCTACCCAAAGAATGCAAATCGGATGTACAATCGGTTGCAGTGTACGATAAAACTTGTGTCAGGAGTTACAAGAACCCTTGCGTCCCGGATACGTCCAAAACATGTAAGAGCGACATGAACCCACGACCCTGTGAGTGTCCATGCAAAATGAAGAGGAAGTAGCTTTGAAATGAGTTCATCCATAATTCTCCAGTCATCATTCTATGTGGTGAGAAGCAGGATAACCATCGAATGCAATATCTTTCGAACTCCATTACAATGACGATTAAACTTTCTGACACTTCAATAAAAACTAACGTGCCTAGTGGGGTAAGTGAATAGATTAAAGCACCATCTATACAACAAGCCTTAGAGCTGCGTCACACAATCAGCCGAGTAAAGCAGAAGTCTGATTTGTTTATTGGGGCAGAACTAGGTATAATATTGGCACGAACTGAGTAACATAATTTCTGCCTGAGGATGAAGACTCATTTCCAATAATTGGAAATTTTCACTTAAATTAGTTGTAAAATCGATTCCCGAAGTTTTTTGGTCCTTAACATGGGCCCAAAAAACCGTATAAAACCTATTTAAGAACGAATTTCGGCTTTTCCTAATTATTAGGAAAGTTCCATCTTTATAGATGGAACAAAATCAAAAAACTATTTTCGGGGTCCTGATGGGCGAAAAATCAAGTCAAAGAGTAATTTTTGTCAAATTTGGAAAATTTCTCTATTTTTTCTTTTGACTCTTAGGGTATTTCTTGCCCATGGTTTTTCACGTGCCTCATCATGAAAAACTGCGCAAAAATCGAAGCTTTCCATTGGTATAATCAAAAAATATTTTACAATCGAATTTAAGGGAGAAATAAGTATTTGATCGCGAAATAACGTGCATTTTGGTTTATTATTTTCAATAATGAACCTTTGGAATCGACCAAGAAAAAAAAATTTTTAACACCCCCTCAAAATTTGATGGTTTACGTTTCAAGGTACGTAGAATCCAAAAATCGAATAAAAATTTGGCCGTCCGTCCGCCGTCCGCCGTCCGCCGTCCGCCGTACGCCGTACGCCGTCCGCCGTACGCGGCACTTTTGCCACTTAGCATTGACCGATTTTTATGAAATTTGGTATGTAGGCTCCATTTGGGGTCTAGTTGTGCCCCGAAGCTTTTGGTTGATGTAGGTCACTTCTAAGGGTTCCAAAATCAATTTTGAAATTTTGAAAACGCCCTAACTCAAAAAATTTCGAAATAAAGGTATTGTTTTTCCTTCAATTTAAGATTCTATAGAATTTTTAGAATTTTTTGAGACCACGCGGAGCTCTGTAGGACAAACCGTTCGCTCCCTACGAAAATTTAAGGGTTTATATTGAAATATATATATATATATATATATATATGTAAATCAAAACACGAGTGTGAATCGCAAAAGAGGCCTAATCTCCGTTCAAATTAGAGCTGACCAAAATGCAATCAATGGTTGGTGATTTTTATTTTTTTTTCTTTTTTTTCTTCATATTGGATGGTTTGGTGATTTTGTAGACGAGTGATCCATATAGAAAAATAATAAACCATTGTGTAATAATTTGCAGCGTTTTCCAACGAGTTCGACGGTTTGATCGGAGGACTCGGTGCTTGGGTGGAGCGACGGCGGAGCTGACCCCGGATTCCTCCCATTTTTCGCTGAAAAAAATGTACGTTTTTTCGCGTTCAAACACAAATTGCTTCGTTAAATTCGATTGTAAAATATTTGTTGATCATACCATTGGAAATCTTGGATTATTGCGCAGTTTTTGGTGATGCGGTACGTGAAAAACATGGGCAAGGAAAACCCTAACAACAAAAAGAAGAATTAGGAAATTTTGCCAATTTGACAAAAATTACTCTACGACTTGACTTTTCATCCACCCGAACCCCGAAAATAGTTTTTTTTTTACACTATAAAGTGGTTTTTTGATGATTGGTTTTTGATAAATTGTTTGGTTTTTTTTACAGTAAATTGGGTTTTTTTTATAATCTTAAAAATGGGAAAAATCAAGGGGTTAAAACAAAATTGCTAGGAGACATTTTCTATCAAATTAGTTGTGGAATCGACTCCCGAAGTTTTTTGGTCCCTAACATTTGGGGACGTGCAGTTCTTGGATAATTTGCTACTAACCAAAAATTATCAATTTTACCATAACTATAATTGGACGGCATTAACCAAAAGAGAACCATCCACAAAAACCATCTCAATCAAAACTGGTGACTCGTGCGGTTCTTTTTTGAGAAACAGATAAGGCCATTATGGATTCGACGACTTTTTGTAATTCAAATTTCGGTGGCAAAGCCTATCAAAACAATATCTCCATTTTGCTGAAAATGCAGACCGACCTAGCCCTTCTCAAGTGTTCCAAAGTCATTTTGCAATTTTTTGTGGTTGGTTCCCGTCTGGTTAATGTCTTCCAAATTTATTATGTTTCTATTACCTACAAATTAATACTACTGGCTAAAACTAAGAAATCTATCTTCACAGACGCAGACGTAAGGTTTAGAACGTGGATATGTGCCGGTGGACAAATATTGAAAACAATGCATAATGACCTCTCTGAAACTGATACCCTCCATAGCTGCCGCAGCACAGGTAAAGAATGCATTTTCTACCATCAACGACGGACTCTTTTTTCAACGAAAAAATCTGATCAAATCGTACATACATTGTAGACTTGTCGTTTTTATTTAATAACTAGGTAGTGTTAACTCAATTGTTGACATTTTTCAAATTTACCCATCTGCAATCAGGACCTATAACGAACAGCTATAATACGTTGTGAGGAGGTAGGTTTTACTGCCCAGTAAGTGCCCTTTGGAAAGGGGAATCGCTGAACCTAAGATGTGCTTCGACGATGCTGTGACTTCCTTCGAATATTGTGTCGAAAAGGTATTGTGATGAATTTGGTAGTAAGCTTGATAATGTAGAAAGGTAATAAGTAATAAAGACCAGTAGAATTCATTCATCCTTCCTATTCAGGCGTTTCATTATTTGAGATAAAGCAAACTTATTAGATGAATATTTTTGTAAGTAGCTCCTATTGGTTGACCCGATGATGATGAGCTCCGCACTGGAGCCACCATTAAGATTCTAAAGAGAATAAATTTCGGTAGTTGAACTCATCTAAGTACAGGGCTGATAATGTAACAATTTTGCGAAGGACGTAAATTGAGCATGCTAATGGAAATACTAAAAATACGATCGCAATCACTTCTTTTTAGGACGTCCCACAGTAAGACTTGGGCGTCCTTATAAGATCGATCTGGGGTGAAGTTGGACAACACTCAACAGAAAAAAAAAATAACCACACAGTAATCCGTTTTAGACCATTCTGATTCCAAATCCGCGAAAAAAACCATAGGTGTATGTCTGTGTGTGTGTGTGTGTGTATGTGTGTATGTGTGTATGTGTGTGTGTGTGTGACAAAATCTTGTGTCGTCTGCACAGGCCTTAGTACTCAACCGATTTTCCTGGTTCTTTTTTTGTTCGACGCGGAAAACTATCTAGTTGTGCACTACGTCGCCGGAATTTCGAATTTTGCCTTTTAAGGGGGGGAAAGGGGGGGGTTAATGCTCAAAAAAACGTGCATTTTTGGGCATAATCTTGTGTCGTCTGCCCAGGCCTTAGTTCTCAACCGATTTTTGTGGTTTATTTTTTGTTCGACGCGGAAAACTATCTAGTTGTGCACTACGGCGCCGGAATTTCGAATTTTGCCTTTTAAGGGGGGGAAAGGGGGGGTTAATGCTTAAAAAACGTGCGTTTGCGGGCATAATCCTGTAAAATTTGCCCAGGCCTCAATTTCCAACCGATTAGTGAGTTTCTTTTTTTGTTTGACTCAAATAACTTCAGAGTTGTACATAATTTCACCCGAGTACCAAAATTCGCAAGGGGGGGGGTGTAGTGGGGGGATAATATTCACAAAATATCCGATTTTTCAAAATTTCGGTTCCTTTACTGCTTACTAATTGTACCCAAGCTTTGAAATTGAGGAAAAATTCTCATTATACCTCCGGGTTTTCATGAATTATTCTCTGTACCACCATGGAACTAATAGTGGTGCCACCATGGTGCCAGGACACCATAAACCGCATATTTCGTGCTTTTTTTTTGTGTTTCACCTTGAATACGGATGTGAACTTCGACGGACCGCCTACTAAAACTAATAGATGAAAGTGCAATGTTACGACGTATTCCCCCTTTGGTGCCAGACTGGCACCATTGGTGGTGGTTGGGGGGGGGGATGAACTCGAATTCGCATGTTGGGTATCGTAGATCATGGATTTTAAAATGCTCTTCAGATTCTAGGCTCCCACGCCGCTAGAAATGTTTTGGTAGATAATGGTGAGGGGGGGGGGGTCACTATTTCTTGCCTAAAGTAATAAATAAATTACATCGAGTGAAACAGTTTTATCGCTTACCAACTGGTTAACTGATCTAATGCTTATCCAATGGGACGTCCCCTGGAATGCATGCATTACTAAACAATATGTTTTTCCTTTTTTAGCGAACATAAAGGTATGCTTCTGTCAGTAATGAGGAACAGAACAAACCTTCCCAAGTATCCGGTTTTATCAGTTCTAGATGCCATTTTTCTATACCGCTCAGTGTGAGGGGGTTCAAAGTGAGGACACCGTTTGTTCAATGTAAATGAGACGCCCGAAATGATCTACGATTCACCTTTCGCCCTTTCAGTCTCGACTGCTGATATTCAAAAGGCCCTCCGTAATCAACGGTAATGGTGTTCGCAGAACGGCATTTTTTAAATAAAATAAACACGCAAAAGGAATTTAGTGGAGCTCTGACTTCGACTTCGATTTTTATCCTAAAACCCAAGCACCGAGGACAGCAGAAGATGAAATTTCAAACATCGAAGAAAATGGGAAAATGTTTGCCATTTCGCCTGCATTTACTGAAAACCACTGCTAAAGGAGATGGCAGAAAAAAAGCCTGCAAATTACTACACAATAGTATAGTATTTTTTGCAAAGATCACCGAACCCCATCAGGTATAATTCATTATCCTCATTAAGTAAACGGTTGGTCCAACAAAGCTTTAGATGGAGTCTACAAATTCTTTAAAATCCATGAAATTTTGAATTAATAAAAAACGATAAGTATCTTGACAGTTTTCGAGGAAGGGCGTTTTGAAAATGTTTTCCCTCACATTTTACCCCTTAAACGTAACTGACAATAACCAAAATCTTCGAGGCACAACTAGACCCCAAATCGAGCCCATATACCAAATTTCATCCAAATCGGTCCATGGGAACTGGGCAAAGTGCGTCGTACGGAGTACGGCGAACGGACGGAAAATTTTGAATTCGATTTTTAGATTCTACGTACCTTGAAACGTAAACCATCAAACTTTTTTCGTAAACCATTACAAATTTTTTCGAATCCAAAGATTCATTGTTAAAAATAATATAAAAAAATAGAGCCAAGGGTGCGAACAATCTAACTAAAGCCAAATATTTGGGCAGTATGAACACGGTTTCTACCTCTCATATAATAATATTATATTGTAATCATGACTCGTAAACATGACGTAAACCATCAAACTTTTTTCGTAAACCATTACAAATTTTTTCGAATCCAAAGATTCATTGTTAAAAATAATATAAAAAAATAGAGCCAAGGGTGCGAACAATCTAACTAAAGCCAAATATTTGGGCAGTATGAACACGGTTTCTACCTCTCATATAATAATATTATATTGTAATCATGACTCGAAAGTATTTGATGATAAGTATACATAATATGTATATATATTATATATACATATTATGTATACTTATCATCAAATACTTTCGAGTCATGATTACAATCCGTTAGAGAGACTACAACTCACAACCGACAAGAAGTCTAAAACATATTGTTTAGTAATGCATGCATTCCAGGGGACGTCCCATTGGATAAGCATTAGATCAGTTAACCAGTTGGTAAGCGATAAAACTGTTTCACTCGATGTAATTTATTTATTACTTTAGGCAAGAAATAGTGACCCCCCCCCCTCACCATTATCTACCAAAACATTTCTAGCGGCGTGGGAGCCTAGAATCTGAAGAGCATTTTAAAATCCATGATCTACGATACCCAACATGCGAATTCGAGTTCATCCCCCCCCCCCCAACCACCACCAATGGTGCCAGTCTGGCACCAAAGGGGGAATACGTCGTAACATTGCACTTTCATCTATTAGTTTTAGTAGGCGGTCCGTCGAAGTTCACATCCGTATTCAAGGTGAAACACAAAAAAAAAGCACGAAATATGCGGTTTATGGTGTCCTGGCACCATGGTGGCACCACTACTAGTTCCATGGTGGTACAGAGAATAATTCATGAAAACCCGGAGGTATAATGAGAATTTTTCCTCAATTTCAAAGCTTGGGTACAATTAGTAAGCAGTAAAGGAACCGAAATTTTGAAAAATCGGATATTTTGTGAATATTATCCCCCCACTACACCCCCCCCCCTTGCGAATTTTGGTACTCGGGTGAAATTATGTACAACTCTGAAGTTATTTGAGTCAAACAAAAAAAGAAACTCACTAATCGGTTGGAAATTGAGGCCTGGGCAAATTTTACAGGATTATGCCCGCAAACGCACGTTTTTTAAGCATTAACCCCCCCTTTCCCCCCCTTAAAAGGCAAAATTCGAAATTCCGGCGCCGTAGTGCACAACTAGATAGTTTTCCGCGTCGAACAAAAAATAAACCACAAAAATCGGTTGAGAACTAAGGCCTGGGCAGACGACACAAGATTATGCCCAAACATATTGTTTAGTAATGCATGCATTCCAGGGGACGTCCCATTGGATAAGCATTAGATCAGTTAACCAGTTGGTAAGCGATAAAACTGTTTCACTCGATGTAATTTATTTATTACTTTAGGCAAGAAATAGTGACCCCCCCCCCCCTCACCATTATCTACCAAAACATTTCTAGCGGCGTGGGAGCCTAGAATCTGAAGAGCATTTTAAAATCCATGATCTACGATACCCAACATGCGAATTCGAGTTCATCCCCCCCCCCCAACCACCACCAATGGTGCCAGTCTGGCACCAAAGGGGGAATACGTCGTAACATTGCACTTTCATCTATTAGTTTTAGTAGGCGGTCCGTCGAAGTTCACATCCGTATTCAAGGTGAAACACAAAAAAAAAGCACGAAATATGCGGTTTATGGTGTCCTGGCACCATGGTGGCACCACTATTAGTTCCATGGTGGTACAGAGAATAATTCATGAAAACCCGGAGGTATAATGAGAATTTTTCCTCAATTTCAAAGCTTGGGTACAATTAGTAAGCAGTAAAGGAACCGAAATTTTGAAAAATCGGATATTTTGTGAATATTATCCCCCCACTACACCCCCCCCCTTGCGAATTTTGGTACTCGGGTGAAATTATGTACAACTCTGAAGTTATTTGAGTCAAACAAAAAAAGAAACTCACTAATCGGTTGGAAATTGAGGCCTGGGCAAATTTTACAGGATTATGCCCGCAAACGCACGTTTTTTAAGCATTAACCCCCCCTTTCCCCCCTTAAAAGGCAAAATTCGAAATTCCGGCGCCGTAGTGCACAACTAGATAGTTTTCCGCGTCGAACAAAAAATAAACCACAAAAATCGGTTGAGAACTAAGGCCTGGGCAGACGACACAAGATTATGCCCAAAAATGCACGTTTTTTGAGCATTAACCCCCCCTTTCCCCCCCTTAAAAGGCAAAATTCGAAATTCCGGCGACGTAGTGCACAACTAGATAGTTTTCCGCGTCGAACAAAAAAAGAACCAGGAAAATCGGTTGAGTACTAAGGCCTGTGCAGACGACACAAGATTTTGTCACACACACACACACATACACACATACACACATACACACACACACACACACAGACATACACCTATGGTTTTTTTCGCGGATTTGGAATCAGAATGGTCTAAAACGGATTACTGTGTGGTTATTTTTTTTTTCTGTTGAGTGTTGTCCAACTTCACCCCAGATCGATCTTATAAGGACGCCCAAGTCTTACTGTGGGACGTCCTAAAAATGCACGTTTTTTGAGCATTAACCCCCCCTTTCCCCCCCTTAAAAGGCAAAATTCGAAATTCCGGCGACGTAGTGCACAACTAGATAGTTTTCCGCGTCGAACAAAAAAAGAACCAGGAAAATCGGTTGAGTACTAAGGCCTGTGCAGACGACACAAGATTTTGTCACACACACACACACATACACACATACACACATACACACACACACACACACAGACATACACCTATGGTTTTTTTCGCGGATTTGGAATCAGAATGGTCTAAAACGGATTACTGTGTGGTTATTTTTTTTTCTGTTGAGTGTTGTCCAACTTCACCCCAGATCGATCTTATAAGGACGCCCAAGTCTTACTGTGGGACGTCCTAAAAAGCTTAGATGAGAAAATTCAGTGATCTATACACTCCACTCCGAGCGAATGACCTACCTAGCAATGATAAATATATTCCAAAATCGTTTTTACGACACTCAAAGAAGAAAAGCTTACTACTTTTTAGCGAAAAAATGAAGCTGTTGCAATGGACTCAATTATAGTATGGAAAAAAACTGTTCTCCACTAAAACCCATTTCGGAATATTCTAAAACAACGACTGAAATTTAACGTTTTTTTTCATATTTTTATATATATACCTATATTACAGGTATGTTCTAGGATTTTAAAAGTGCGTTGCCGAGTATTTTGTCGAGGTTGGTCAGGAGATTGAGTAAATTTGTTCCAAGCAGTCGACGGTTTATTCCAACATCTTTAAGGAATGATTTGGTGATATACGTGTTCAATTAGGTAGGAGTCACTACATCTACACAACATTCGACTGCCTACGTCTGTCACCAACTCAATAAATGCCCTGAAGATCATGAAAAAACCGTGGAAATCGTGGAAAAATAAAAAATAAAAAGTAATTAATCAATAATACTAGGTACTCTATGAGATAGTAGAAATAAGTGAAGCATGAATATGGACAATTTAAATTTTTAAAACACTCTGTCATACAGTAAGTTTACTGAAAATTTTAAAAAAAAGTGAGGTTTTTGAAGTAAAAAAATTGAAATTTGAAAATTCGCTCTCTTCGACATATCAAAAAGTAGCTTTAAAAAAAGAGTGGAAACTCTCAACAATGTGTGTACGTTAGTACGTGCAGGAAAACCTCCGTGGGTTGAGCCACACTCACGCAAGCGAGTTGAACAAACATTGGAACGCTAGAAACTCATTGGAGGTGTTGATATTATAATCCCCGGTTATGTACAGTTGGGATGATTAAGGCGTGAGAGGGATGTGATCGATCGCTCCGCCCCCACGCGGTATCGCCAGTTCGTGCATTTAGATTGAAGTTTGCATCGAGCCGCGCCAAATATTTGCTCAGATGCCCTCCCTGCTTCCACCAGTCGTCGGAAAGCGCTGGGATGATGGAAGGCGTCTGGGTTGCGCCAAAACTCCCGTTTGCCGAATAACTGGCTGAACTTAGCTAGACCGATAACTGCTAGGAGGGAATCCGAGGCCAATCAGTCTTTGATTGGTGGGATTAATGTTCTGTGGGCCTTCCAGTACCATTAGAGATGTAATTTCACGCGGTAGCTCATCATCACGACGCAATTCATAAACTTGATATTCCGATAACTACATAAGGAATGAAGAGAAACAAATAATATAAAGAAAAATTATAAGCTGTACTTCCTTCCAAACCATAATGGGCCACAATCACGACTAAGAACGAAGATGCTGCAATTGAAATTATCTACCACTTCACGCGAGAAAAGTTGACGTATGAGGTATAGATTGGAAATTATTGGTTGATGTTAAAAGAAGTGATTGGGAGACATTCAGTCCAGCTGTGTGAGCTAACTTCTTTGATGTTCATTCCGTTGACACTTGGTAGACTTCACCATACATCTCTAAGGTGAAGTTCAGGTTTAATCATGAGTTCTTCATCTCTAGATCTTTTTTGATCTCACAAGATGTTAATGGAGTGAAATCAGATAATGTAGTGATACTATACTGATACTATACTCCTGCTCAAAATTAGTGCACCACCATCTATTTCTTCGTTTGCCCCCTTATTTTTTCCTTTATCAAGTTTTTATCTATTTGCTCACATTGTTTGCAAACTCAGAAAAAAAATGTAACCAAAAAAGGCACAAATTCGAGAAAATATATGTTTTTAATGAATTATAGAAAAATGTACTCTTGTGGTAAAATTATAAAAATTGAAAAAAAGGTTTGAATTATGCCAGTTTAGCTTTTCAATACTTGGTATTACCTCCTCTAGCTAGGATGAGGGCTTGCAGCTATCGACCGATGCCTCTAATCAAGTTTTGGATACCTTCCTGGGGATATTGTCCCATTCCTCTTTCGCTGCTGTTTCCAGCTGCTGAAGATTGTCTGATGGTGGATCTCTGGCTCGAATTCTTCTTTTCAGCATGTCCCAAACATGCTCTATCGGATTCATGTTTAGGCTCCTTGGTGGCCAGTCCAGGATACAAAATTTATAAGGAAAGAAGGAAAGAGATAAACGAAAAAATGGATGGTGGTGCGCTAATTTTGAGCAGGAGTGTATATTGCCATGCCATGTTGAAACTGCCATCTCAGTCATGGCTGAGTGATACTCGACGTGACATGTCTTCTTAACTTGGTTACACATCCTAACTCCCCAGAAACCTTTGAAAAAAGCAACATGATAATTATTATTATCATAATATCTCCATTTTGCCATCTTAGTTATAACACCTAAACGGACAGGAATTTTAACTACTGACGGCAATATAAATCCAATTTCCCTCCTAGAATTCATCTGAAAGCGCAGAAATTCAGTACTGTGGTTGTTAGGGGCCTCAGTCGCTCACACAGAAGGTGAAGGGTTCCAATCGTTACCTCAATTTATTCTCATTTTTCTGTATTTTCTCATTTATTCTTTTTCTCTTTTGAGTTGACTTTGCTTAATTTTATGTTGACTGGGAACATGGTTGACACGGTTCAAGCAAAGTTTTAGGCATCCGGGCTCAAAATAAAACACAATAACGACAAGAAATAAAGGCAGTAGCAGAATTTAGATCGAAATCAAAATATATTGAAAAAGTTACTACATAACTACTTTATTGGTACTCATTAAAGAAAGGAAAGAAGGATATGGTCCGTCCCAGGGGGACGTTGAGGTGGTGCTCAACGTGTTGAGTAATCGGAAGAAAATGGCTTGATTTTCAAGCAACTCCTGTTACAGCACTTCAAAGAGCACTGCAATTTAATCCTTTGGTGACAGTTGTATACAATTGAGAGGAAATCAGAATGGAAGAGCAATACATTAATGTAATTTTTGTTCATCCAATGAGAAATCGGGTACAGTTGTGACTATAGATCTACAGAAAATTATTCCTCCAAAATCGAAGTGTCTGTTGGTCTTATAATCATCAACTGTTTCCATTGGATTCTGTTACAATTTCAGAGGATATCTCATAATTTGGGGTTACTATGCTTTCATGTTCCAAATTAGGCACCTAGTAAACATCTACAGTTTCCATTGGATTTCGTTACAATTCTCAGGGGTATTACTCATAACTTATTTACAACATTATCATGATGACGTTGCCATGCTTTCATTTGCCAAATTAGTCATATATGGGGTGACACCAACAGAAAGAACATCCTGCCATTTTCATTACAGAATTATTTCTCCCATGGTTAAGTTTCATAATTTAGAATAATTTCAGAATTATTTCTCCCTTGGTTAAGTTTCATAATTTAAAATAACTTCAGAAAAATTCACTTCGCTTCAATCAAATTCACGATGCTTCAATTTGTAAAGTCACGTTATCCTTGCTCCTCGAGTTACGAGAAACCATAATTTTACGGCTTCCAGCCACGAAGACACTGTCGCTTCGCTGAGAGAGACTCTCCTACCAAGACTTTTCCGCCTAAGGAGCTCGGACCCGTGATATAAGTGGGTAATTATGGCAGAACAAGTGGAATAATGGGCACTTGTGGAAGGCAGCTACGACTAAAAGACGCTTTTGTGGGTCGGCAAAAGAGAGGCCAGCCCTTCAGGAGTCAAGGGCACCTCAACGGTTGCTATGCTTTGTCAGCTATTCGCCTCTAGAGCTTGGATAACTCTTGTAGAAAATGCCTTTGCCGATTTTCAGTATAGTAATATTTCATCCTTACAAACCGTGATAAAGTAGAGTCTAAATTGTCACTCGAAGCCCAGAGTAGAATAGAGCATGATTGTTATAGTTGATAATCCACTTTAGAACAACTTTTTTTAATGAGAGAAAACAATTATTGTTTTATTAATTAATTAATAATTTAAACAATTATCAATATGTGATTGTGATTACATGATTTCGGCAGTTTTTATCTGCTGATCAGCAAGAGCAACTAGATACATAATAAATAGTTCAATCGGGAAAACTGCTCTACCGTCCATCAAGTCTCGTGTCTGTCTGTTTGTTTCTGTCGATCCGTTTGTCCGAAAATCCTTGTAATGGGTTAATCTATATAAAATTATTGTCTGATTTCGATAGCATTTTCAGAGATTGTGCAATTTAGGGCATAGTTGGTTTTCAATGAATTTCATCGCCGCCGGATTCATTGCAGCGTCAGTGTAACCACAAATGTAGACTCTTTGTAGCAAGTATGTCCTCTCAGAATATTTTCAGCCACAGTTCATATAATATATGAATCTTTATCATATTATGATAAAGAAAAAACGTCAAAATAATCGTTAACAATTTCTCAAACGTGTTGATGTTTGTTAATTCATAAAACTTCTTCAATAATCGTGAAAATTGTGTTATATTTTGAGAAATTAATCAGATGTAGGCAACACTCTACAGGGTGTCCCCGAAAACGTCCCCCCCCCCCCCCCCTGCTAAAATCGTCCAGGTAGTGGTAAAAATTTTTTTTTTTTAATCTTCATGATTTTTCCCAAGGATCTCAAATATGACCACGGTGCGCATTGCGCACGTGCGCAATCGTGCGCAACGCACACCAACTTCGTTTTTTCAAATGAGAACCCCCATTTTTTATTGCAGATTCGGATTCTACGTGAAATTTCATGAACATTTCACCCTTCAACCGATTTTTTTGTTGCGCGCAACCCGCTCAGTGCGCGCTCATAGATGCGCAACCGCAAGGTTGTGTCAAAATGTGCATGTACGAAGTACCTAAGTGTGACACATGATATTTTAGTATTTTTTTACGCTAAATCACGTGGTGATGTTATTTTCTTGATTTTACTGCATTTTTATCAAATTATCGACGAAAAATGAACTTTTAAAAAAGGAAAATTGCATTTTTCAAGGGCAAAACCACCCTGTCTACTTAAAAACTTTTTTCCAAGATAATCAAAAAAAGATTCTCAAGTAGACAGGACGGTTTTTTCACGAGAAATTACAAGTAGATACCTAGTCCTTGTGAAATTACTAGTGAAGAGTCCAGTGTGGTAAACAATCGTTTTGACATAGATATGTCTTTTGGCTGGGGGTCAAGGAATTTTTCGCGGCACTTTTTTTTTATCACAAAAAATGCAACGCTGCAACCAGTAAACAAAATCATAGCTACATGTCGGTAGCTATGAAGCAAGGTTCTCTAGAATACTGCAATAAATTACGTGCGATCGGAGAGTTTTTTTTTAAATGTAAAAACATAAATTTCAACATGTCCCACAATTTATTAACAAGGATGAAGTTAACGGATGGGCACAGAAGATGCTTAATGAGTAAAAATGCAATTTTCCTTTTTTTAAAGTTCATTTTTCGTCGATAATTTGATAAAAATGCAGTAAAATCAAGAAACTAACATCACCACGTGATTCAGCGTAAAAAAATACTAAAATATCATGTGTCACGCTTAGGTACTTCGTACATGCACATTTTGACACAACCTTGCGGTTGCGCAATGCGCACCGTGGTCATATTTGAGATCCTTGGGAAAAATCATGAAGATTAAAAAAAAATTGTTTTTACCACTTCCTGAACGATTTTAGCAGGGGGGGGGGGGGACGTTTTCGGGGACACCCTGTATAGTAATATACAATCAACCATTTCTTCATCAGCTAATTCTATGGGTCCATGTTATTCTGTATGGGCAAGCTTTACTATGCACTCATCTTGGCTAACTTTTTAATTTTAAAATATTAATTTTTTAATAGTTTTGAGAAAAACTTGTCTGGAAACTGTGAAAGTCGCTATTAATTGATGGGAAAACAAGTGGTGCCATTGTAAAACCTGTTCGCCTAAAGTTGGAGATGGGAGAGAAATTCTACTACGAAATCCAGACTAATTGCAAGAGGTCCTCCGCTGGAAAGGCCTCCATCCAGGCAGAGATCTCTTGAGTCACAAGGGGAGGTTTAGGCCGGGTAACTGAGCGCGCCTAGCAACAGAGGGATACAATGCTTCCTCTATGCCCTTGAGCCTTAGGAGCAGTTACAAATTGCCTCCTTCCTCCGTTCCCTAGCCGTCACCGACGGCCCTTTAGTCACTAAATATATTCATTATCGTTGGGTGCTAGTTAAGGGGTTTCACTATATAAATTGGAGTTCCTTCGACCCTTCATTTGCCCACCTGTATTTCACCGGATTATGGCAACGTCAAGACGGTGATTTCATACTAAATTTAGAGAACATCGTGCTACTCGAAATAACATCGACCTGCTGTCATCTATGAATCATTTTCTGAAACAAACCACCCTTTATAGTAGCTCTTGAACATCATCACTCTTCTAAATTACTTCGCTGGAGGATTGGGTTTGTCATCATTGTCCCAGCATTGAAGCACCAAAACCAGCATTGAAGTATTCCGAGTACTTGATTGTAGTATTGAAGTACCATTGATATTTAAATACGCAAACAACTTCGTAAAAACCTTGTAGAGTAACAGTTCTTTCAGAGAAACGCAAAATAATAAATCGACAGGTACAGAACTATAGTTATCTGCATATCATGAAGTTGTTCTTCTCACACCTAGACCCAATTAAAAATATTCATGAACTTGAAAATCACTTGGGAGGCACCATTTAAAGCAGCTTTGTGTAATTGTCACCGGTGCAAGAAATGAAATTACCTACTGCTCTTTATAAAGATACTCGAAGAGTTCTGATTTGTTTGGAAATTACATTTTAAGATAAGTAGGTACAAAGTATTTAGTATACTCTTATGCAGCAACAACGAGCCAACTTCGAAATCGTTGTCCATGAGACAACACTGATTTCACCTCTAGATTAACTCAAAGCTCAGCAAGTTATTACATTTTATTTAAAAGGTTTATTATTTCTACATATATAGAACACTCGTCTGCAATGAACACTGCTTTGCCATTGTTATTACCTAACTACATACCTACTTCACAATCAAGTTTATTTGGAAGAAATAAACACTTCACATTCAGTTCGAAGAAATAAAGAGTTGTGGGTGCCTTCATTAGGAAAAACCAAAACGACAATTTTTGGTTTGGCACTTTGTTGCTGCAGGGTCTTCAATTTTTCGAAACCAAATATTGAATTACGATAATATTGTACCTACTACTTAAGTGTCCATTTAAGCCTTCAACATTTTATGGGAGGGAACTTTTCAAATTTTTTGATTTGCATTTATTAGTGGTTAATGAGGTGTTGGGCAATTTCTTACAAAATTAATAATCTGAAGAACTTTTCATGATTTTTGACAGTTCCATAACAGTAGGATTTGACTTGTGTAAGATTCAAATTTGTTGTCGAATTAGTTTTGGATCTTCAAATCAATTTAAATCATTTTTTTTTTTTTTTTTGCTGTGTAATCGTTATAATGAACCGCAGTTTACTGGCGTTTAAAATTAAAAGAAAATGTAAAAGTGGACATTTTTCCTTCTTGTGGAAACCCTACAAAAATAAATAAACTCAAGAATTTGATTCGTAATTTTGGTTTATTATTTTCAATAATATTATTTTCAATAACCTTTGGAATCGACCAAGAAAAAAAAAATTGTAACACCCCTCAAAATTTGATGGTTTACGTTTCAAGGTACGTAGAATCCAAAAATCGAATAAAACGCTGCAAATTATTACACAACGGTTTATTATTTTTATATAGATCACTCGTCTGCAGAGCCACCAACCATCCAACTTGAAGAAAAACATCGATGGCATTTCGGTCAGCTAAAATTTAAACGGAGATTAGGCCTATTTTGCGATTCACACTCGTGTTTCTGATTTATCGTACGTCCAAACTTTAAATTCTCGTAGTGAGCGAACGGTTTGTCCTACAGAGCTCCGGGTGGTCTCAAAAAATTCTGAAAATTCTATAGAATCTTAAATTGAAGGAAAAAATACCTTTATATCAAAATTTTTTGAGTTAGGGCGTTTTCAAAATTTCAAAATTGATTTTGGAACCCTTAGAAGTGACCTACATCAACCAAAATCTTCGGAGCACAACTAGACCCCAAATGGAGCCTACATACCAAATTTCATCAAAATCAGTCAATGCTAAGTGGCAAAAGTGCCGCGTACGGCGGACGGACGGCCAAATTTTTATTCGATTTTTGGATTCTACGTACCTTGAAACGTATACCATCAAATCATGAGGGGGTGTTAAAAAAAAAAAAAAATTCTTGGTCGATTCCAAAGGTTCATTATTGAAAATAATAAACCAAAATTTGGCCGTCCGTCCGCCGACCGCCGTACGCCGTACGCGGCACTTTTGCCACTTAGCATTGACTGATTTTGATGAAATTAGGTATGTAGGCTCCTTCTGGGGTCTAGTTGTGCCCCGCAGATTTTGGTTGAAGTAGGTCACTTCTAAGGGTTCCAAAATCAATTTTGAAATTTTGAAAACGCCTTAACTCAAAAACTTTTGATATAAAGGTATTGTTTTTCCTTGAATTTAGGATTCTATAGAATTTTTAGAATTTTTTGAGACCACCCGGAGCTCTGTAGGACAAACTGTTCGCTCACTACGAGAATTTAAAGTTTGGACGTACGATAAATCAGAAACACGAGTGTGAATCGCAAAAGAGGCCTGATCTCCGTTCAAATTAAAGCTGACCGAAATGCTATCGATGTTTTTCTTCATGTTGGATGGTTGGTGGCTTTGCAGACGAGAGATCTATATTAAGAAAAATAAAAAATAAGAAACCATTGTGTAATAATTTGCAGCGTTTTTTAAATGGTTTTATCCGCCCTTTTCCGATTTAACAATCTCAGAAGATCCTCCCATCTAAGTGTCATACTTGAAGGGAAAAACGAATGGATCCTATAGATCTTAGTAAGTATTCTCAAGGGCTGAAATTCTTCGGGCAATGACATTTAGGTACCTCCATATCACCCAGAACCTAGACCGACCTAATAGACCCCATATATTCACAAAAGGTCGGTTGCTCAATCATGGTGCCAAGAGACTAACGCGGATTTCATTTCTCGAACGCTACACTAATCTTCGAGTTGAGTACTCTCGTTATTACTGAGCAGCTGGTACTCTGCTCAACGTACATTATGTCCTGTTATCTATCTCTCTACTGTGAATGTGGCAGGCAAAGGCTATCTCCCTCCCGGTGAATGTCTTGAGTAACGCTCGATAATTTTTCATCCTTTCTCCCTCTACCGACCGCTTTACATAACAATAATTGCGGGGTTTGGTGGAGGGGGAAAAAGAAGATTTATCAAGGAAATGGTGTGTTAGGATTCCGCACGGAGGTTTTTCGACCCTCCTTTTCCACGCTATGGAATCCGGTGGTGGCTCGCTAGGCCCGTGAAAGGGTGGGAGAAGGAAGGAATGATTTATGGAGAATTAAAATTAAATTAAGGCGTATCAACGGAACAGATAGAGGGTCTTGGGAGCGGGGGATGTTGTCACTGTGAAAAATGAGGTTTTAAATCGGGCATAAACAGCACCGAAGGAAACGGAGAGGGGTGGATTTGGTATCCGATGCTCGGTCTGCCGGTAATGGGAGAATGGTGGCAAGATAGAGGACTTTTGTCTGCACATCTTCAGACCATCAGCTAATTTCTGGTGCGCATAAAACCAGAAGTTGTATTGTACACAACCTGTACATTAGTAGCTCGAGTCAAAAGATCCAACGCGAGTGCTCAAGTTTAGAACGACTTGAGCACTGGTTGTCAGGTGGTGTTGGGTTCTCTTCTCCTTTATTGGATGCCTGTTCTTTGGATTTGTAATATTTGTAACTACAAAAAATCTAATATTGAGTCAATGAACCGACGTCTGTCTGTAAAATGACGCGAATATTAATAATAATAATAATAATTTTTATTGCGTCATAAATTAAATTATAGCAACACGTCATAAATAGTCAATGGTCTGATAAATTCAGAATATAATAATAACAAAATATGGAGACAAGTTAACAATTTATGGTCAGGTAGTTGGACAGGTTGTTCTACATAATTTTAAAAAGTCTTCAACACAATAAATTGCCGTTTTTAGGCATGCGCGTTTCATAGCACTTTTGAATGTTTTTATTGGGAGCAACTTGTACGTGTCTGGTATTGCATTATACAGCTTGGTGCCCGCGAAGTCTATGTTGTATTTTTGTGTCGAGGTTAATCTGCATCGGTCGACTTTCAGCAAATCGCGTTTTCGCGTATTATATCCGTGTTCCGCAGCAGTATACCTGTTTAGATGACTATGTACCTCCGTCAGGCTTTCGACAATGTACTTTGCTCGGACTGCCAGAATTCGGTGTTCTGGAAATAGGGGTTTGCAGGACTCTCTCGGTCCTCCGCCACTCAGGATTTGGATGGCCGTTTTTTTGGAGCCGGAAGATTTCATCAATTTGCTGCGAGTTTCCCCACAAGAGAATACCGTACGAGAGACGCGAGTCGAAATATGCAAAATATACGCTACGAAGAGCCCGTAACGATACCGTGCATTTAAGTTTTCGAAGGAGGAAATTAGTTTGGGATAACTTTGACTTGAGGACCGTTAAATGAGCATTCCACGACAGATTTTCTCGTACATTTATACCCAGTAGAGTGGCGGTCTGGGGTTCGGGACTACGTAGTGACAGTTCAAGGTATTCGTTGAGTTTTGTTGATATTTAGGCTTTGCTTATTGAAAGGTAAAAGTAGATGTCACAAATATTTCTCCGTACAGTCCGATTTCAATATTCGATTCAGTCAAAGAATCCGATGAAATTTTCAATGGTCATACAGCTAACTTGTCTTTCCTGAATTGCTTTTAATCACTTTTAGTGGTCATCAGGAGCAATTACGGGATTGCTCATTTTTGCGTCAATCAAACAGTTCAATTTCTTTTGCTTTGATTTTCATCATACTTATTTGAACATACTAGTACATAATCAATGATGTATGTTTGTATACAATCAACACACACCCTGTGTTTACCTCTTGACAGCAAAGTTTGCACCACGATCACGTAATCTGGGCTCAGATTCTGCAGAATCTCTTTTTCTGACTCCGTGACAACATTTTTGTCTCTTAATTACTGTCGAGATAAATTTAAAATAGAAATAAGGTAATGAGGTTTTTAGGATTCTTTCAGGTTAGTGACTCTACCGCAACTTTAGGGACTAAGTACCGTATTCCAAGTAATTTTTCACTCTAATTTTTCACTCTAATGTTTTCACTCCTCAACTACTTATATAGCTTACAAATTTGATTTATCAAGAAATATGTGAAATTTTAGGCAAGAAAAAGGAATCTCAACCCATAATTTCGCTACACTTGGAAAAACGGAAGTCCCCCATAAAATATTAAACTAAGGATGTTTATGAAATAATTCCGAATTATATTAATAATATCTCTCCAAATTTGTAATCATACTGCAGCAAAAATATTAATAGGTTCGAGATGCTTTTTTGTATCAAAAATGCACTCATTTCCAATTCAAGTTATTGTAACCCTAAAACATTGTACTTGAAAATGACACGTTTTACATAAATTATTTCATTTTACTCGCTTCATTCATGCATTGGACTAAAAAAGTAACAATACGATTATTCTAATGAAGTTCCCAGTTAAGTTAATGAAGTACCCAGAGCCAATTGGAAAAACAGTTACATTGCTGTTTAGTCGAATTTTTACCCTTGGAAAACTGTTCTAAAGAATTATGATGCATTAAAAATATATGAAACGCATCGCTCTTTTCAATAGTTTTGGTATTCTACATAGTAATTTTTAAAAGTTTTGATCATTTTGAGTAAAAAGATCTAAAACATGAAAAAATCGTTGAAATCGTATTACTTCCGAACTCTACTTAATGGTTCACGGAATAATTATAAAATGTTTTTGTTGAAAATCAGTTCAAGAATAGACTTTTGAAGTTTGTCACACAGTGTTAACAGTCTCTATAATAATCAATAGGGTTATTATTCTTGGAGGTAGAAACTTCCCCATTGGTGGCCTGGAGGCGATACAATTATTTTTATCTTTCCATTTTCACAATTTTTTGCCTCTATAAGAAGAACTCTAGCTCCAGAAGCAAACAGCAATCTGCATTATTGCAGCGAGATAGGGGTCGACGGTAGGCTTTCCGGGGTAGTCTCCTGATTTATTATTCCCTCTGCGTGCCCTTCTAGAGCGGTTTCTAAAGATCCCTGAATACTTTGAGGGCTTAAAAGGAAGCCACCCGGAGGAAAAGGAGGTTTTCTGGTAGGGAAAGTGGTGTTCAGACCCCCCCAACTTCCCCGCCGACCTTCTAGCTTTGAAGCCCGGGCTTTGTTTTAATGAGATATTGAAGTCCCGCGATTATTGAAAAAAAAACCTTCTATCCTTCGGAGCCCACAAGGGAATGCTTGTTATTCGTTCTAGTGAAAGACCGTCTTGGCAGTTCTCGTGAGGCACTTTTACCATTTTGAACCTCCTCAAGAAAGTAATGAGCTTCTGCGGTAGGTTCCCACTGTGCGACAGAGATTGACGTTGATTTGCCATTGCGGCCTGGAACCTCTTCAATGCAGAGGTATCAGGGTAAATGGGAACTTCTACGTACATGACAAAATAACGGGACATTAATAACATGACATTAATAACTATAAAACGGACACGTGAGGGGAAAATGAAACATCCGTAAGTGGGATTCGAACTTCTGGAGAACGATCTATGAGTGGCAACAGTCAAAGTAGAAACCCCCCTCTGTAGATGTTACTCATCAATCTGGCACTTTTTTTTGCATTGTTGAACAATCATTGAAAGTCATCTATGCACTACTGCAATTTTCAGCTTGGTTTGCTCTTTGCGTAACAGTACGTTAAACTGAGAATTACTGTCCGCGCGCCTTTAGCAACAGACCGTTCAAATAATTTCATACCTAGTTTTGAACTTCATTTTTCCATATTGCTGATTTATTCGTTAGACGGACTTACCGCAGGAATTTCCTACTTTTGTCATCGGGTCAAATGTAGAGATTTTTCTGTCCAAACGAGCCCAAACGAACCTATAGGAACATTCCTAAAATGAGCAGCAACCGATCTACAGTTGGGAACATCCAAAGACCTCAAAAAACAGCGTGTCTATAAAACCCATTATGGCAAGAAAAAATTAACATGAAAACAGAAGAAAAAGGACATGAAACCAGAAAGAAAATCTTATCAAAAGGAAGGTCTAGTTTGTTTGATTAAAAAATTTGAAGTGCTCTTGATGATCAAATTTAAAATTTTTGGATCATCATCAGTTAAAATATAATAATAGAAACGACGTACCTATCATTAAATAAGCAAACTTCTATTCTTCGAACAACTTAAAGTATCGCAAAGAAAAATAAACTTCGAATTTCGCTTCACCTTCAGAGAATAAGCAAGAGTATATACTTGCGTTAATGCACACAAAAATGCCAGCAATAACATCGTTATCCGAGGGAAGTGCCTCCAAAACGATATCACCTTCTTACTTCTGATAAGGGAACCCATTTGAGAGTCAAGGATCCCGATTCGAAAAAGAAAAGAAACCGCTACAAATTATTTCACAAACGTTTATTATTTTTCTGTATAGATCACTCGTCTGCAAAGAATGCACTACCTACCAACCATAGCTACCTACTACTCATACCTACTTCACATTCAATTCGAAGAAATAGGGAGTTAGGTTGCCTTCATTGGGAAATTTGAATAATTGGTTACTAAGGACGCAAAACTGATTACAACTCGAAGAAACGAACAGCGATCGCATTCTGGTCGGGGCTAAAATTTCAACGGAGATTAGACCTCTTTTGCGATTCACACTCGTGTTTCTGATTTATCATAAGTCCAACCATTACGTTCTCATGTGGAGCGAACGGTTGGTCCTACAGAGCTCTAGGTGATTTCTTTCGATTCTAAAAAGTCAGAACTATTTTAAATTGATGAAAAAAATACCTTTATATTGAAAGTTTGTAAGCAAGGGCGTTTTGAAAAATGCAGCTCAGGATCCTCAAAAGTTGTTAGATCTCAGCGACTAATCATTTGTTAAACTTTTGGCAAAATATCTAAACTTTCGACGAATAAATTTCAATCATTCGCAGATGAATTTAATCTTTTGACAAGTAAATTTCAACTTCTAGCGAAACCAAAAAATATAGGAAAATTAACGAATTCACGAAATTAATGCGTTATGAAAACGAATTTCAATGAATGTGGTCGTCCAACGGCTGCGCATGGTAACGTAATCGAACAGTCATGTTGAGTTAAGGAGGGTTCACTTTGCAATATAAGTTGATGTTCCGGTTGATCACCAACAACGTCTCTAGCTTTGTCTAAAATCAGTAGCCTTATGAGTTTTCGCATTATCCGAGATCAGCATTGTGTTTCGTACTGAAGTATGCAGTTGGTTCTCGAGCTCTTGAAGAGATTCACGAAACAATGAGGCTATCGTAGTACCCGGATGCTATAATTGTGGTTTGTACGGCTACCACGGAAAATTAAAAACCCTCGTCCTCCGGACACAGCAAAGATTAACCTACGCGATGAACTTACCTTAAATAGGCGGAAAGCCGCGATAAAATTGCTTAAATGATAAAACATTTTATTGTTTAAATAATTAATTACAATAATAACGAATAAATAAACTTAAATCAATAATAATAATAAATTTAAATCAATAATGAATAGGTTATGTTTAAATCATAGTTTGAATTTATATAATGTATAAATATTTATATAATATATAAATATTTATATATTATATAAATATAATTATTATAAAATTTATAATGTATTACCGTATATTCAAACGTTCGTATATTATACGAAGTTGAAATTTGTTAATCTAAAGATTGAATTCATCAATCAATGGTTGAAATCTACGTCAAAAGCTTAAATCTTTTTGTCAAAAATGTGACAACACTCTATCTCAAATTTTCGTAGTTAGCTTTGTCATAAATTTTGGCAGTCTTGTTTTTTTCTTCAAGGAATTGTATAGTTCGTATATTCATTCATTTCGTATTATATGTCACGAGTAACAATATTAATGATGATATTATTGAAACACAGAGATCAAAAATTCAGCTGTGATTGAAATTATGCATTCAAATCCCAGGAGAAAGGGGAACCGAACCCCGATCGCCGACTTGGGCCCAACTAACATTCCATTACCGGCGAATTAGGGTAAACGGGGATAGCGTGGTTCGTAGTCGAAGCGCTCTGTTGCTAGGCAAGCCGGCTCCCGGCGCTCTGTTGCTACGCCGGCGCTGTACCTCCATCCACCATCCCCCATTCTCTCCTTCTCTCCACTTCAGTTCTAAATTCTCCCTCCGTTCCACCCTTCTTCAGGAAACGACCATCCTCGAAGCTTCTACGCTACTTTTGATATGCGAAGACTGAATCATCTCCCATTCTCATTTTGTCTCTGGTTTCCTTTCCAGTTTTCATAATTCCGAGAAAAAAATTCTTTTACACTCTAATGAACTATATTGCAATTTAAAGAATGCCCCATTTGTTTTACTCTTCGATAATAAATTTTGCTGTTTATGTTTGCCCCCTTCCACCCAACATTATCCATCAATGAATCATACTTTCGAACAAAAAAATATGTACTTAACCTTATTTTTTGCATATGTTCAAATATAACTTTTTTGCAAACGTGCGCAGCGCCCACTTTGGTCTCTCTCATCAGAACCACAAATTTTACAAATTCTAATTAAAATGTGAAATTTTAAGCTGACTCCGAGTAAACCTTGCATCAATAAATAGTCAGGGTTTCACGAAAGGTTTCACCTATTTATTATTACCTATTTTATTTTGGCCTATTTTTTAAGATTTGGACTCCTTAGGGTTGTCCGAAATTCCTGGCTTACGAACTTCTTCTTCTTCTTCTTTTTGTTCGTCATTAGGTATGGACATTTTGGCAAAAACTTGAAATTTTGGTGAAAGAATTACCTAGTTAGTAGGTAGGTACTCAATATCGTCTGGAGTGACACAAATATAACGTTATATAACATATACCTATACATAAACATGATGTGTGGAAAAATTTCAGGAATCTGTTTTTGAATGTTCCAAAACGGATTTCAGTGGGAAAAAATCCAAAACGCCCATGCTAAATATTTTGATTCTATTCTCCTTGAAAATTCGCTAACAAGGTTGTTGGCCGTTTTCACTTATTTTTTGAAATTTTAACCACTTAGGGTTGTCCAAAATTTCTGATTAATGAACTCGTTCCTTCATTTGTTATTATGAATATTTTGGCTTTAATTCGAAATGTTTGCGAATTAAATTACTCACGTTATCATCCGGAGTGACTCAAATATTCGTTTTATACACGTTGATACATGATTTTTTTTATACACCTGGAATCATTTCAGAATGTTCAAAAAAGAATTTCTATGGAAAAAAAATCAAAAAGTCCGTGCTTAAAATTCCGAGTTTATTGCAATAGCTTCATTTTCTTTGAAAATTCGCTAACAAGCAATGGGTGAGATTTTTGACCCTCTCCTATCAAGTTTTTCCGAGAACTTCCCTCGTAGAGGAGGATGATCGCGCGAATGTCGGCCCTTATTGAGCGAAAGAGGTGACATTAACTTACCAGGGAGCCCTCCAGGCTATTTCTGACAAGATTGGCCGACAAGGTCGATATATCACACATAACGAGCGAGGTATTAGAACCAAGTAAAGTGACGAGTAAAGGGTGTTCGATGGATGAAGGGAAGCAGTGGTGGGAAGGGGGTTAAATTGTCCCAAACGCTTCGCCCTTGAGGTGACCCGGAGAAGGGAGAGGGAAAGAGGAAACGAGTGAGAGTGGAACCAGTATCGATCTTCCAAGAGCTCCCTTCTCCTCCCGTCCTCAATCAGCTGATCCGCTCGGGGTCTTTTCCCTCTCTATGCACTTTTACTGCAACTGGGCTTTCCCTTTTCTTTCATCCCCTTTCCACCCCCGGAACCCGATTGTTGCAGTTACCCCCCGCCTCTTCCCTCTTCCTCTTGCTCCTGGGAACTACGTTCTTGGGGTTGAAACATGGCCGATTTAACGATTGCGCTGCAGTTGGAAGCATTTTCAGGAATCGTCACTCACGTGAAATATTCTGCATTCGTCATTCTCCTAATGGACTTTGATACTTCCAGATGTACTTAAATCAACATTACAAGAAATTTTCAAATACCGAAAGAAGACCTTTTAATGATTTTTGATGACTCCTTCATTGTGATATTATTGACCACTACTTTCGACGTTTTAGATCATTCCTAAGATCAATTACCATCTGAAAAATGTAGAATTTTCAAATCAAATTAACCATTTCCAAATTGAACTCAACTATTTCAAATTGAATTCACTCGTTGTTTGAAATTATAAGTATCATCCTAGGGCCTTTAGAAGTTCTTTATTATTATTTCTAAAGATGAGGGTATTCAATGCCATTCGTTAACGCAACAACAATGATGTGACATGTGAGTGAGAAATTTATCAAATTTCGTAGGTAATCCTATCAAAAATAGCATGATTTATAGGAATTAAGTTATTTTATTATCTACTCACAATTGAAATGTATGTCGATGTGGTTGAGATTGGAGTCCAACACATTAATCCACTCCTTTCACCAAGCTTTCAAACGATTTACTGCCTTCCTCGGGGTCACAAAAAATTTAGTGGCCCACCCATGTCATCCCAATCAAATTCACTTGTGAACTTCCAAATTCCAATAAACCAGTAGTTAATAACTAAATGTATAATTAGGATTTTTATCAGGTTATCATATTGGCTTCTGTTCGTGACTTGTGTTTTCAAAATCCTTTCAAAAACTTCCGTTTTTCTGAAACTTATCTAATACTGTTTTCGTAGCAAATTTTCGTATAATAATTATGTTTTTCTAGATGATATCTAGAAAATATCATAACTATAATTGTTTCTGATATTATCAGTACCAATTTATTGTGGATTTGCAACTTTGAAATCGACATGCTAACTGAACTGGAGGTGACATGGGTCTGCCTTTGAAACTCTCCTGACCATGAAGAAGGCAGTAAATTGTCTGAAACTCGGTGAATTAATTTGTTGAACCCACTCATGAGAAGGGTTTCACAAAGGTACCAAAGGTACCACGAAGGTTTCCCATGTTACCAAAGGTGAACAATCTATAACAACAATAATTCTTTGATAGAGTAATTGCCCAGCGTCCAATCCTTTACTAATTTACTAAGGATGCCAATCTCTATGTGAGATAGATGCACGCCTACATGACTCAACCTACGAAGTTCAAAGTTCCATGAGACCGAACAATAAGGAACCTACAAAAGGTGAAGTTGTAGCTTCAAATCTGAACATTTTGAAGACAATTGCAGGCCGTCTGCTAATGTAAGTAACTACCCGTGAGAACAGTGTGTGAGCAAGCCATACTTAGTGAAACCCCATTAGCGGGCATTTCTCGATAGTGAAACTTTCCACAATAGCGAGTAGTACATTTCATGGTCATTACATGATTTCTTTGGACTCTATCCACATTGTCGAAGGTTTACGACGGTTCTTTTTGATTCCAAACTCACATATTCATCAATATTTTGCGGTCTATGACACCAGTAAGAATTCGATTCAAACTCGAAGAATAATGCAATTCAACTTGCTTTCTGCCAGTAGGTATGCTTTTTTAAGAACTTTTCATTCTTACATTGACTTCAGTCGTATTGAAGAACTGTCAGATCATATTCAGGCGAACTGAGAAACGAAGAAAGACCCGACAAAGTACCAAAAAACCCCACCCCCTCACCACCAATTCTTGCGACTATTTTGTTCTGCTGTACTAATAACTGTTAGAGCGAGGTGCACTTACTGACCTGCGCTACTCCTCGAGGACCTTAGTGGAGGTGGATGCCTAATAAAGACCGTTTTAGGGCTGCCAGAGCCACCGAGGGTTAGAGCAACTCAGACCCGGGAGGACGAAATTAATTCGCAGTGCGATCACGAACAAACTTTATGGTAGAGACAAGATCCGAGCCCAGTGGTCCGAGTAGCTGCCTAGTTTTCACGATAACCAAGAGTAATAGTCCTGGGAGAAACGTTGTTTTGCTCACTGACCTCAAGAAACGTTTTGCCCTCAGTATTTGCAAAAACTCCATTTGCAAATTCAACATTTGCGATTTTCAATGATGAATCTTAGGAGTTGAATATGAAATAAAACAAAACCAAGATCAAATCATGTTGCTACCGCCCTATAGCGATTAAATTCTAAGGGAACCGTCTGGTTCCTGAAAATATCGTCGCATTCGGATCGAGATTTCTGTAATTATGCATGGAAGAAAGAATTGAAATCAAACTGACATGAAATCAAAATAGTCCAGAAAGCCTTGAAACCCAAATTGCAAGTGACATTTTGCTTTCGAGTTTACCAAAGTAGCGGAAGCTTTATTTTCACTTTTCAAGGTTGAAAAAAAAATGTTCTTTAAAATCAAAATTTCCACTCGCGTTTTACGTTTCAGGCCATCCTAAACAATTTTGGTTCCGTGTCTGTCTGTATGTCTGTCATGAAATCCTTGTAACGGGCATAACTATACGAAGTTATTGTCCGATATCGAGAAAATTTTCAGGGATTGTGCGAGTTGGCGTGCAGACGATCCCCTATGATAATCATCACCCCCGGACTGATAGTAGCCACTGAGCATGCGCAACAGCCATAACTTCCACATTTTCCATCCGATTTCGATGAAATTTTTAGGGATCATGCAAATAGGGGTGTAGATTTTTTTTTTTTTTTCTTACTGGGACGGGGCAAGCCCTTAGTCACTGAGACCATAGGTTTGATCTATTGTGACCGGATTCCCTTTTTCACTTAAGTGCTCGTTTGAAAACCTCTTCTTTCACAAAGTGAAGAAGTTTTTCGGGCGTTTCCCGAGCAATTTCGGCCGGGACAAGAGTACCCTTACCGAAATGCCGGAATCTGGTAGATGCTACAGCAGGACACTCACAGAGGATGTGTTCTGCTGTTTCGACTCCTTCGCAGCAGAGTCGACATTCAACTAGGGGTGTAGATGGTCCCCTATGAAAATCACGGCCCCCAAATTTACAGTAGTCACAGGAGATGCGCAAACGTAAAATCCTTGTAACAGCTATAACGCCTGCACTGTTCATCCGAATTTGATAAAATTGTGTGGGGTTGTTCTAATTGGCGTGTAGACAGTTCCCTCCGAAAATCATTGCCTCCAGAGTGATAGTACTCACTGCGCATGTGCAAACGTGAACTCCTTGTAACAGCCATAACTTCTACTTTGTCATCAATGATGCGGATTGGAGTGTAGAAGTGTAGACGGTCCCCTATGAGGGTAGTGCAAGGTTCTTAGAGATTGGTGTTTTGAGAATAACTACTATGCATGGGGTCATCTATTCAATCGGGTTATGGATACGAGGAAGCTAAGTGCCACCCACTTGGCAGACGTTTTTGATTTTGGAGGACTCATATTCTTGGGCCTAATACTTCTTGCTTCTTTATCTTCGGAAACGAAGAAGCAATATTGTTACCTATTTCTAGAACTATTCAAAACACCTTAACGAGAGTAAAGTTGTAATAGCGACCATGCTTCCTTATTTGGATTTTTTTAAAATACCATTATATGAAGAAAATAGGGCTTGAAGTTGAAGGAGAATGCGCTATTCTATTCAGTTTGCTTCAAACAAATTGGCCTGAATGATAGACGTAATTACACTTTTTACAATATTTTGATATTTACGTTTTCTTATCATCTTATTTTTTCTTTAAAAAATAGCCATGAATTGTTGGTATTTTTACACAACTTTGGTGAAGTCAATTCAGTTGTGTCCAAAAATACACATTACACTACCTACTACACTCCGCATTAATGCCAGCACAATTATAAATACAAATGCGTAAACAAGTTGTTTCAAACTAATTCATGTTTAATTTTTATTATGAGAACAATTTTTTTATTTTGTTCATGTAACTATGAATGATGTTATATGTTCTTGTTTTATGTTTTTATCCCTTACCGATTCAATTTTATGAATAACTCATAGTTCTCTCTCCTCCGGGTATCTTCTTTCTACGATGAATTTTACGCGAAATAATCTTTTGCGCGCTTCATTAGTTAGGTATCAACCGTCGAAGTCGGGAGGTCCCTCTTTGAGCACTCCCTACCGCTCTCGCGTAGAAATGTAAGCACTTCACAACTGTTCTAGGATTTGTTAAAACCGTCCTTATTACGCGTTTCTTGCTGGTTTTTCAATGTTTTGATGATTTGATGTTTTCAATGAGCTCCAGATTTTCGCCAAAATTTTAGGTGACAGAAATATCAACCCGATGAATTTTTTCGGGTTCTTCAAGAGCTTTTTGAAGAAGAAGAGGCAAATGATTTCTCAGACATAGCAAAGAACAATTTTGTGGTCAATGTGAAAACTCCAATTCCAACATTTTTGTATAAGGATGAAAAAGGACGATTCGTTATTTTCGTAATATTGCTGTTGCAGGGAAATTTGGATGATTAAGAATGTTTTTTGTTGTTCTTCATGGTGCTAGGTGGAGAGAATTTTTGGAAAAATACAAAAAAATGATCAGGCTGATATTTTGTGATAGTGATTTAGACTTCCATGGAACAAGTATCTGTTCAATTTGTAAGTGATAAAATGCTCTTTCATAAGAATGTTTTTAAATTTGCGTTATAGCTCAGAGCACTCTTGTTATTTGATCCCTTTGTCAGCGACTAAAAGCTCTTGAAATTTGTCTGTACCTCTTATGCTTCAATTTAATGTCAAATATTAATTTTCTCGTAGTCCTTAAGGATCTGAGAGCCAGTGATTTTTTCTTGGTTGCACTAGAATTGCACTGGAGGCTTCCAGAATTATACTGAGGTCAAAAAACACCAGAGCGGTTGTAAGCACCGCCCGCGTGAAGTTGTGCGTTAATTTACAACAAGGCCAGAACAGCCCTAATCCAGAACAGTTTTGCTTTATAATGTTCATGTGTATACGTCAAAACGAAATGTATCAAAACCACAAAATGTACCTAATAATTACAACGGTCGTTGCTATTCATCGAAAGGGTGCTCCATCGCCAAATGGCGAAAAAAAAACGTTAGTTTCAGAAAATACCTTCTATCTGTTATTTTTGGAATGAACTTGGCTCACAGTGTACATAGTGCGGTATTTGCTCCAGGATTTAACTTTTTGGGTTAAACAGCTTTTTGAATCTTCCTCCTGACAAATGATTGGTTCAAGGTGGAGACCAAGAAACTTTGGAAATTGAGAACCGACCTGGGCTACTGCTGCGCCTAAAAGACACTACCAGCTGATCACTAAGGACCCCCGGAGCGAGGCCTTCATTCATTACCAAGGACACACCTCCCCTCATCTCTTCTCCTTGCCTTCGGTCATTACTTCGTTAGGCCTCCTGGTGGTGGATCCGTCTTTCCAAAAGAACGAGAAAAAAATGAGAGACTCGAACTAGGTGGTGAGGAGGGAAGATGATGGATGATTTATTGTTGAGCAGGGAGCCGTCGCGTCGCCTGCCTGCCTCGTCTCCTTCACCTCCGTCTTCTGACTTTCTTGGCAGCTCCGTCTCCTCATCCACATTTCATTCCTTTATCTACTTTCCTCCCTTGCATTTCCTCATTCTTCCCTCACACTCACTGTCCATTTTGCAATAACAACATTTTTGAGTCTTTCTGATGTCAATAATATATTCGTAAGCAATATTTATCATTGCAGCTCTTCGCCCGTATTTGTAGAAGAATTCCAGTTATTATTCATGTTCAATTTATACAAGCCTTTGGAAAATTCTCTATTTAGAAGATTAGTGAAAAAAGCGCAGCAAGTTATAACACAACAGTAGGTATTATTTTTCTGTAAGGATCACCCGTCTGCGAAGAACTCGGCTTCTTTCGACCCTTCTAGGGACCAGGGATAGGTGAGGGGAGGGGAGTTGAGGGAGGGAAGCTCCTAGGTAGGTCTCGTGTACCTAATCTCGATTAATTTCGCAATCAACTCACATTAACCCATGGTTCATCGTTCAAACCCTGGATGACCTCAATCTATTCTAAAACTTGAATACCATCCTAAATCAATTTAAAAACGTCAGTAATTATTTATTCATCAATTAAATAATGAATTATCTTGTTGTTGAACTTGTTTTTCTAGCCGAATAAACAACATGCCACATGCCCGTGCCCAAACCGTAGGAGAGAATTAGTTATCCAGTGCATCGTAGGCAAATATAACTTTAAAGTTTATCGTACATAATCCGCTCCAAAAAAAGTTCTATAGGAAGGTTCTATATCGAGAAAGGGAACCGATTAGAAGCGGACTTGACAACACAATATGATGAGAAGCGTATTTTATAAAATGCACCATCACCTAAACCAGCAAAGATGCTAAAGGCGGGTAGGTCATTGTTTTCAAGATACCACAAACAACAAATTAAATCTCCATACTCCATACATAAAATTTGAACTCTAATTAACTACATTTTAATGGGAGTTTAACATCAAATGTAGTTAATTCTGGTTCAATCGAGTTCAATCCTCACTGATGAACTGAGTGAGAATGAACTCAGGTATAAAGAATGAACAGGTATAAAGAAAGGTGAAGTTTTCTATCTCCGGTTGAATTTTCGTTCAACTGCCTTTCCTGGCGTCGCAGACGTCATCAGTAGAGCTCGGAAAATATGCACGAAAATTTCCCGAAAATATGCACCGGAAACTGGAAAAATACGCAAAATATGCATTTGCCCTTAAAACTGCATACGACTTTGGAATTTCAGTATTTTAAGAAAGGATGTTCCATGTTATTACATTTTTTAGCCCTTTTTTCTCCTAGAAAAAAGTTATGAAGCATCAGGTAAAGTAAACTAGCAATTCAAAAAATCAGTTATACATTATTCATTTACTTTTATACATTTATACGAACTAGGTATAAAATGTAAAGATGAACTACATATTATATCGGACAACAATTACACGCTCCAAATTATCAGGTGTAAAACAGTGTCTCCTGTCACTCAAAATTTCTTTCAATGCAGAAAACGATCTCTCTACCTCGCAAGATACAATAGGCAAAAATTTAAAAGTTGAAATCTCTTTTGGAGAGTAGGGAGAGTCCCATGAGCTGTCTTCTCCTTTGAGAATTTTCGCGATTTGAACCACTGAAGACCACCCTGGATTTTTCGATAGGACCCCCTCCAGTTTATCCTTGACGGCTTTTCCAGTTGTTCCATACCAGTGGGAGCTTTTTTCGAGCAAGTCGGAAACAGCACCTACGACAGAGCAGAGATCCATCCCCCTGGTCTCCAGGTGGTTTATTAAATGGGGTATGGTACTAAAGTTGGCATTTATAAAGGCCAAACGATGGGCGATCTGGTAAAATATGCTGCAAATTATGCAAAAATCCCCAAAATGACCAAAAAATGCAAAAATCCCAAAAATTACCGAAATATGCAAAAATATGCAATTTTAATTTCAATTTAAACCACCGCACACCCTTCAGAAACCTTCAAAACGTTCAAATACAAAGATATACCGCATAATAAAAGATAAGCAAAATATGCAAATTCCGAGCTCTAGTCATCAGTTGTCTTCCAAAGGGAAGATCAGAATTGGTTCTGATGATTCCGCTCATTGCTAGTTATTTCCTCACCCGCTTAAGTGGAGCTGGGTTCACCAACGGCCCAATCTAGTTGATCTCCCGGGCCGGCTGTCCAACCTAACCTTTTAATCAAACCAGCAAACTGAGTCTAAATTGAACTCACATATGAACTGATCAGGTATACCTAGTAAATTATGTGTTCAGAAGAACCGTGATTCGTGAACAAATTACCCGTCTGTACAAAATCAGTTCGAAATTCATTCAGTAAATTACTACCAATTTCCTCCTTAGAGGGAAAAACAATAGATCATGGATATGTTCATATGTACCTACCTATTTTCTTTTTCAATGAATAAACAGATTTTTGACATGAATATGTCTTAGTTCTGGGGGTCATTCCAAAATTTTCGACACACAAAACAATGCAACGTGTTTTTTCTGATGCTGTTGAACGCAGAAAGCTGAAATTTTAGAGGGCGGGTCAATGGAGAATGCTGAAGGCGCCTGAGTGGTCATTGATCAGCTGAGTGAGCTCACCATTTAAATTGCCATCTTAAGACATATCCATGTACAGATGTATCTGCATGCAGTGTAGATACTTTTTTCTTTAAAAAAAAACTCTCCGATCGCACGTAATATATCGCAGTTTTCTAGAGAACCTTGCTTCATAGCTACTGATATGTAGCTATCCGTTTATTGGTATCCACGTTGCATTTTTTGTGACAAATAAAAAGTTTCGCGAAAAATTCCTTGACCCCCAGCCAAAATACACATCCATTTCAAAATTATAGACAATTTTGTTATCATTTACAGTGTTTATTGAACTAACTAACGTATGATATACCTACCATAATAGTCTTAGCCTTCAAAGCTTGCACAAATATTTATTCATTAATCATAAACCCATTACATGTAACCTTCGCAGTAAATAGTAGTTTTTCAGACCAACCGATTGATCAGTGTTCTCGATTCGCGTTGACATCAGTAATACTGGGTAAGAAGTTAACCATACAAATTTTAATTTGTTTAGCAATGTGCTAAATTTACCTTCCGACGGTTACCGTTACCGTAACTAATGTGTCTTCTACGGAGATCCAAACTAACGTGTTGGGCGACACTTTTCATTAGAAGGGACGACCATCAGTGTTCTTCTCACAGTTCGGAGCGATTCAACACCGGTCGGTCTCATAACTGCAGTTGAAAAACCCGCACAACTTGTCAGTATTGCGGGTCCTAGCCTACCCTGGTCTGCTAGGCGATCCAAGAAGAACAGGCGTTCTGATGAATGTTTATTATTATATTAGTTACCACTATGGTATAATTATTTATGACGTGATGAATGTGAATAATTTATAGTTGGAAGATTCTTAATAATCGTTTATGACGTGATGAATGTGAATAATTTATATTAGTAAGATTCTTAATAACCGTTTTTCACCAAAGTAAATTAATAAATAAAAATGTTGGTTCTTCATTTTTATTTACCATTTAACACAGTGAACTTTATAGTGGGTGACTGGTCTCACTCCAATATAATTAGTCATTACAATGAAACTTCGACGAAAATGAGTTGATGCTATATAGCATAGGTATAGGTGCCTCTCTTTCGAAAAATAAATCTATCAAGGTTTAGATTTGATGGAGAATGTTAAGATGGCCGTCAGATAGTATATATTTCCGGAAAGCCAATAAAAAACTGTAAAATGTAGCTGCGCACTACAAGTTAAGGGATAGGCGAGACCACAGTCCCGCAAAACTGCAAATCACAACCATGCGTATGAGAGTGCTCAACCTCCTATGTATCCAAAGACCGTGCGAAGCGAGCCGACATGCTAGTAGCTAAATAATCCAACGGGACTACTTCAACATCACTTACCTTACAGGTGGGAAGTTCTTAGGGCTGATCCATTGATAGATTCTACTCTTCATTTTCAAACTCCTATCAGAAGAACTTGTGACAATCGCAAAATGGGTATGGCGTTGTTTCGTAAGTATTGGTTGTTCTTGTTCCTCATTTTCGAGCTCCTGTGATAGTTGACATAGCTCTTGCATTAAGGTATTGTCAGTGCCATTTTCCTGAAATTGTAGATAATACATATATCTAAAAGGCTCAAGATAACTCAAGACTTAATAACTATAATATAGCTGATAAGGTTATTATAACAAAAATAATATTATACCATGTAGTTCTGTATACCTACTCGTATTATGTTACTTTCAGAAAAAAATCGTAATAAATATAATTTAAATAAAATATATAAATAAAATGTAACGCCTCTACATTTTAGAAAAATCGGGCCAATTGACCGTGGCACATCTTTTTTCTACATCATCTACATTTGCACCAGCGAAGCACTCACTTTTGCTCTCACAATTCTGGTCGATGAAATTCATAGAAAACCTCATAGAAGGAACCGGAAAAATTCAACAAACTCGGACCATTGATTGTGAGAAAGTTTTGCCCTAATCGACCACAGATAGACATACAAGAGGCAGAGACGAATCGTTCGAAAAACACTGATACGGAAAAGGAAAACGAGCATTTGACTCGGTTTTTTTAAGGGCTTATGTCCACAAAAATGTTTTTTTTTTAGGCCCATCGATTGCAATTAAATGGGTATGCAAATGACGTCTCTAACATGATAGAAATCGCCCTTGAAAATCCTGGTTTCTTTAAAAAGGGCATAAGTCCGGACTTACTTTGCTAGCGGAAACTGATTGTTTTCACATTTCAAGGTTTGAAAAAAATTCTCCAAAATCAAAATTTTCTCTCGTGTTTTACGTTTTGGACAATTTTGGTTTCGTGTTTTTCTGTGTGGTAGGCTGTTTGACATAAAATCCTTGAAAACGCCAATTTTGTTGAAATTTCATTGAATGTGCGGGTTTGCGGGTAGATGGTCTCCTATGAAAATCATTGAATCGATAGTGAAACCGTTGTAACATCTACCCTTTTCGATTAAATTTTCTGGGATTATGCGGATTGGGGTGCAGACGGTCCCCTATGATAATATTTAGAGATTGATGTTTCGAGATTAGCTACGATGTATCGGTTCATCAATCTATAAATCGGGGTTATGAACACAAGGAAGCTATGTGCCATAACCATTGGCGGACTTTTTTTTTCGTTCCTATACCTAATGTATCCCATTATTTTACGACTTTCCGGGTTGCCAATGATAAATGGAGTTATTTATCATGGTTTCAGAAAGCCTGCAATTCATAAAAAGTGAGATTGTACACGATTTTTTTAGAAGGGCGTAAGTCCATGGGATAGATTAGTGAATTTGGAGCCCACAGGTGGGGGATAAAAATCTGGAAACATACGTAACGCGTCAAAATTGATTGCTCAGATAGAGAAGAAAGTTTTCCTCTCACAATTTCATACAGGAAGTTTTCTTGATTTCCCGAAAGTCTGGATGCAAGGACTACTCCCTTTTAAAAGAAACCGATTCATTTCGATTTTGGAGGAATCAGCTTTGATGTACATTTCCGATAAATACCACAAATATTTCAAGGTACGTAGAATCCAAAAATCGAAAAAAACAAATTCCGTCCGTTTTCCTTCAGAAGAATTTCGTCGCAATAATCGAAATTAGTTTAATGCTAAACTAAAATGCCACGAAACTTTTGATTTTTGCCAATGGGAAATTTGCCTCAATTTTCTGGAATTTCAAGTCAAATCCTATAATAGGGCCCTAGAATAACGTTTAACACTAGGAATAACCAAGGGGAAAAAATTACCGTAGGAGAAAATGCATAAACAAGTGAAGCCTCTGTTACAAAACACCGCGAAAATCGAGGAATATTGTTGACGTCATACGAAAAAAAACGACGCGAAAACAACTCCGACAACAGACAGAGTTTTAGCACCACCACACAAAACGATCCAGTGAAATGGCTACTCGAATAATGTGATTCAAATCTTGAAATGAAGACTAATAATGCTTGATAAACTAGTAGGTAGAATCGTGTTGTTAAAAAGTGAGTAATATTGTTTCTTTTGGTCACTTTTGTGTCTGGGTTCTTCCTGCCAGTTCGCGGCGCACTCTTGTGCGCACTACTTGTAAGCTAAAAGTTCGTGTATGTTCCGCTTCTGTGGTAAGCGCCACAGAACCTCCTTTGAAGTCAGATTGGTAGAATATCCGTTACGTTTCAAACATGGCTGCCTCTTACACATTGCCACCACATTTAAAATTTCCATCTTCCTTAAATTCTCTAAATTTTTTGGATGCGTTTTCGAGCAGCTCACTATGGTTTTATTCCATAAAAATAAACCCTCATTCGAAAAAAGAAAAAAAAAATGCGAGGCAAATTCCCCATTGGGGATGATCAAAACTTTTCAAAGTTAACGGAAAATACCTTTTTATTGTAAATAATCTCCTCTATGTTGACACTCACTGAATTGCTCAACGAACCCACAGATCCTGGTTCAGATAAGCTTCTGAACAAGCCCGAGCGTTTTGATGTCGACTTCGACGGTCCATCGTCAATGTTCTCACCAACAACCTCTGAAATTATTTTATTTTTTGATTACAACGCAACCCTCTTCTAAAAATTCTAAACTAAATTTAATTAAAATTCAATATAAAATTGAAATCAATGGATTGACATGAGTCCATAAAAATAAGATTAATGGAATAGAAGATGAGAAAAATGAAATAAAAGACACGCTGAACGTGAAACGCTGCAAATTATTACACAAACATTTATTTTTTTTCTGTTTATATCACACGTCTGCAAAGAACATGGCTTTGCCATTGTCACTAGGCAAACAAATAATTTTAGCTTCACATTCAAGTTCATTTGGAAGAATTAAACGCTTCACACTCAAGCGATCGCACTATGATCAGATAAAATTTGAACGGAGATTAGACCTCTTTAGTGATTCACGATCGTGACTCTGTTTTATCGAAGGAAAACCCTCAATTACTCGTAGGGAGCGAACGGTTTGTCCTGCAGAGCTCCGGGTGGACTCAAAATTTTTAAAAAATTCAATACTGTTTAAAATTGGTAAAAAAAACGATACCTTTATTTCGAGAGTTTCCGAGCTTTAAATTAACGAACGTTAAAATCCTACAGGAGCGAACGGTTTGTCCTACGGAGTTCCGTGTGGTCTCAAAAAATTCTAAAAATTCAATATTATCTTAAATTGGTGAAAAAACAATACCTTTGCTTTGAGATTTTTCGAGCTAGGGCACTCTTGAAATTTTCAACCCTTAATTTTCACCCCTTAGAAGTGACTGACATCAACCAAAAGCTTCACGGCACAACTAGACCCTAAATGGAGCCCTTACACCAAATTTTAACCAAATCGGTTCATGGTTGCTAAGAAATGTGCCGCATACGGCGAACGGACGGTTTTTTCGATTTTCGGATTTTACGTACTTACTGTGAAACGTAAAATATCAAATTTTGAGAGGGGTTTAAAATTTATTTTTCTTGCTCGATTCCAATGGTTCATTATTGAAAATAATAAACCAAAACCAACAAAAACTGTCATTATTAGTCACATCCAAAAGCGTTGAGGTTTGCCATTAAAGTACAACAATAAAAGTCGGTATTACCATCGAAGTTCGGCCAATCCGATTCGTCGATCTCTTCATCCTCAATTTCGTCCGGTTCAAAGGGCTCTTTGAACTTGAATTTGATTGGAGGAGGGTAACTCCCTGCAGGAACGCAGAAACTTGCCCAGTTATCTACTGGTACAGGAGCAGGTGGCTCATCCTCTTCCCAATCTAGAAGTTTGTCCTCAGGATCTCTTGGTAAAAAGTACCACTATAAATCAAAATCATTATGTAGCATCCATGTTTATAGCACAGGATCTTATTCTACGACTAATTTGCATCAACTTTTGTGCTATAAACTGTTTTTCCAAAACCCCGATCCAACGCGATTTTTTTAAATTTGTTTTCGTGGTTTGATTTTAATTTATAAAAACTGCTATAACTCCCTTGGATTATACGTAAATTCAAATTTGAGAATATAAATTGAAATTAAATTTTCTTTCTTCTAATTACGCCATCAAAATTTTTTTCACGCGACCTGAGTACGATAAAGTTACGCCAAAGTGAATATTTTGCCCATTTTTGAACTTGACAGTATTTTTAAACGATATATTCACCAATTCTTCAACGTTTCTCTCTTCCGAAAGAATATCTGCAATTCAGGAAATTTCCAACAAAAACTGTGCTCAAATGCATTTTTCATCTGTGTAATTTTCTGAGGAAATGGGATTTAAACGCGGAAAAGAATTTTCATCTATTGGTACCCTCAAATTTGAATTTATGTGTCATCTATGGGATTCACGGTTATTTTCACGTATTAAAATCAAAAACACGAAAGAAAAAAAACATTAAAATTTTAAAAACGGGTTGGATGGAGGTTTCAGAAAAGATGTTATAGACCAAAAATTGTTGTTGCAAATTGGTGGTAGAATTCATGATCCAAAATCCAGGGTTAAATTCTACTACCAATAATTTAATAATACAATTTTCTAAACTCATTAAGATAAAACAAGATAATGGTCAATAGCCTTAATTCTAGCTCTCTAATACACAAGATATAATTGGTGTATATACCAATCAATACATTGATTCTTTTGTCAGAAAATTTTACTCTACAGATCTGCCGTGGGTCTCACTCGACGCAAAATTAATTATTTTGTACATTGCATATTTATCTTGAGGTTTTTTATATGAAACTTCCTGTGTTTTTGAACAAAAAAATCCTTGAATTCACGAAAGATTATTTTTTTAACCACCCCCCACAGGTAACCCATGTTATTTGTATGATACTTAGGGCTGGTTCAAAAAAAATGTAATCCCAAGGTTGAAGTTTACCACAAGGTTACGTAACCCTGATAAGGAAAATTGCGTTCAATTAACTTGTAGAACCGATTATTTTTCGAGACAATCGAAAAACCTGGGTTACGTAACCCTACAGAGGATTGGGGTTGGATAAAGTTTATCATAGTTATCTGCTCGGAATCGAGAAAATTAATGGCGGATCGTGGATTGTGTTAGGATTTCGCCTTGTATCCCCGATTTTATAAGTTATCAGAACCAATTAATTACCCCTTATTTATTATTCACAGTAAAAAATAAGATATCGCTTGGGCACGGAAATAATCTAGTATTGAAACATCTTATACAGGGTGTCTACACTTAATAGGGGCATAACTTCGGGGTTCGATTCTACAATGTATTTTCAACAAAAAATGTCTCGAAGCAATTTTCTTTTAACCCACTCAAAATTCCTTTTTTTTCACTTTAAAGTTTTTCTTCGCGTTTTCGACCTTACGGCACTGATATGGTCATAACTCCTTCATTTCTCCTAAAAATTCGATCCTGACTACACCGTTAGAAAGAGCGTTAGATTCCTTAGCTATCTAGTGCAAAATCAAAATATTTCAGCAACAAAATAGTTTCAAAAAATCAAGTCAAAAAGCAAACTTTAAAAAACATTTCGAAACTTGACTTTTTTCGACCTAAGTTTTCACTCTAAATCCCTGCCCACTTCGATGGGCGCTCTTCGGAGAAAACATGCTCAAATTGTCAGCTTTCCAATGGTCTATCAATTTTTCTTTTTAACATTCAAATTGGAAGAGTAAATGAAGTTTGAATGCCAGAAAACTTGTGTTTTACAAGCAAATCCAGTGTTTTAAGCGGTTTATGGTCCCCCTCGACCTCAAAATGGCTTGACGATTTTGGTATCATTTTCTATGTAATTTTTTACGGTGAATCCAATAGTGATACTTCCGAATGATTCTGACGGCTAGAAAGTGGATTTTTCTAAGAAAACCTTCGTTTTTCGTACATCAAATACGCATTATTCGTAAATGTGGTAGTGAGCATAAAGTAACACCTTTGAACTCTACAAAAACTTCAATCAGCTAGAAATTCGGTGTTTTTGTTGAGTGGAAAGGTGTTACTTTATGCTCACGACTATAATATAGTCGTGAGCATAAAGTAACACTTTTCCATTATATTTCCATCATTTATTATATTCCATTATAGATATTATCTACGAATAATGCGTATTTTATGTACGAAAAACGAAGGTTTTCTTAGAAAAATCCACTTTCTAGCCGTCAGAATCATTCGGAAGTATCACTATTGGATTCAGCGTAAAAAATTACATGGAAAATGATACCAAAATCGTCAAGCCATCTTGAGGTCGAGGGGGACCATAAACCGCTTAAAACACTGGATTTGCTTGTAAAACACACGTTTTCTGGCATTCAAACTTCATTTACTCTTCCAATTTGAATGTTAACAAGAAAAATTGATAGACCATTGGAAAGCTGACAATTGGAGCATGTTTTTTCCGAAGAGCGCCCATCGAAGTGGGCAGGGATTTAGAGTGAATACTTTGGTCGAAAAAAGTCAAGTTTCGAAATGTTTTTTAAAGTTTGCTTTTTGACTTGATTTTTTGAAACTATTTTGTTGCTGAAATATTTTGATTTTGCACTAGGTAGCTTAGGAATTTAACGCTCTTTCTAACGGTGTAGTCAGAATTTAATTTTCAGGAGAAATAAGGGAGTTATGACCATATCAGTGCCTTAAGGTCGAAAACGTGAAAAAAAATTCAAAGTGAAAAAAAAAAAGAATTTTGAGTGAGTTAAAAGAAAATTGCTAAGAGACATTTTTTGTTGGAAATATCTTGTAGAATCGAACCCTGAAGTTATGCCCATCTTAAATGTAGACAACCTGTATAGTGTTCACAAAATTCAGAAAGAAAGTCGTGGACTTAAGGAACCGACTTACATTGAGGAGCCTTCTCAAGCTTTGTTCGAAACACCTCACAGTGAACGGAATGACTTGCCGATCCATATACCTGTCGTACAACTCGTCGACTATGCTTCCGATTATGTTCTCACGAATTCTGAGAATCAACATGTCCCTTTCCTCTTCTTCTCTCAACTCTTGACTGCGAAAACATGCAGTTAGATGAGTAAGAAACTAACCGTAATAGGATGGTACGGACAGATGTAAGATTGTCCATCGACAGCTACCATCGATTGTTCAATTCATTTTCCTTCCAGATCTACCAAGGTAGCAGGAAACTTTTTCTCACTTTTGAATGGAGAAAAAAAATTCCTCAAAAACAAGAATTCTACTTGCTTATCACGTTCTATACCAACCTGAACAAATTTGCTTCCTTGTGTCTGTCGGTGTACCTATGTGTATGTCTGGCTGTGAGTCCGCAAAATCTTGTAAAAGTTACAGTCCGATTTCCATGAAGTTGTCAGGAATTGTGCAAGTAGGAGTGTACATGATTCTCTACTAATTTCATAGGGAATTCATTGGGGACGTAAACTCCTCTCTGGAAGCTTAGCGTCAATGGTTTCCGTCCGATTACGAAGACATGTTCAAGGATTTTCGTAGTTCGTTCGACAATATAGATTTCTTGGGGTCTACATCATACATACTTCAACTTGAGTAAAGAGCCGCAAGAAGAAAAAATTCGTTTGCCAAGTTGGGTGGACAGAATAGTTTCTTATATAACCTAACATGGACATATAGAATCAATCGGTGTGAAAATTTATTATTGAATATCCTAATATGAAACTTAATTTTGACGATCGTTTTGACTATCCTAATAGGAAACTTAATTTTGACGATCATTTTGACGGTTTCATATGTCAACCAATTATATTGATGAATTTTCACTATTTCACAAGAACTGTGTCTCCTACTGATCTACCAATGATGAAATTATGATTACTTCCCAGGCCCAAACTACCATCCAAAATCGAGCTCTCAGATCGTAAGAAAGTGCTGTTCAAATAAAAGCATGTCAGACCATGCGCATAGGCTGGCTGTGTAACTCGCAAGAACCAAAAATCTCATCAAAATCGGACTATAATTTACAGTATTTATGCCCAGGACGAGAAATGACCACAGACAGACTGATGACCGACAGACAGACGAACTGATAAAAAGACAAGGAACCAAAGTTGTTGAAGGAACGTTTGTATTAATATATCATGCAGCATTTCCGAATTGAGTTAAACTTTTTCCATTTAGGTTTAGTCCTTTTTCATTTTGGTTTAAACCTTTTCCATTTAGGTTTAGACCTTTTCCATTTAGATGTAGACCTTTTCCACTTAGATTTAGACTTTTTTCTATTCGGATTTAAACTCAGGAAATTATCGTGGAGTTAGAGGTAAAAGTACCCAAGTCACAAATTCAACCCGTGAGAAAATCAAATGCAGAATATTATGATTATTTAACTGTTGTTATTATTGGTGATAAATATCATCAAACTACATATTCAACTAAGAAAATAATTTTATTATCATATTTACCAAACTAACTTTTGAAATTTTAATTTGATTTTCGCACAATATTGTAAGCCTTTGGTCGGGGTATCGATCCGATCGGGAGTAAAAGGACTCTAAATTTTGCTGTTACTGTTAAAAGGGGGAAGTGTAACGGTTCCAGGAACAACTGAAAAGACAAAAAACTTATACTAGAAAATAGAATAATACTTAGCTTGTAACGTGTCGTTGGTAGCTTGACTCGATACGGCTTGGGAGATGAGGCTGCGTTCTACTTTGAAGTTACTCTTGATATTTATGTAAATGTTACCTGTTTGTACCAATGCGGTGTATCGGTTGTTGAAATAAAGAATGATTTTACGTTACTCGTTCCTGTGCAAGTGAATTTAACTACCTAGTTACCGATACCCGATACTCATGAACCAGAATCAGAACCAGGGTAAGATTGTAAGAAAATGTAGAGTAATGCAAGGTTATTTATTAGGAACAAAACGAGACTAGAGGGTTCCACGACCCAGTTCTGCCAGAAGGGCGTTCTACGAGAGGCAAATGTGATTAGTTTAACTTGACTAGGCGTTACAGCTCTCTTAAGATTAGTTACAGGTAAGATTTTGGTTTTCAACTTGAATGTTCCAGTTCAGATACTGTTTGACTTATGGTTACTGAGTTACTCTTCACTAACTACCTACTATTGGCCAATAAAATAGGTGTTTCACTTTGTTCACTCACGTGACGGGGTACCGGAGCGAGTCCGCACACGATGAGAGGCGAGGTGTAGATCTTGGGGGGAGTAGCCGGGATCGGACTGGATCGCGTCGCGGTTCCTTCGGACGGTTCCAGGGGAGGCAGGACAGAAGCCGGATTCACTGAGGAGCACCACTCACTGGTTATAGCCTACAATGTTCGACTGGGAGGCAGGAGGATGATTTTGGTACTGGTTCGATACAGGGTCGACCTGGTACGGGGGAGAACGCTTCACGGACGGGGGGGATAGCTTCATAGACAATGCTGGCTAGGCGCGCTTCAAAGGACTGAGGTGTTCAGGTCATTACTTCTCCATTTGACTGCTCCCCTCTCCAGTCTGGCCAACCTAACCACGTCAAAAACCCCAGTTTTGATGGTCTTTGGGTGATCAGGGCTTCACTTTCTGGCTTGACAGTTGTTGTTGGTGGTTTTGTGCCCAAGGTGGTGGGAGGGCACGATGAATGGCCACGCCCATTTGTGTGTGTGGCTGTGGGCTCCTTCTCCTGCTGCTGATCAGGTCTTACTGGCCTCTGTGGCCTGGGTCTTCCTGTGTCAAGGGTTGGTTCAGGGCTTACTGGCCTCTACGGCCTGGGGTCTCTCTCCCGGGGGTTGTCAGGGCTTACTGGCCTCCATGGCCTGATAGGGGGAACAGTGAGCTGCTGAGCGGCAGCTCACAATATGAATTTACCTCTTCGGTACTTTTACCTCTAACCCGACGTTATTATGCCACAACTTGAAAATTAAATCATGAAAGTGTATTTTTATGCTCAGAAATGTAATTATATAATAATGAACACATGTTTTCTGAACACAAGAATTTCTCATGAACGGAAGTTATAAATTAAGAACAGTATTTTTCTTTCATCACATCTGAAGTGGAACAGAATGTTTATGGCGCTATGCAAATGAGAATAATATATATATAAATGGAATTCTTCAATGTAAGTGTTGACCAACCGCAGCTTGCGTAAGGAGGAGAAAACAGTTCATGACGAAATTGGTGCAATCGTCAGCGGTGATTGCTTCTCTTTGACCCAAAATACAACGAGCTTCATTTTTTATTTTTGAAAAAGAGTTCTCAACTGGTTTGAGCATTGGGGAATACGGCGGCAAGAATTGTGTTTCCAAATGAGTGGTGTTGATGAACTCCTGTACTTGTACAGCCTTGTGAATAGCAGCATTGTCCATGACTAAGCAGGAATCACGCATATTTTGAGGTAGGCACTTCCTTACTATGATGGGGCTAACTACTGACGTTTTGATGGAGTTTTAATCCAAATGGAAAAGGTTTAAATCTAAATGGAAAAGGTTTAAATCTAAATGAAAAAGGTCTAATTCCAAATGGAAAAGGTTTAAACCTAAATAGAAAAGAACTAAACCTAAATGGAAAAAGTTTAACTCAATTCGGAAATGCTATATATCAATAATATTATATAATATTGATATATTATATATCAACTATTATATAACTATAATAGTTACTTAGAAGACCACTAATATTTTATGATGATTTAATATAATAAACAAAGCCATAGTATCACACCAGACCTGGGGATTCCCCAGAGGCAAAGGTGAATAGGTACACCTTCTTCGTGGAAGGGGCATCCTGGGGGAGATGGGGGCCCAAGTCTAATCAGAAAGTCTGGATGGAAGCTCTGGCCCTGGATCTTTCACGCTCATACGCTTGTTATCATTTCCAAAACCTCCTCACACTAAATTTGGTTAGTATTGACACTTTTCTCTCTGGCATAAGATTGACATGATGAGCGGTCACTGACCGGTAACACCTGTCAACCTTACACTTCTAAATAAGTAGGAAAACTGCTTCCTAGTGTATGTCCAATTTGATGGGCGATCTCTGATCGGGAACACTACTAATTGGAAATGGTCTACCTTACCTAAACAGCTCTTTGGTGCAGGGATAAATTTCCTAGGAACACTTGCTGAATCTTAAAACTGATTTTACTTTCAACCCGTTAGGAGTTTGTTCACATACCAATAATGAATTGGGAAAGTAAAGATAGTAAGGCGAATTCTTCAAATCTCGTCCGTACATTCTCAAATGTGCATTATGTTTTAATCATACTTATTTAATAATGACAGTAAATTAAGGCAAAGTGTTCTAGCTAAATACAAATCTGTGTGAAGCATATAAATGACTTATGTAACCTATATCAGGAGGAAAATCAACTAATTTATGAAACGTTGTTTCTTGGGAAATAGTGTAGTTATATGTGGAGAAGGAAGAAGTAAAACCCAGTTCTCATTTGTCATTCCATTTAAAGAGGCGAGCGCTTTCAGAGCAAACTGTGGCCCCTTTCTCAAGCCTATATTCAAAAAACTGCAGTCATACTTTAACTTCCATCACAAACTGTATGAAAGTATGACTGCAGTTTTTTGAATATAGGCTTGAGAAAGAGCCCACAGTTTGCCCTGAAAGTGCAGGACTGAGTAAATGTAATGGCAAATGAGAACTGGGTTTTACTGCTTCCTTCTCCACATATAACTACAATATGACTACAACAGGAGTGCATAACAATGGGAAATAGTGTTGATACAAATCTACTAACACGAGTGTGGTTTGTGGCCAAATTATTCAACAAGGTATAAGTTGAGCCAATAATCTTACGCTCACTCACTCAATAAATTCGTAGAAACTGTACGTGGTAGAGAATCTGGAGGAATCTCTGTATAAGGGGAGTTGGAAACTGCTTGGACCCTCATCGCGGGATGATGACCGCCCTCTCTCGTCCTGCATGACTTATAACGACAGTAGGCAAGTGAACTGTACTGATTCAGGTGATGACAGATACGCACAATTAATAACAATTATGTATGAGTGAATCACACTTGACAAGTACGGAAGAGCAGCACACAGGAGACAGGGGGATGCTGAAGCTTTGAAGGTTTGTAAATTTGTTTCTATGGTATTCAGTTACTACGTTACTGATGAAAGCCATATTTCAGAGGTAGAGGAGCCGACTAAATGAAAATAGTGGGTACCAAAACATTATAATATTATGTTTTATAAGCTAGCTCATATTATAAGGTAGGTACCAATAACATTCCCTCAACATGAATAACACACATAAAATATAAAAATTTAGGTACCTACTATTTTAATCTTTCAGCAAATTTTCGAAAAAATTAAGCCTTTGGGATTGAGATAAACCTACAGCGAATAGATGAAGGCTTTATTGAGCAAAATTCCGAATATAGAGAATTCAGTTAGTGACCAACTTTCTTAAAGTAAACAGAATAAGTTTACCCAGGAAATGGATGGCAATAATACTATAACAGGGACAATACCAAAACTTTTAGTATGGAAAATTTAGAACATTTTTGGTCAACTCCAAAGGAACAAACAAACATTCTACGTTGATAGGAACGTTGCCCCTTTAAACATATTATTAAATAATATGTTTAAAGGGGCAACGTTCTGTAAATTTTACTGAATGGTATATTTTGTAACAATGCGAAATTTCTGTTTGGGGTAGACATTAAACATTTTCCAAAACGCTGCAAATTATTACACAATTGTTTATTATTTTTAATTTTTCTATATATGTAGATAACTCGTCTGCAAAGCCAACAACCATCCAACATGAAGAAAAACATCGATCGCATTTCGGTCAGCTCTAATTTGAACGGAGATTAGGCCTCTTTTCACACTCGTGTTTTCACACTCGTGTTTCTGATTTATCGTACGTCCAAACTTTAAATTCTCGTAGTGAGCGAACGGTTTGTCCTACAAAGCTCCGGGAGGTCTCTAAAAATTCTAAAAATTCTATAGAATCTTAAATTGAAGGAAAAAAATACCTTTATATCAAAATTTTTTGAGTTAGGGCGTTTTCAAAATTGATTTTGGAACCCTTAGAAGTGACCTACATCAACCAAAATCTTCGGGGCACAACTAGACCCCAAATGGAGCCTACATACCAAATTTCATCAAAATCGGTCAATATTAAGCGGCAAAAGTGCCGCGTACGGCGTACGGCGGACGGACGGCCAAATTTTTATTCGAATTTTGGATTCTACGTACCTTGAAACGTAAACCATCAAATTTTGAGGAGGTGTTGAAATTTTTTTCTTGGTCGATTCCAAAGGTTCATTATTGAAAATAATAAACCAAAATGGTTGAAAATTGATCTTTTGGAGACCAGCGACGAGAAGGGCCATGGAGAGACAATCCGGGCCCGTGAGTAAGATCAAAAGGGCCCTTAGAAAAAACCGAAATTAACATCTAGTGAGCCGTAGGAGACAATATTTATGCATACTTGCCCAACTTATAAATATCAAAGTCCTTAAAAACGTTCCAATCGATATTTTATGTTAGGACTTAGGTAGGTAAATGACACATTCGACGAAAATAAAATAACAACTAATTTCTTGAACACAAATAAGCAGGAAGGTATTGATTCTCAGAAGGGCTGTACGATTCTCTTGTGAAAAACATATTCCGACCAAGTTTCCCAAAATTGGTGTAGCGGATTCGTTTTTGTTTCAAATTTATCTTCTTGGTTGAATTGTATTTTATCGTCAAGATTAAAAAAAGAATTAAAAGTAAATTTTAAATTAACCTAACCTACGTTTTTAAAGTTCATTTCCGTAATTATAATTATTTTTTATTTTAGGTAAGTACTTGAAAATTTTAAATTTGTTTAATTTTCAACTAATTTGATTTATTTTCAAATGCCCCTCCCCTTTCCTAGAAAGGCTGGGCCTGGAGGTATTGTCCCCAGTGCCTCCCTTCTCAACAGTAGACACAAACATACCTACTTAGGGTCTTCTACATACACTTTTCTTCGCAAACATACATACGTACATAGCATTTTCAAAACGCCTTAGCTCAAAACCTTTCGATAAAAAGATTTGTTTCGTCAACTTGGAATAGTACCTACTGAATTCTTAGAATCAAAATTTGATTGAATCTTATTTAATTGAATGAATTTGATTCTATCTTATTTAATAAGACCACACAGAGCTCTGAGAGAAAAATACGAAGCAAAAAATGCTGTTTCCTTATTTTATCGGGAAATGAAAAGTTACGTCCTTATACAATGAATTTATCAATAAGGGTGGGTTGATGAGAGCGTCACATGTCATTTTGAAAACAGCCAAAAAATTTTATGGTCGTCATATACCTACCAAATCGACAATTTTGTACACCAACAAAGCAAGATATCCATGATATTGCAATCTTGTATGCATTTCAAAGGGTTTTAAAGGTCATCTATCGAATAATGCCTGTGGAGAAAATAGCCGTGAAATTATTCTGATAAACTTTACCACTTTATGTCAAACAGTTGAAAGTTAGTACCTACTTCGGGAAGATTTTCCTTTTCCGGAAGGCAGTAGTAAATTTTCATTTCGATGCGGGGGGCAATGGTAACATTTCTGGAAGGCAGTTGATGGTCGCCCGGACCTCTCGGGTGGCAATCGTAAATTCGCAGTCGAGGGCTCGGGTGGCAATCGTACTATTTTCTACTGCTCGGGTGGCAATCGATAAAGACTGGGAAGAAGTAGTTTTCCAAAACTGAACTGGTAGATGATACACATCCTCATAACTTGTCTCCAGTACTCTGTGCACATACTACAACATCACAGAGTACTGTAGATAAGTATGTACAACAATGTTAAGTTATGTATGTACAACCATACATGATACTTCAACTTTCCGATTCCTCTGGAATTTTTCTGAAGCTCTGATTTCCTTCATTTGATTTATAGTCCAGGAGCCCAGGGCCAAAAACGTGACTGATTTCATTACTTGTGTCACATATGTAAAACCAAAATATCCAACCCCCTGAGCAAATAAATGTTTGTCTGCCATGTCAAAACCAATGGAATAGAAAATGGCGGCCATGTTAAGTACAACCAATTTGAAGAAATCTGAATGATTTCAATACTCATGAGACTTTAATATTCTCAAACGGGAGTGCCTGTTAAGTACTTTGCAGGTTGTCTGCCGTCATGTAACCTATGGGAACTTAGCGGCAGACGTGACTTAAGTTCCGGGCTTAAGGTACTTAAAAGTGACTGATTTCAATACTCATGAAACTTGGTTCTTCTGAAACGGCAATGAATATAGAGAAGTTTGGAGGTTGTCTGCCACCATGTAACCTATGGGAACTTAGCGGCAGACGGGACTTAAGTTCCGGGCTTAAGGGACTTGAAAAATGACTGATTTCAATACTCATGAAACTTGGTTTTTCTGAAAGGGGAATGAATATGGAGAGGTTTAGAGGTTGTCTGCCGTCATGTAACCTATGGGAACTTAGCGGCAGACGGGACTTAAGTTCCGGGCTTAAGGGACTTAAAAGTGACTGATTTCAATAATCATGAAACTTGGTTTTTCTGAAAGGGGAATGAATATGGAGAGGTTTAGAGGTTGTCTGCCGTCATGTAACCTATGGGAACTTAGCGGCAGACGGGACTTAAGTTCCGGGCTTAAGGGACTTGAAAAATGACTGATTTCAATACTCACGAAACTTGGTTCTTCTGAAACGGGAATGAATATAGAGAGGTTTGGAGGTTGTCTGCCGTCATGTAACCTATGGGAACTTATAGGCAGACGGGACTTAAGTTCCGGTCTTAAGGGACTTGAAAAATGACTGATTTCAATACTCATGAAACTTGGTTTTTCTGAAAGGGGAATGAATATGGAGAGGTTTAGAGGTTGTCTGCCGTCATGTAACCTATGGGAACTTAGCGGCAGACGGGACTTAAGTTCCGGGGTTAAGGGACTTGAAAAATGACTGATTTCAATACTCATGAAACTTGGTTCTTCTGAAACGGGAATGAATATAGAGAGGTTTGGAGGTTGTCTGCCACCATGTAACCTATGGGAACTTAGCGGCAGACGGGACTTAAGTTCCGGGCTTAAGGGACTTAAGAAAATGACTGATTTCAATACTCGTGAAACTTGGTTCTTCTGAAAGGGGAATGAATATAGAGAAGTTTGGAGGTTGTCTGCCGTCATGTAACCTATGGGAACTTAGCGGCAGACGGGACTTAAGTTCCGGGCTTAAGGGACTTGAAAAGTGACTGATTTCAATACTCATGAAACTTAGTTCTTCTGAAAGGGGAATGAATACAGAGAAGTTTGGAGGTTGTCTGCCGTCATGTAACCTATGGGAACTTAGCGGCAGACGGGACTTAAGTTCTGGGCTTAAGGGACTTGAAAAGTGACTGATTTCAATACTCATGAAACTTGGTTCTTCTGAAAGGGGAATGAATACAGAGAAGTTTGGAGGTTGTCTGCCGTCATGTAACCTATGGTAACTTACAGGCAGGCGGGACTTAACTTCCGGACTTGAGGGACTTAAGAAAATGACTGATTTCAATACTCGTGAAACTTGGTTTTTCTGAAAGGGAAATGCATATAGAGAAGTTTGGAGGTTGTCTGCCGTCATGTAACCTATGGGAACTTAGCGGCAGACGGGACTTAAGTTCCGGGCTTAAGGGACTTGAAAAATGACTGATTTCAATACTCATGAAACTTGGTTTTTCTGAAAGGGGAATGAATATAGAGAGGTTTAGAGGTTGTCTGCCGTCATGTAACCTATGGGAACTTAGCGGCAGACGGGACTTAAGTTCCGGGGTTAAGGGACTTGAAAAATGACTGATTTCAATACTCGTGAAACTTGGTTTTTCTGAAAGGGAAATGCATATAGAGAAGTTTGGAGGTTGTCTGCCGTCATGTAACCTTTAGAATCTTAGAGGCAGAGAGAACTTAACTTCCGGACTTTAAAATGACTGATTTCTACACTAAAGAAAATTTAATTTTTCTAACAGTGATGAGTATAGAGAGCCTTGCTGGTTTCCTGCCTCCTGTATAACTCCATTTTCTGCCATTATATAACCACTGGAAACTTAGCAGCAGACTGGTTTTAACATTGTTGCTTGTTTGAACTAGTACGTTATTCTCAAAAGATCATTAACATAACAATGTCTGGTTGCTTGTTTCTTTTTCACATGTTCAATGCGAATGTTTCTCCCTCTGAATTATTTTTCCATTATAATATTTTTTACTCATTGTATTAACCATGTTTTAGAAACTTCATATTAATAAAGTTATCTTGTTCTAAACTACGTATTCGTTTGAAAACACAATAATTTCTCATTTGTAGAGCAGGACACATTGAGTAGGTAAATAATGTTGATTCCCGATTGAAGAAAAATATCTCTTATTTTATCTGATTTTATTTATTTAATACGGGCAAGCCCAATACAATGAGTAAAAAATATTATAATGGAAAAATAATTCAGAGGGAGAAACATTCGCATTGAACATGTGAAAAAGAAACAAGCAACCAGACATTGTTATGTTAATGATCTTTTGAGAATAACGTACTAGTTCAAACAAGCAACGATGTTGAAACCAGTCTGCTGCTACCTAAGTTTCCAGTGGTTATACAGGGTGTCTACAGTTTCGATGGGCATAACTTCAGGGTTCGATTCTACAAGGTATTTCCAACAAAAAATGTCTCTTAGCAATTTTCTTTTAACCCACTCAAAATTCCTTATTTTTCACTTTAAAGTTTTTCTTAGCGTTTTCGACCTTACGGCACTGCTATGGTCATAACTTCCCTTATTTCTCCTGAAAATTCAAATCTGACTACACCGTTAGAAAGAGCGTTAAATTCCTAAGCTACCTAGTGCAAAATCAAAATATTTCAGCAATAAAATAGTTTTAAAAAATCAAGTCAAAAAGCCAACTTTAAAAAATTTTCGAAACTTGACTTTCTTCGACCAAAGTTTTCACTCTAAATCCCTGCCCATTTCAATGGGCGCTCTTCGGAGAAAACATGCTCAAATTGTCAGCTTTTCAACGGTCTATCAATTTTTCTTTTTAACATTCAAATTGGAAGAGTAAATTAAGTTCGAATGCCAGAAAACGTGTGTTTTACAAGCAAATCCAGTGTTTTAAGCGGTTTATGGTCCCCCTCGACCTCAAGATGGCTTGACGATTTTGGTATCATTTTCTATGTAATTTTTTACGCTGAATCAAACAGTGATACTTCCGCATGGTTCCGACTGCTAGAAAGTGGATTTTTTGAAGAAAACCTTCGTTTTTCGTACATAAAATACGCATTATTCGTAAATGTGGTAGTGAGCATGAAGTAACACCTTTGAACTCAACAAAAACACCGAATTTCTAGCTGATTGAAGTTTTTGTTGAGTTAAAAGGTGTTACTTCATGCTCACTACCACTTTTACGAATAATGCGTATTTTATGTACGAAAAACGAAGGTTTTCTTCAAAAAATCCACTTTCTAGCAGTAGGAATCATTCGGAAGTTTCACTATTGGATTCAGCGTAAATAATTACATAGAAAATGATACCAAAATCGTCAAGCCATCTTGAGATCGAGGGGGACCATAAACCGCTTAAAACACTGGATTTGCTTGTAAAACACACGTTTTCTGGCATTCAAACTTAATTTACTCTTCCAATTTGAATGTTAAAAAGAAAAATTGATAGACCGTTGAAAAGCTGACAATTTGAGCATGTTTTCTCCGAAGAGCGCCCATCGAAATGGGCAGGGATTTAGAGTGAACACTTTGGTCGAAGAAAGTCAAGTTTCGAAAATTTTTTAAAGTTGGCTTTTTGACTTGATTTTTTTAAACTATTTTATTGCTGAAATATTTTGATTTTGCACTAGGTAGCTTAGGAATTTAACGCTCTTTCTAACGGTGTAGTCAGATTTGAATTTTCAGGAGTAATAAGGAAGTTATGACCATATCAGTGCCGTAAGGTCGAAAACGAGAAGAAAAACTTTAAAGTAAAAAATAAGGAATTTTGAGTGGGTTAAAAGAAAATTGCTACGAGACATTTTTTGTTGGAAATACCTTGTAGAATCGAACCCTGAAGTTATGTCCATCGAAAGTGTAGACACCCTGTACATATAATGGCAGAAAATGGAGTTATGCAGGAGGCAGGAAACCAGCAAGGCTCTCTATACTCATCACTGTTAGAAAAATTAAATTTTCTTTAGTGTAGAAATCAGTCATTTTTATGTCCGGAAGTTTAGTCCCGTCTGCCACTAAGTTCCCATAGGTTACATGACGGCAGACAACCTCCAAACTTCTCTATATTCATTCCCCTTTCAGAAGAACCAAGTTTCACGAGTATTGAAATCAGTCATTTTCTTAAGTCCCTCAAGTCCGGAACTTAAGTCCCGTCTGCCGCTAAGTTCCCATAGGTTACATGACGGCAGACAACCTCCAAACCTCTCTATATTCATTCCCGTTTCAGAAGAACCAAGTTTCGTGAGTATTGAAATCAGTCACTTTTCAAGTCCCTTAAGCCCGGAACTTAAGTCCCATCTGCCGCTAAGTTCCCATAGGTTACATGGTGGCAGACAACCTCCAAACCTCTCTATATTCATTCCCGTTTCAGAAGAACCAAGTTTCATGAGTATTGAAATCAGTCACTTTTCAAGTCCCTTAAGCCCGGAACTTAAGTCCCGTCTGCCGCTAAGTTCCCATAGGTTACATGGTGGCAGACAACCTCCAAACTTCTCTATATTCATTCCCATTTCAGAAGAACCAAGTTTCATGAGTATTGAAATCAGTCACTTTTCAAGTCCCTTAAGCCCGGAACTTAAGTCCCGTCTGCCGCTAAGTTCCCATAGGTTACATGACGGCAGACAACCTCCAAACTTCTCTATATTCATTGCCGTTTCAGAAGAACCAAGTTTCATGAGTATCAGTCACTTTTAAGTACCTTAAGCCCGGAACTTAAGTCACGTCTGCCGCTAAGTTCCCATAGGTTACATGACGGCAGACAACCTGCAAAGTACTTAACAGGCACTCCCGTTTGAGAATATTAAAGTCTCATGAGTATTGAAATCAGTCAGATTTCTTCAAATTGGTTGTACTTAACATGGCCGCCATTTTCTATTCCATTGGTTTTGACATGGCAGACAAACATTTATTTGCTCAGGGGGTTGGATATTTTGGTTTTACATATGTGACACAAGTAATGAAATCAGTCACGTTTTTGGCCCTGGGCTCCTGGACTATTATGAGTTCCCTATGGTTGATATGAGTGAATTGATGTTTTTTGAGAACCAGCTTCAGTGGCAAGAGACCATCCAAGCCATTGATTTCGCGCTCAATCGAGCTAACGATATCGGCTATCAGATGATCGATTTTCCCGAGGTACCAATCCTCCAGTGCCACGCACTTTTTCCATGCTCGTAAGCAAACCTTCAGTTTTTGCCCCTCAGGATCCACTCCACAGAGTAACAGAGACAAGTTAACAGAGAAGAAAGCCAACGTTAAAATGGTGTGCAAGCGTTTTTGAGGCTGCCTCAGTTGCGCTATCTACTTTCAGCTAGGATTGAGGAACTACTACGGAAGTGGAGGTGAGGGGGAGGCCACACTTCATACAGCTTCTTTTCAAATCCTTTCGAATGACCAGAAATTGATAACTTTTCGTTTCATCATCATTTAGATTTGCAAAAATTACTTGGAAACACCAATCGAGGCGAAAGGTATTTTCAGAGTTCCTCATGAAATTGTTGTTGTCCCTATCGCCAGTAGTTCAAATATTCAATCGACAACTGCCACCCAAAGAAACGTTTGAAACCTAGTGTATTATTGAAAATCGCTCGATTTTTTCGTACATATCGCGAATATAACTGAATGTTATCAAATTAATTACTTAGATGCAGCCAGTAACGCACCAAGGAGAAAAATATGTGATAAACAAGGGGCACAGAGTAATGGAGACAAGTTAACAGAGAAGAAAGCCAACGTTAAAATGGTGTGCAAGTATTTTTGAGGCTGCCTCAGTGGCGCTATCTACTTTCAGCTAGGATTGAGGAACTACTACGGAAGAGGCGGGGAAAAGAGGCCACACTCTTCATACCGCTTCTTTTCAAATCCTTTCGAATGACCAGAAATTGATAACTTTTGGTTTCATCATCATTTCAATTTGCAAAAATTACTTGGAAAAACCAATCGAGGCGAAAGATATTTTCAGAGTTCCTCATGCAATTGTTGTTGTCCCTATCGCCAGTAGTTCGAATGTTGAATCGACAACTGCCACCCTTAGAAACGTTTGAAACCCAGTGTATTATTGAATATCGCCCGATTTTTTCGTACATATCGCGAATATAACTAAATGTTATCAAATTAATTACTTGGATGCGGCCGGTTACGCACCAATGAGAAAAATATGTGATAAACAAGGTGACTTGTTGTGATGAGGTTGGGAACAAACGATCGTGAACCGGCCGTGAACGCGATCTGGTTCTTTCCGCTATAACTACGTCCTGGAGCTCCACCAATCAGAACGCTTCTCGGGCTCCCACATTCAGCTTTCAGCCCAGTGACAAGGGGACTTGTTGTGATGAGGTTGGGAACAAGTGATCAGGAACGCTATCTGTTTCTTTCCGCTATAACTACGTCCTTGAGCTCCACCAATCAGAACGCTTCTCGGGCTCCCAGATTCAGCTTTCAGCCCAGTGATCCACTCCAAGCTGTTCTGACATGGGACTATCGTTATTCATTGTCCTCATATAATGACTGATGTTCACTCACTGACTCGGGAGGGACTGCTATTCCTGATTCAGGTGGTTTCAACGCCCTACGAGCGTCGATTGCAACCCGCAGAACACTGAACACAGAAGTCACGCATGGTTTGTGTATCAGGGGCAACGTGGTCAACCTGTTTGAGGTATCTGAATAGGTTGGGCCAATTTCATTGGAAATTCATTCATAATTTATTTTTGATAGAGAGAAAAAACACTTTTTATAATTTATAATTGATAAATTTAATATCTTCGTGTTTTTCAACTATCTGTTTTTTCATAGCGATAATCATGTTTTATTGTGTGAAAATGGAATGTTTCGATGAATTTTCAAGTGAATTCATAATTTGTATTATTCTTCAGTGCTTTTGTTAGGTACTTATTAATTTACAAATTTGTATGGATGCCATCTACTAATTGAATCGTTATACGTGAATGCAGCCAAATTCAAATTGTCAGAACGATTGTACCAAACAAAAAAGCTGTAAATTATCACACAAATATGATAACCATGCAAAGTACCGAAATTTGCATGGGGAGGGAGCGAGTGGGGGGATGATATTCACAGAATATCCGATTTTTCAATATTTTGGTTTCTTTATAGCTGACTAATTGTACCCAAGCTTTGAAATTGATGAAAAATTCTCTGTACCACCATGGAACTAATAGTGGTGCAAAGACACAATAAACCGCATATTTCGAGGGTTTTGGTTTATTATTTTCAATAATGAACCTTTGGAATCGACCAAGAAAAAAAAATTTTAACACCCCCTCAAAATTTGATGGTTTACGTTTCAAGTACGTAGAATCCAAAAATCGAATAAAAATTTGGCCGTCCGTCCGCCGTACGCCGTACGCGGCACTTTTGCCACTTAGCATTGACCGATTTTGATGAAATTTGGTATGTAGGCTCCATTTGGGGTCTAGTTGTGCCCCGAAGATTTTGGTTGATGTAGGTCACTTCTAAGGGTTCCAAAATCAATTTTGAAATTTTGAAAACGCCCTAACTCAAAAAATTTTGATATAAAGGTATTTTTTTTCCTTCAATTTAAGATTCTATAGAATTTTTAGAATTTTTTGAGACCACGCGGAGCTCTGTAGGACAAACCGTTCGCTCACTACGAGAATTTAAAGTTTGGACGTACGATAAATCAGAAACACGAGTGTGAATTGCAAAAGAGGCCTAATCTCCGTTCAAATTATAGCTGACCGAAATGCGATCGATGTTTTTCTTCATGTTGGATGGTTGGTGGCTTTGCAGACGAGTGATCTATGTAGAAAAATAAAAAATAATAAATCATTGTGTAATAATTAGCAGCGTTTTTTTTTTTTTGTGTTTAACCTTGAATACAGATGTGTTAGCGCCCATCCAGTGAGAACTTATTCTGTAGGAGTGGTGGTACCATACCCCTTCCCCCAATCGCCTCTGCTGAGGGGAGAACACCTGTGTGCTCCCCTTCTCTTTTCTCTCTCTCTTCTACCTCCGCTTACAACCGCAACACCTCTCGTGTTAACTTTCAGTTAAAACCCGCTAATTTTATCTTAATTTTACTAAATCTCTTCAAATTTGAGTATTTAATCTTTTCCGCTCATTTAGTTTGTTTTTAAAACATAAATATCGCGATCTTTCTCTTCCCTCGGGCTTTCTACATTTCGCATCCTTTTCCTTCATCAAATTCACCATCTTCGTCGTCCAGGAAGCTGTACTACCAGACTCTACGCCCAGGGGCCCCTGAGGTATGCAGCGCGCTGCCCAAAGGTACGAGTGAATACCATTCTTATTTCCTTTATTCCCACATCTTTACTGTTTAATTTGAAACAAAACCTTTTTCTTACGATCCCATCAGCCCTATGATTTAAATTAATAACAAAGATACAGTCCACTCAAACCCGCCGCTTCATTTTGGTCCTTCTCAGCCAAATATTAAATTAACTTCTATGATATTTCGTTTGAAAAAGTTTTTAATTCATTCAGTATAAATAGGTGTAGCCGCTCCCTCTGCTTTGTGTTGTTGGGTCGACGGGGATACCTACCTGCTCTCAGAATCTTTGAACTCCTTTTGCGGACCGTATGGTGTTTTGAATAGACAGGTCCCAGACAACTCTGTTTGCTTGGATACTTTCTTTCATATCCACCAATCTTCCCATCACGTACATGGATATTTTTCCAATATCCACGCTAACCTCCTTGTTTACAGTCTGTCAATCAAACCTAACAAGGAAGTGCCTCCGCATTTCGAGCCTATTAGAGTAATTTCGATAGGTCTCATCTTCATTATCGCAGTTTTCAACTTCTCATACCTTAAAGCTTCTCATTCTAATTCAAAATGGTTATGACAAATGAAGAAAAATTGTCTTTACTTATAAGTCAACGTGATCGTTACTTTCAATCAATGCAATCTTGTTATGATTTAGCAAAGAAATGTGACAATGTGTTGAAAGCTGTTGATAGCCCTGCTACTGACGTAGCTTTTATCAACTTATTCATGTCTCGTATGACAAATATTCAAAGAACATACGACTGTTTTGAAGTTGCCTTAGCTTCTATAGAAGAAATTAATATTAAGTTAACAGAAAAGGAAAGATCTGATACGCTTCAGCCAATGAATGCATTTGAAGAGTTGTATTTCTATTCTCAATCAATAATGACAAAAATTGAAGAATCAAAAAATCCAAAAACTGTTAATTCTAGTTCAGAGTCACAACTTGCTCCTAATAGAACATCACAGGTTAAACTTCCACGCATCAAGATTGAACCATTCACTGGTGAGCTCCAAACCTGGTGTGCGTTCTACAGCTTGTATAAGTCGCTCGTTCATGAAAATTCTCACTTGACTCCCTCGGAGAAATTTCATTACTTACGCAGCTTACTTATTGGTCACCCGCTTGAACTCATTCAATCCCTTCATATTAATGATACAAACTATTATATAGCTTGGGATACTCTTGTTGCTAAATATAATGACACACGACTGCTGTGTGCCCATTACATTGAGTCATTATTGAATTACCGCCCAATTCAAGAGGTTAATTACTCAAATCTTTCCCATTTTCACCGCACCTTCAAGACTGCAGTTGCTGCAATAAGTGCACTCAATGTCAACCGCATCGATGACCTCTTACTTCTTCATATTGCATCTCGCAATTTGGATCCTGTAACTCGTAAAGAATTTGAATATGTAAATTCTGCTAAACAACTCCCATCTTTTTCGGATTTATTGGAGTTTGTTGATGATCAATGCAAGGCTCTTCAATTTTCTAGCTCTATAACTAAAACGAAACTGCAGAAAGGTAAACAGCCACAGACAAGCAAAACCTATATAGTTTCTTCAGTCAATGCAGCCACGTCTGACAACTCCAACCGCTCTTGTCCTATGTGTTCGGATGATTCTCATAAACTTTATAGATGTGATAAATTTAAATCATTATCAACATCGGACCGCTTTAATCTTGTAAAATCTAAAAATCTTTGTCGGAATTGTTTAGGTTTCCATGCCACTAATTCTTGCAATTCTACATATAAGTGTACTCATTGCACGGACGCACAAATAACTAGTAGTAAGCATCATTCGCTCTTGCATAGATTTCTTGATATTGGCTCTCATAATTGTACCAATTCTAGCCCCTATGTTAAAATTAATGATACTGCTATTCCCAAAACGAAAATAGCGAGTGATGATACTGGTCCACCTACATCTTCCAATAATCACGCTTGTAGTGTTTATAATACTAATGACATTTTACAACCAAATGTAATTCTGAGTACTGCTGTTGTATCGATTTTAGACAAACACGGTAATCCGCAATCTGTTAGAATATTGATTGATCAAGGTTCGCAGATCAATATTATCACTAAGGCTTGTGTTCGTAGACTAGGGTTAACTACGCATAAAAATTATCATACTATGAAATCTGTTGGTGGTCTTACACGTGCTAGTGAAGGATATGTCTCTTGCGTTCTCCAGCCTAGTGACTCTGACTCACCATCATTCGCCGCTAAGGCTTTCGTAATTTCTAATATTACTGATAAGCTTCCTCAAACCGCAATCGATCCAGCTGTGTATTCGCGACTTCGTGGAGTAAAGTTGGCCGATCCAGACTTTTCTAATCCAAGTGAAATAGATTTTCTACTTGGCGCTGAGCTCTTCCCGCTTATTTTGAATGTTTCTCACAACATCATTGTTGGAGAGCCATCCGCTTTATCTACTTGTTTTGGTTGGATTTTGCTTGGTAGATTACCAAACCAATCAGTTACTCCTGCCTCTTCCACATTTCTTACGACGAGTACTTGTTGCGAATCTTTAGACACAACTCTTAAAAGGTTTTGGGAAACGGAAGAGATTCCAATTTCTGTTCCTAATGATCCTGATGATGATATTTGTGAATCGCTCTTCGTCCGGACTCACTCCCGTTTGTCGTCAGGTCGCTACATGGTTCGCCTCCCTTTCAAGGATAGATCTTCTCACCTTCCCAATGGTAGAAATACAGTGCTCAACCGCTTCACATCTCTAGAGGCACGTCTAATCCGCAAACCTGATCTCAATCAGGAGTACCACAAATTCATGCTCGAATACGTTTCTCTTGGACACATGTATCCCGCTTCTTCTCCAGCAGATTATGTGATTCCTCACCATATTGTCTTAAAACATGATAGTTCAACTACGAAATTGAGAACTGTCTTCGATGCTTCATTCCGCCCAAAATCAAATTCACCTTCCCTCAATTCCTTGTTGATGGCAGGCCCCAAGCTTCAACGTGACATCGGCGATATATTATGTGCCTTTCGACTTCACACCTTTGTTTTATGTGCAGATATTAAACAAATGTATAGGATGATCCTCATACATCCTGATGATCGAGGATATCAGCACATATTCTATCGTAGTTCTCCAGATGATGATATTCAAGAATACGAATTAGCTACTGTCACCTATGGTATGAAACCATCCGCTTTCCTAGCTCAGCGTTGCCTTCTTCAATTAGTCGAGGACGAAGGTAATCCATATCCTCTCGCATCAAACGCCATACGTCAACAACTTTTTGTTGATGATTTTGTAACTGGTGGTCACACCATTGATTCAACTCTAAAACTCAGAGATGAATTGGTAAATTTGCTATCTCTTGGTGGTTTTGAGTTACGAAAATGGTCGAGCAATCATCCTGCCTTACTCGAAGGCATTCCATTCGATCATCGGACTAAACCCTTGTCATTTTCACCCTCTGATGACAATACTTTGAAGATTCTAGGAATTCTATACAATCCAGAAAATGACTCCTTCTCTTACAATGTATGTCCTAATTCAATAAGAATCACTAAAAGGGGCGTTTTGTCTGAAATATCAAGAATTTATGATCCGCTTGGATGGTTGACTCCCGCAACTTTTTATGCCAAATGTCTTATGCAAAACATATGGCAACGAGGTTTGCACTGGGACGAACTGCTACCAGATGACTTGGCTGAAAACTGGCGACATTTCACTGAAACCTTGACTACTCTACGTGAACTTCGGATTCCTCGCTTCATTCCTTCGATCGATTCTTCTGTTCATCTCTTTGGTTTCTGTGATGGCTCCACTCACGGTTTCGCAGCTGTCATATATCTTGTAACATTCTCCAATGACAAGATAACTACTCATCTTGTCAAAGGGAAAAGCAAAGTTGCACCCTTGAAAACCATGAGTGTCCCTCGTTTGGAACTCTCAGGCGCTGTTCTTCTTACCAAGCTACTAGCATCCATCCGCTCTTTTCTGGATCTCTTGCATCCTGTTTCTATTAATTTATTTTCGGATTCATCAATCACGCTCTCTTGGATTCGTACACCACCTCATCTCCTCAAGACATTCGTAGCCAACAGGGTAGTACAAATCCTTGAGCACTCGTCTCCGCAAGATTGGCGTCATGTCAAGTCATCCCTTAACCCAGCAGATCCTGCTTCTCGAGGTTTACCCGCAGATGAATTGTTGAATTGCTCACTTTGGTGGAATGGTCCTGAATTCATTCATAAACCACTTGAACCTTCTTATAATAATGTTGACGCAATCAGTTCTAGTGAGTACCAGACAGAACTCAAAACCTCATCCATTTCCGCTTTGATTTCTTCTGATAAATTTCAACATTTCATCGACTCTTTTGATCATTATTCTTCGTATCTCAAATTGATCCGCATAGTAGCCTATCTACACCGCCACATACATAATCGATTTTGTGCCAGGGAGGAACGTCAGATAGGACCTCTTTCTCCTGAACATTTAAAAACTGCTACAGCTTCTCTCATCTTCATTTACCAGAATCATTATTACCCAGAAGACATTCGTCTCATACGAGAAGGGAAATCTCCATGCTCATCCGAGCTTCAATCGCTCACACCTTTCATTGATGACCATTGCATTCTACGGGTTGGTGGTCGCATCGATCGTGCTTCCTTACCATTCGATGTAAAACACCCCATTATCATACCCCATAAAGCACATTTGGCTAAGGTGATTTGTGATTACTATCATAAATTTACTTTACATGGTGGAACTCGCCTGGTAACCTCTTTAATACAAAGAAAGTTTTGGATTCCATCGCTAAGGAAACTTTTACGTCAACGCATTCATCTCTGCATTAAATGTTATTTGCCCAAGTCAAAACCTCTCCAACCCATCATGTCTGAGTTGCCATCTGAGCGTCTTAGCACTCTTCGTCCTTTCACTAAGATTGCTATTGACCTTGCAGGACCCTTTCTAATCAAGTCTAGCCAACGCCGCAATGCACCGACTTCCAAGTCATATTTAGCAATTTTTGTGTGCCTCGAAGTCAAGGCCGCTCATCTTGAACTTGTGCCAGATCTGAGTACGTGCTCTTTCCTTAGAGCTCTCGATAGATTCATCGCTCGTAGAGGTCTTTGCAGTGAAATTTTTAGTGATAGAGGGACCAATTTTGTTGGAGCCGCTCGTCAACTCTCTGAAGTTTATGAAATGCTTCAAAGTTCCTCTAGTCATATCCAAAATCACCTTTCGTCTCGTCATATCTCTTGGCGCTTTCACCCCCCCAACTCTCCGCACTTCAATGGTATTGCTGAGGCGTGCGTTAAGTCAGCAAAGCATCATCTTCTTCGAGTTGTGGGTAATCACATTTTAACTTACGAGGAACTTCTAACAATCATTGTGAGAGTCGAAGCTATTCTCAATAGCCGTCCTCTTGGTGTAATGACTGCGGATCACAATGATCATGACTATTTGACTCCGGGACATTTCATCGTTCGTGCTCCTCTTTTGGCAGCTCCTGAAGAAGATATCCTTTCTGTCAACGTCAATCGGCTTTCTCGTTATCAACTTCTCACTCAAGCTATTCAATCATTATGGAAGAGATGGGTTGCTGAATACATCCCCACTCTTCTACCTCGCAATAAATGGAAGGATGCTCAGGATAATATTGCTATTGGTTCTGTTGTCTTCATTCGTAAAGAAGGTACTCATCCTCTTCAGTGGCCTATTGGCAAGGTTGAAGATGTTTTCATCGGTAAGGATGGAGTCATCCGCGTCGCTCGCATCAAAACTGCTTACGGATTTTATGTACGCTCTGTTCATAAGCTCGTACCACTCCCCAATATTCAATAGCACTCTCCATTTATAATACCATTACTCTAGAATTTAAGTTTAATGTTCTAAAAATTGTACATACTTATGAGAAGTTGAAACGTATACATATATCAATTTTGTTTTTCTGAATTATTCACTATTTTTCGTATCATACATACGAGTATGATACCCATTTTTTCTATATACATTCTTATTGCGAAACTTGATAGTTTCACCGCGGCGGAGTATGTTAGCGCCCATCCAGTGAGAACTTATTCTGTAGGAGTGGTGGTACCATACCCCTTCCCCCAATCGCCTCTGCTGAGGGGAGAACACCTGTGTGCTCCCCTTCTCTTTTCTCTCTCTCTTCTACCTCCGCTTACAACCGCAACACCTCTCGTGTTAACTTTCAGTTAAAACCCGCTAATTTTATCTTAATTTTACTAAATCTCTTCAAATTTGAGTATTTAATCTTTTCCGCTCATTTAGTTTGTTTTTAAAACATAAATATCGCGATCTTTCTCTTCCCTCGGGCTTTCTACATTTCGCATCCTTTTCCTTCATCAAATTCACCATCTTCGTCGTCCAGGAAGCTGTACTACCAGACTCTACGCCCAGGGGCCCCTGAGGTATGCAGCGCGCTGCCCAAAGGTACGAGTGAATACCATTCTTATTTCCTTTATTCCCACATCTTTACTGTTTAATTTGAAACAAAACCTTTTTCTTACGATCCCATCAGCCCTATGATTTAAATTAATAACAAAGATACAGTCCACTCAAACCCGCCGCTTCAGATGTGAACCACGACGGAGAAGGTGAAAGTTCAACGTTACGACGTATGTACTTCCGCTTTGGTGCCAGACTGGCACGAATGGTTGTGGCGGGGGGGGGGGGGTATCGTAGATTTTAAAATGCTCTTCAAATTAGAGGTTCGCACGCCGCTTGAAATGTTATGGTGGATAAGGGTGGAGGTGAGAGACCACTATTTCTTGCCTGAAATACTAATTAACAAATTACATCGAGTGAAACAGTTTTATCACTTGCCAACTGGTTTACATTTACCTACTTACCCCTTATCCAATGGGACGTCCCCTGGAATCTATCCATTACTTCACAATGTTTTTCTATAGGTACCTACGTACGTACATTTTTTTTTTTTTTTTTTTTTTGTTTTGCTCGACTCTGGGGTCTATTATTGAAATAATATACCAAAGCAGTCTTTGAAAGTAAAAATCAAGGATAAACAAGTAAAATATCTTCGAAGGGATGAGCATCCGTGAAACCCGGCAACAACGCAGCAACATGACTTGAAGTGACTTCACCGTCTCTTATCATCGTTATCTCACCACCCACCCACCACCTGTTCCCGCTCACCCGTTGCTTGTTTCTAATGTAAACACAGCAAGATTCCAATATTTTCGTTAATTTTATTTCCGGTGATTCCTGTTTTACGTTCAAAATCTTGGTGTCGAATCCTTCAGAATCCTTGCACTACCGGCGCTTGATCAATTATTTGTACGTATGTGCGAAAATGGCGAAATCGAAAGAGAGATGTATTCTTCCTGGTACGTTGATAATGTTTTTGACGTAAATTCCTCAGTATGGACTTGCCTAGTGTCGGCAATTTTTCTCGTTCAGGTTGATTTCTTTACGTTGATGTGTGATTAATAGGGTAGGGTGGGGTAAGTCCCCGCACTTTCGAAAGTTTTCCATTTATAAACACCTACTAGGTCAATATCCCTCAACCAACTCATTGGGATACTAGTTTGGGACCTTGGCTATAATGCCTGACAATTTTCATCACTATGTCATCAGTATTATGGAAGAACTGAACGTTTTTTAAAAATTTGTGTCTGCGGGGCTTTGCCCCACAGGAAGGGGTAAGGGTCGGACTAATTTGAAGACCGAGAAGACTGGAAGACTGGAAGACCCAAGGTCAAATGACTGATAACACGGACAAAAATAAAAGTCCGTAGACGATTTACAGAAATTCGCGATTTTTGACCCTATTAAATAGACTGATGTACATTTACATGCAGAAATCAATGTAAATAAAGATTTTGTTGAACATAAGTACATTAATGAAATCACTCCTTTAACATAGAAAACCAGTTTTCAAAATCAGGTTTGCAGTATGAGGACAAATTTTGTCCGTAGATTTACTTTTTCCTCTATTTTCTACATATTTAGCTGTGTATCATGAATTAACCTCTTCCAAAACAAAGTACTGACTTCTCTTAATATACCTGATGGTTTAAATTCTCTTTTTCTCATTAGTTGAAGCCGTACTAGGCAAAGAAGACCAGTCTTCTAAATAAAAGTCTGTAGATGACTCATCAACAATTTACCTACTCTTCTTCGGGCATATTTAGCTGTGTAACTTCTTCCAAAACATAGTACTAACTCCTCTTGATATTCCTGATAGTTTAAATTCTCTTTTTCTCATTATTTGAAGCCATAGGAGGCATAGAAGACCAGTTTTCAAAATCAGGTTTGCAGTATGAGGACAAATTTTGTCCGTAGATTTACTTTTTCCTCTATTTTCTACATATTTAGCTGTGTATCATGAATTAACCTCTTCCAAAACAAAGTACTGACTTCTCTTAATATACCTGATGGTTTAAATTCTCTTTTTCTCATTAGTTGAAGCCGTACTAGGCAAAGAAGACCAGTCTTCTAAATAAAAGTCTGTAGATGACTCATCAACAATTTACCTACTCTTCTTCGGGCATATTTAGCTGTGTAACCTCTTCCAAAACATAGTACTAACTTCTCTTGATATTCCTGCTGGTTTAAATTCTCTTTTTCTCATTATTTGAAGCCATAGGAGGCATAGAAGACCAGTTTTCAAAATCAGGTTTGCAGTATGAGGACAAATTTTGTCCGTAGATTTACTTTTTCCTCTATTTTCTACATATTTAGCTGTGTATCATGAATTAACCTCTTCCAAAACAAAGTACTGACTTCTCTTAATATACCTGATGGTTTAAATTCTCTTTTTCTCATTAGTTGAAGCCGTACTAGGCAAAGAAGACCAGTCTTCTAAATAAAAGTCTGTAGATGACTCATCAACAATTTACCTACTCTTCTTCGGGCATATTTAGCTGTGTAACCTCTTCCAAAACATAGTACTAACTTCTCTTGATATTCCTGATAGTTTAAATTCTCTTTTTCTCATTATTTGAAGCCATAGGAGGCATAGAAGACCAGTTTTCAAAATCAGGTTTGCAGTATGAGGACAAATTTTGTCCATAGATTTACTTTTTCCTCTATTTTCTACATATTTAGCTGTGTATCATGAATTAACCTCTTCCAAAACAAAGTACTGACTTCTCTTAATATACCTGATGGTTTAAATTCTCTTTTTCTCATTAGTTGAAGCCGTACTAGGCAAAGAAGACCAGTCTTCTAAATAAAAGTCTGTAGATGACTCATCAACAATTTACCTACTCTTCTTCGGGCATATTTAGCTGTGTAACCTCTTCCAAAACATAGTACTAACTTCTCTTGATATTCCTGCTGGTTTAAATTCTCTTTTTCTCATTATTTGAAGCCATAGGAGGCATAGAAGACCAGTTTTCAAAATCAGGTTTGCAGTATGAGGACAAATTTTGTCCGTAGATTTCCTTTTTCCTCTATTTTCTACATATTTAGCTGTGTATCATGAATTAACCGCTTCAAAAACAAAGTACTGACTTCTCTTAATATACCTGATGGTTTAAATTCTATTTTTCTCATTAGTTGAAGCCGTACTAGGCAAAGAAGACCAGTCTTCTAAATAAAAGTCTGTAGATGACTCATCAACAATATACCTACTCTTCTTTGGGCATATTTAGCTGTGTAACTTCTTCCAAAACATAGTACTAACTTCTCTTGATATTCCTGCTGGTTTAAATTCTCTTTTTCTCATTATTAAAAGCCATAGGAGGCATAGAAGACCAGTTTTCAAAATCAGGTTTGCTGTATGAGGACAAATTTTGTCCGTAGATTTCCTTTTTCCTCTATTTTCTACAAATTTAGCTGTGTATCATGAATTAACCTCTTCCAAAACAAAGTACTGACTTCTCTTAATATACCTGATGGTTTAAATTCTCTTTTTCTCATTAGTTGAAGCCGTACTAGGCAAAGAAGACCAGTCTTCTAAATAAAAGTCTGTAGATGACTCATCGACAATTTACCTACTCTTCTTCGGGCATATTTAGCTGTGTAACCTCTTCCAAAACATAGTACTAACTTCTCTTGATATTCCTGCTGGTTTAAATTCTCTTTTTCTCATTATTTGAAGCCATAGGAGGCATAGAAGACCAGTTTTCAAAATCAGGTTTGCAGTATGAGGACAAATTTTGTCCGTAGATTTCCTTTTTCCTCTATTTTCTACATATTTAGCTGTGTATCATGAATTAACCTCTTCCAAAACAAAGTACTGACTTCTCTTAATATACCTGATGGTTTAAATTCTCTTTTTCTCATTAGTTGAAGCCGTACTAGGCAAAGAAGACCAGTCTTCTAAATAAAAGTCTGTAGATGACTCATCAACAATTTACCTACTCTTCTTCGGGCATATTTAGCTGTGTAACTTCTTCCAAAACATAGTACTAACTCCTCTTGATATTCCTGATAGTTTAAATTCTCTTTTTCTCATTATTTGAAGCCATAGGAGGCATAGAAGACCAGTTTTCAAAATCAGGTTTGCAGTATGAGGACAAATTTTGTCCGTAGATTTACTTTTTCCTCTATTTTCTACATATTTAGCTGTGTATCATGAATTAACTTCTTCCAAAACAAAGTACTGACTTCTCTTAATATACCTGATGGTTTAAATTCTCTTTTTCTCATTAGTTGAAGCCGTACTAGGCAAAGAAGACCAGTCTTCTAAATAAAAGTCTGTAGATGACTCATCAACAATTTACCTACTCTTCTTCGGGCATATTTAGCTGTGTAACCTCTTCCAAAACATAGTACTAACTTCTCTTGATATTCCTGATAGTTTAAATTCTCTTTTTCTCATTATTTGAAGCCATAGGAGGCATAGAAGACCAGTTTTCAAAATCAGGTTTGCAGTATGAGGACAAATTTTGTCCGTAGATTTACTTTTTCCTCTATTTTCTACATATTTAGCTGTGTATCATGAATTAACCTCTTCCAAAACAAAGTACTGACTTCTTTTAATATACCTGATGGTTTAAATTCTCTTTTTCTCATTAGTTGAAGCCGTACTAGGCAAAGAAGACCAGTCTTCTAAATAAAAGTCCGTAGATGACTCATCAACAATTTACCTACTCTTCTTCGGGCATATTTAGCTGTGTAACCTCTTCCAAAACATAGTACTAACTTCTCTTGATATTCCTGCTGGTTTAAATTCTCTTTTTCTCATTATTTGAAGCCATAGGAGGCATAGAAGACCAGTTTTCAAAATCAGGTTTGCAGTATGAGGACAAATTTTGTCCGTAGATTTACTTTTTCCTCTATTTTCTACATATTTAGCTGTGTATCATGAATTAACCTCTTCCAAAACAAAGTACTGACTTCTCTTAATATACCTGATGGTTTAAATTCTCTTTTTCTCATTAGTTGAAGCCGTACTAGGCAAAGAAGACCAGTCTTCTAAATAAAAGTCTGTAGATGACTCATCAACAATTTACCTACTCTTCTTCGGGCATATTTAGCTGTGTAACTTCTTCCAAAACATAGTACTAACTCCTCTTGATATTCTTGATAGTTTAAATTCTCTTTTTCTCATTATTTGAAGCCATAGGAGGCATAGAAGACCAGTTTTCAAAATCAGGTTTGCAGTATGAGGACAAATTTTGTCCGTAGATTTACTTTTTCCTCTATTTTCTACATATTTAGCTGTGTATCTGTGATAATAGGATTTTTGGGTTTAATTTATTTTGTTTATTTTATTTTAGTTCTAAAGCAACGTTAAATAGGTAAGATGCAGGAGGCTGCTGAAGGCAGGTAAGAGCGGTAAGTACTGGTTAATGAATTTACTGTTAAGTTCAGAACGAAGTTAAGTTGTACTAAATAAATGATTTTGCTATTATTGAAGGTGTTCGAGTTTTATTCCTCCTATTCCTATTTAAGTTTCTAGTTATAAGTTAAGTTAAGCTGTGTATTGACCTAGGGATTACTGCAGGTAGAAAAGGGCCTCGAACTGAAGGTTCTTGAGGTCGTTGATCGAACCTGGTTGAAATTCCTAGGTGGTCGCTGCCACCACCCTGGGTCGGTAAATGACCCTGGGAAATACCAAAATCCTAATTGCGAGTTACCTGAACCTTTTGTAGAGTTGAAAAGGGTAGAAAGCTGAAATAAGCAACAATGGTTAAACACGTAGGGTTTTTATTAGCGAAAATATAAAGTTGTTACCGAGAAGCGGAATTTTTGTTACACGCTCCGAAGGAGCCAAAATTAAGTACTTTGTCAAAATATATTGTAGTATTATATTGCTTCGTAGGAACAAACTAAAATATACCGAATAAGATATAGGTATGAGATGACTCTAATAATCCTAAATCGTTGACTTAGAATATCTTGACTTACAATTTTAGTTTTATACAATTTTACAAGGGTAGTGTGAGCCCCCGCTCACGGATTTGAGCAAACATAAAGGGGGTGAGTGAAATTACCATCAATGCTCCCTTCCTCCACCACCCAAAGGCCGCAGGCCGGAGCGGGCATTGTACCGTCCCCGCTCCAGGGCGCCACCACCATCTTCGGCGCCCACCACCAGAAGCGCTCACGTCGGAATTGACGTCACCGACCGCCAATCACAAGCCGCCGCGAAGCCCCGCTTGGACGCCTGTTGATGGAGGGTGGGGGCCTCCGGAATCAAAAGATCTAGTCACCGCGTGGAGCGGCCATAACGTCCCCGTCCTTGAAGCTTTCATATCCGCGCTCCCTGGCATCAAGTACGAACGAAAATCGAACCCTTGTTTGCATAAAGTGATCGGATCCCCTCGATACCAGTCCGCCGTGTTAGCCCTGTGCCCACGAGTCTGAGTATTACGAGCCAAACCCCTTCCTCCAACGGTAATCTGTGTGGCAAAAACCGTTCGGACCATTCCCCTCAAGAACTTTACATCGCACCACCTCTGGATTTCCTTCGGGCCCCACCGCCGTGAGTGTAATAACTAATCTATACATTGGCCAATGTAATTGTGTTCAAATTGTGTAGAAAAGTAATAAGTAGAGTCAAGTCAAAGAACATTTAGAATTTTAGTCAATCAGTCGAGTCAATTTCAAGTTGTGTAAATTCAGTAGAGTCAATCGTCAAGTCATTTGTAAAGTCGAATTAAGAAGGAGAATTGAAAGAACGCACAAAATATCTGTAAAACCATTTATTGTTTGTAAATTGTATTTGCTTTGCCAACAACACTTTAACGTAGAGTCAACTTACTTTTTTATTGCATTAAAATCGTTCCTATTAGTTGTAACATTGCATTTCTTATTCACTACCTTTATTTCCGTAACAGACAGGTTTTTCGTGTGACCGCACTCTTTTAGTGCGATCACACCATTTTAGTGCAAAATACATCATTTTAGTGCGACGCACCTTTTTAGTGCGTGCACCGTTCACCGTGCACCGTTCTGTTTTTCGTGCACTCAGAAATCCCTTCAGGAAAACACCTTCAGTCCTTCAGACCAATAACATAATTTAGATAGGTAACAGTAATAGACCCTTCAGGTATAATTTTGAGTATTCAGAGCCTTCAGCTACCTCCGAACCGCTACAGCTGTCTACCAGGTAATTATTTCATTTTTTATCATTTAATAATAGTAAATTCAATTGCCTAATCACTCGTGTCAGTATAGCCTCTCAACCTATATTTGGGTCAGTTTTAAAAGGGCTTACTCGAGAATCCTCAATTCAACAGTGAAGCCCAAGCTTACAAAATGGTGGCAGCGCGTTAGGATTATCACATTCGAAAATTACCTTCAGTAATTAACGAATGAGATTAGGATTGCAAGCTTCACTTGCAACGAACTCACAAAAGTGGAAAAACGTAAGCAAACTAACCCGACACGAGTATTTCGAATAAAATCGAAACCAAAAATCGAAATAGGAATTCGAGCGAACTGTCTGAAACGGGAAAGGTAGAAATAGGTAGGATGTGCATCCATTTTTGTTATTCTTAGGAAAAGTGACACCAGCACTCCCTACCCACCTTCCGTTTGCTGAATTGCCTTGTAATTGTGACAAATACAGACAGACAAAACACATTTTCTTTCCTTCCTGTGGAAGTATTTTACCGATTGTGACAGTACCAACCAAAACTCTCTCGCAACATGTCGCTCAACTTTGCGAGAAACCATGATGGGGATGATGACGACACACCGTCAACGGCAAATACCGAAGCCGTTGAGGTGATGACCCAAACCATGAGGGAAATGAACTTACTCCTTCAACGGTTGCACACGAGTTCAACCGAAAACAACCGAGACGAGATTCCACGTTCGGTCTCTTCCGAAATCGAACCATGGGATCCGGACGCAATGGGCGCGATGAGTGTGACCTCGTTTTTCGCGAATTTTGAAATGGTGGCCGCGGAATTAAATTCACGACTTAAATACCGTCTTCTCCGTACAAAAACCCGGGGTGTAGCAAAACAATTCCTGATTGACCGGGATGATTCGTTGGATACGGATAACGTGTACGAAGCGGCAAAGTCGGATATGATCACGTGGTTTCAGAAGGAGAACCCCCAGCACGCAGCCGCACTCTTGTGGACGGTGAGACGAAGCTCAGGCGAAACAATTCGCCAGTTCGCCGACAGGGTGCGTAACATTGCACGCTGCGCAGTAATGGAAGAGGGGAAAATGCTCCGCCGGACCGAAAAGAACGAATGGGTCGAGGCGAAAACGTTGAGCGCATTCATTCGAGGAGTAGATAAACAAGTAAGCGCGTTCCTCGTGGCAAACCGACCACGCTCACTCCAGGAAGCGCTGAAAAAGGCCGAACAACTCGAGGAAACCCTCGAAACACCACCCGACCTTGATGAAAAATGGGAATTGGCGGCCGTTAGCGGGGACCGAAGATGCTACGGTTGTGGCAGCCTGGACCATTTCGCCGCGAAGTGCCCCAAGAAGAACGAACCCCTTCCCAGGTACCACCGAAGAAACGACGAGGATCGACGACGTGAACGATCGGAGGACAGAACCGTCGACCCAAGACCCCCGCCTCGTTTTCCGTGCATGTTCTGCGCAGACCTCACGCACTACCCGATAGATTGTCCGTTCAGCCCCCATATGGCCATCTTCTGCAATTTCTGCGGCTCGAGAGAACATTTGGAGGACACATGCTTCAAAAAGAAAGGGCTCCTCCCAGTCTCAAACCCGGAAAGAGAACCAACACGCGCCCTAGAGATAGTGCGGTACAAGAATCCTCCGGGCGACACGCACATACCCGCAGTGGATGCCCCAGTGTCGAGAAACCTAACAGTCATTGCGGAGTTGGGTCCCGAGTCAAGGGAAATGATTATCGACACGGGCGCGGCCTTCTCCGTGTTGTCGTCACCCGTAAAGGGAGTTCCGATGAAACCGACGCGTAGGACCGCGTGGGGCGCGGATGGAGTGATGTTGCCGTTCGCCGGGGAGCAGACCTTGATGACGAAGATTGGAGACTCCAAATTCAAGCATACATACCTGGTGTTCGCGCGGAAAAGTGCAACCCTGGACCTGATCGGATTGGACATCCTTCAAAAGGTCCCTTTGACCTTAACACTGGGTTCAGACATGACCGTTCAAGCGTGCGCGGAAGAGGACCAACCCCCGTACTACCCGTACGAGATCGACTCAGAATGGGAACCTTTGGGAATGGCGTCGCGGCCGGAGGGGCGGGAAGCAAGGGTGTCTGCAATTCGCGATCCAAAATGCGGACCGGACACCCCCTTCCCCAGTACCCTTTCGGTGGCCACAGCCTCTCCCGAGAAGGATCGTCGATCGGGTGACGAAGAAAGGACGCCTGCGCAGGAACCGAAACCCCGTATGAAAAGAGTGTCTTATGCGGAGCCCATCGAAGAAATCGTATCCGAAGTGAACCAGGCAGACTTCCTCGAAAGAAATGAATACGCTAACCTCCAACCCCACACGACACCAGGACAAGATCGCATGGAAATCGAGGCGTGCGCGCACGACGAAACGCACGAGCAAGATGAAGAGAACCCCGAATTCAGATACGAAAACCGTATCGACGCGCCTATGGATCCTGATCCATCCAATAATCTAGTAGAGTTGTCGAATGACACTGAAGAAGAGTACCCCGAGACGAGCAGAAAGGAAACAGGAACCATTGGGATCGTCGGCGGAAGGAGACCGCGAGAAAATGAGCGCGGAAGACACTACCAACCCAAGACCAAGTCGACGAACCATCAGAAAGGGACTGCCGGGGAGAATCCTCCTGAAAATGGTACCGTGATGCTGAACTTTCCCAGGGAAATGATAGCCGCCGCACAAAAGCGAGATGATTGGATTCGGACGATCGTACCACTTCAGGAACAAAACGGCCTCCGACGGAACAACGGCGTATGGGAACTGAAGGTGAAGCCCACGGGTCCGAACGCATGGATCCCACTCATACCAAGATCCATGAGGGATTGGCTGATCAACCGATGCCACCGAAGTGTGGAGTTCGGTCACACGGGAGTTGAAACCACCAAAAATATGGTGAGGCAATTTGGAATTTGGCCGAACCTAGCGCATGACGTATGCGAGCAAATCAGACTCTGCGGAACGTGCTCCCGACGAAATAAACCACTGGAACCCAAAACGGAAAACCGAACGTCTCCCTTGGTGAACGGAGTTCCAAACGATGCGTTCGCTAACCCGTTCAAGTTCGAACCGCGTACCAAAACCGTGCACCCCTCTGTCCACCCACCTGAAAAGAACCAAGAAACGCGGGAAAAGGACTTACCTGATGAAAAGGAGAAGCCATCCTGCAAAATGAAAACGGGAGGACCGACACCGTCGACACCCCATAACGCCAGACCTCCCGAAGGAACTGTGGAGAAGGCTGCCGAACGCACGGGAGCCGTCAAGCGCACGAGCACGCTTACCGTATCATGTCGACTCGAAAACCCTGTCGATCGGAATCCGACCTTAAATAAAAAGGGTATCATCCATGCAAATCCCCCTCTCAAAGAGGACGATAATGCAGTAGACAATTTCCCAATCAAGAAAAGTCGAAGAGAGATCAACAGCAGCGAACCCAGATACGTGCTGCGCAGACGAGCAACCCCGATAGATTATCGTCACCTTCACACGGAAGGAAATAAATGACTTACTTACATACTAATAGGACAAACTACCGACAGAATGAACATATTGTTAACATTGTCATTTTTAGATCCTTCAGATCGCAAAATTTAACATTGGATCCTTCAGATCAAAACACTAACCTGCAAATTATTATCACAAAGGTTACGAATTCTCATGCACATTTTGAACACAATTTACACGCAAATCAAGGCCGTAAATATCCCCTTATTAACATTGATCACTTTTCCTAAGCTGGATGACACATTAGGGTTTTCATTTGTTGTAGGTGTAGTATGGCGCAGGAGCAGATAGAGGAATGGATCGCCGATGGAGGCCCGCCAACACCTGACCCCATCATTCAAATTTTAAGGGAGAGAGTCGGAGAGGAGCAGGACCGAGTTTACGATCGCCCTCCCGGGTTCGTGGAAACGCCCGAACCAACCCCTACGCCGTTCCTCCAGCTGGAGAGTCTACTAAATTATATCAGGTTCACCGACTGCGCTGAGACTCACTTGGCGAGGAGGACAAACTGTCACGCCGCCATGATGACGGTAGTAGAAATCGCCAAGTGGGTACCTTCGTATCAGCGGATCCTGGAGGAGAGGGACGCGCTGATTGATCGTCAGCACCAATGGATGATGGAGCGCGAGAACCTGATCCGCGAGCGTGACGCACTCAAAGAGGAGCTGAGGAAAGCCACCACTCAGTCATCCGCAGAGCCACCTGCGGCGAGGACCGTGGATGCTGAGGAACCCGCACCCGTGACCGCAGAGTCACCTGCGTCGTCGACTGCCGAGGAAAACGCGGGGGTGGCTGACTCTCCAGCACCCTCACCTGCTCCGGCCCAGGAACCAGATGGGGAGGCGGGTTCACCAACCAGTTCTCCTACCAAGATGCCGCGGGACGACGACCCTCCGAAACGGTCCTGCCGCATTTACTCTTCTTCTTCGGAGTCCGAGGTGCGGTGGGTGCCCACGCCGACTCACGAGCTGGAACCGACGGCGATGAGCGGAACGGACGTTCCTCCACACCCAAAGGTCACCGTGCGCCTGACCAGGATGACCAAGAAGAAAAAGTTGACATGCCCGGTCTGTACGCGCCCTGCACCCAGGCTATACAGCTTCAGATGTCCAGCGTGTAAAGAGTTCTGGCATCGACTACGCGCCACCTACCAACAAGAACGACCGATCCCGACATGCTCCCAGGACCACTCGGGGAAGCGTGACCCCATCGGATGCTGGGGCTGCAGGAGGTACCGGTACGAGTTGGCCTTCAGGAAGGCACATCCTGCCGCCACCCTGCCTGTGCCCAGCGTCATCTTCGATGACGCTGGCTCACGAAGGGGCGGAGGATGTGAGCCCCCGCTCACGGATTTGAGCAAATCATAAAGGGGGTGAGTGAAATTACCATCAATGCTCCCTTCCTCCACCACCCAAAGGCCGCAGGCCGGAGCGGGCATTGTACCGTCCCCGCTCCAGGGCGCCACCACCATCTTCGGCGCCCACCACCAGAAGCGCTCACGTCGGAATTGACGTCACCGACCGCCAATCACAAGCCGCCGCGAAGCCCCGCTTGGACGCCTGTTGATGGAGGGTGGGGGCCTCCGGAATCAAAAGATCTAGTCACCGCGTGGAGCGGCCATAACGTCCCCGTCCTTGAAGCTTTCATATCCGCGCTCCCTGGCATCAAGTACGAACGAAAATCGAACCCTTGTTTGCATAAAGTGATCGGATCCCCTCGATACCAGTCCGCCGAGTTAGCCCTGTGCCCACGAGTCTGAGTATTACGAGCCAAACTTCTGTGAGCCAAAGGTCTCTGTGTTGCTTCGATGGAGTTATGGAAGTGTGAAATATTCTTGTTGATAATTGAAATTGCCTGAGGGGCGTGGTTGTAAATTTTTTTGGCACATTACATCAGTACGGCTTCAACTAATGAGAAAAAGAGAATTTAAACCATCAGGTATATTAAGAGAAGTCAGTACTTTGTTTTGGAAGAGGTTAATTCATGATACACAGCTAAATATGTAGAAAATAGAGGAAAAAGTAAATCTACGGACAAAATTTGTCCTCATACTGCAAACCTGATTTTGAAAACTGGTCTTCTATGCCTCCTATGGCTTCAAATAATGAGAAAAAGAGAATTTAAACTATCAGGAATATCAAGAGAAGTTAGTACTATGTTTTGGAAGAGGTTACACAGCTAAATATGCCCGAAGAAGAGTAGGTAAATTGTTGATGAGTCATCTACAGACTTTTATTTAGAAGACTGGTCTTCTTTGCCTAGTACGGCTTCAACTAATGAGAAAAAGAGAATTTAAACCATCAGGTATATTAAGAGAAGTCAGTACTTTGTTTTGGAAGAGGTTAATTCATGATACACAGCTAAATATGTAGAAAATAGAGGAAAAAGTAAATCTACGGACAAAATTTGTCCTCATACTGCAAACCTGATTTTGAAAACTGGTCTTCTATGCCTCCTATGGCTTCAAATAATGAGAAAAAGAGAATTTAAACTATCAGGAATATCAAGAGGAGTTAGTACTATGTTTTGGAAGAAGTTACACAGCTAAATATGCCCGAAGAAGAGTAGGTAAATTGTTGATGAGTCATCTACAGACTTTTATTTAGAAGACTGGTCTTCTTTGCCTAGTACGGCTTCAACTAATGAGAAAAAGAGAATGTAAACCATCAGGTATATTAAGAGAAGTCAGTACTTTGTTTTGGAAGAGGTTAATTCATGATACACAGCTAAATATGTAGAAAATAGAGGAAAAAGTAAATCTACGGACAAAATTTGTCCTCATACTGCAAACCTGATTTTGAAAACTGGTCTTCTATGCCTCCTATGGCTTCAAATAATGAGAAAAAGAGATTTTAAACCAGCAGGAATATCAAGAGAAGTTAGTACTATGTTTTGGAAGAGGTTACACAGCTAAATATGCCCGAAGAAGAGTAGGTAAATTGTTGATGAGTCATCTACAGACTTTTATTTAGAAGACTGGTCTTCTTTGCCTAGTACGGCTTCAACTAATGAGAAAAAGAGAATTTAAACCATCAGGTATATTAAGAGAAGTCAGTACTTTGTTTTGGAAGAGGTTAATTCATGATACACAGCTAAATATGTAGAAAATAGAGGAAAAAGGAAATCTACGGACAAAATTTGTCCTCATACAGCAAACCTGATTTTGAAAACTGGTCTTCTATGCCTCCTATGGCTTTTAATAATGAGAAAAAGAGAATTTAAACCAGCAGGAATATCAAGAGAAGTTAGTACTATGTTTTGGAAGAAGTTACACAGCTAAATATGCCCGAAGAAGAGTAGGTAAATTGTTGATGAGTCATCTACAGACTTTTATTTAGAAGACTGGTCTTCTTTGCCTAGTACGGCTTCAACTAATGAGAAAAAGAGAATTTAAACCATCAGGTATATTAAGAGAAGTCAGTACTTTGTTTTTGAAGAGGTTAATTCATGATACACAGCTAAATATGTAGAAAATAGAGGTAAAAGGAAATCTACGGACAAAATTTGTCCTCATACTGCAAACCTGATTTTGAAAACTGGTCTTCTATGCCTCCTATGGCTTCAAATAATGAGAAAAAGAGAATTCAAACCAGCAGGAATATCAAGAGAAGTTAGTACTATGTTTTGGAAGAGGTTACACAGCTAAATATGCCCGAAGAAGAGTCGGTAAATTGTTGATGAGTCATCTACAGACTTTTATTTAGAAGACTGGTCTTCTTTGCCTAGTACGGCTTCAACTAATGAGAAAAAGAGAATTTAAACCATCAGGTATATTAAGAGAAGTCAGTACTTTGTTTTGGAAGAGGTTAATTCATGATACACAGCTAAATATGTAGAAAATAGAGGAAAAAGTAAATCTACGGACAAAATTTGTCCTCATACTGCAAACCTGATTTTGAAAACTGGTCTTCTATGCCTCCTATGGCTTCAAATAATGAGAAAAAGAGAATTTAAACTATCAGGAATATCAAGAGGAGTTAGTACTATGTTTTGGAAGAAGTTACACAGCTAAATATGCCCGAAGAAGAGTAGGTAAATTGTTGATGAGTCATCTACAGACTTTTATTTAGAAGACTGGTCTTCTTTGCCTAGTACGGCTTCAACTAATGAGAAAAAGAGAATGTAAACCATCAGGTATATTAAGAGAAGTCAGTACTTTGTTTTGGAAGAGGTTAATTCATGATACACAGCTAAATATGTAGAAAATAGAGGAAAAAGTAAATCTACGGACAAAATTTGTCCTCATACTGCAAACCTGATTTTGAAAACTGGTCTTCTATGCCTCTTATGGCTTCAAATAATGAGAAAACGAGAATTTAAACCAGCAGGATTATCAAGAGAAGTTAGTACTATGTTTTGGAAGAGGTTACACAGCTAAATATGCCCGAAGAAGAGTAGGTAAATTGTTGATGAGTCATCTACAGACTTTTATTTAGAAGACTGGTCTTCTTTGCCTAGTACGGCTTCAACTAATGAGAAAAAGAGAATTTAAACCATCAGGTATATTAAGAGAAGTCAGTACTTTGTTTTGGAAGAGGTTAATTCATGATACACAGCTAAATATGTAGAAAATAGAGGAAAAAGTAAATCTACGGACAAAATTTGTCCTCATACTGCAAACCTGATTTTGAAAACTGGTCTTCTATGCCTCCTATGGCTTCAAATAATGAGAAAAAGAGAATTTAAACTATCAGGAATATCAAGAGAAGTTAGTACTATGTTTTGGAAGAGGTTACACAGCTAAATATGCCCGAAGAAGAGTAGGTAAATTGTTGATGAGTCATCTACAGACTTTTATTTAGAAGACTGGTCTTCTTTGCCTAGTACGGCTTCAACTAATGAGAAAAAGAGAATTTAAACCATCAGGTATATTAAGAGAAGTCAGTACTTTGTTTTGGAAGAGGTTAATTCATGATACACAGCTAAATATGTAGAAAATAGAGGAAAAAGTAAATCTACGGACAAAATTTGTCCTCATACTGCAAACCTGATTTTGAAAACTGGTCTTCTATGCCTCCTATGGCTTCAAATAATGAGAAAAAGAGATTTTAAACCAGCAGGAATATCAAGAGAAGTTAGTACTATGTTTTGGAAGAGGTTACACAGCTAAATATGCCCGAAGAAGAGTAGGTAAATTGTTGATGAGTCATCTACAGACTTTTATTTAGAAGACTGGTCTTCTTTGCCTAGTACGGCTTCAACTAATGAGAAAAAGAGAATTTAAACCATCAGGTATATTAAGAGAAGTCAGTACTTTGTTTTGGAAGAGGTTAATTCATGATACACAGCTAAATATGTAGAAAATAGAGGAAAAAGGAAATCTACGGACAAAATTTGTCCTCATACAGCAAACCTGATTTTGAAAACTGGTCTTCTATGCCTCCTATGGCTTTTAATAATGAGAAAAAGAGAATTTAAACCAGCAGGAATATCAAGAGAAGTTAGTACTATGTTTTGGAAGAAGTTACACAGCTAAATATGCCCGAAGAAGAGTAGGTAAATTGTTGATGAGTCATCTACAGACTTTTATTTAGAAGACTGGTCTTCTTTGCCTAGTACGGCTTCAACTAATGAGAAAAAGAGAATTTAAACCATCAGGTATATTAAGAGAAGTCAGTACTTTGTTTTGGAAGAGGTTAATTCATGATACACAGCTAAATATGTAGAAAATAGAGGAAAAAGGAAATCTACGGACAAAATTTGTCCTCATACAGCAAACCTGATTTTGAAAACTGGTCTTCTATGCCTCCTATGGCTTTTAATAATGAGAAAAAGAGAATTTAAACCAGCAGGAATATCAAGAGAAGTTAGTACTATGTTTTGGAAGAAGTTACACAGCTAAATATGCCCGAAGAAGAGTAGGTAAATTGTTGATGAGTCATCTACAGACTTTTATTTAGAAGACTGGTCTTCTTTGCCTAGTACGGCTTCAACTAATGAGAAAAAGAGAATTTAAACCATCAGGTATATTAAGAGAAGTCAGTACTTTGTTTTGGAAGAGGTTAATTCATGATACACAGCTAAATATGTAGAAAATAGAGGAAAAGGAAATCTACGGACAAAATTTGTCCTCATACTGCAAACCTGATTTTGAAAACTGGTCTTCTATGCCTCCTATGGCTTCAATTAATGAGAAAAAGAGAATTCAAACCAGCAGGAATATCAAGAGAAGTTAGTACTATGTTTTGGAAGAGGTTACACAGCTAAATATGCCCGAAGAAGAGTAGGTAAATTGTTGATGAGTCATCTACAGACTTTTATTTAGAAGACTGGTCTTCTTTGCCTAGTACGGCTTCAACTAATGAGAAAAAGAGAATTTAAACCATCAGGTATATTAAGAGAAGTCAGTACTTTGTTTTGGAAGAGGTTAATTCATGATACACAGCTAAATATGTAGAAAATAGAGGAAAAAGTAAATCTACGGACAAAATTTGTCCTCATACTGCAAACCTGATTTTGAAAACTAGTTTTCTATGTTAAAGGAGTGATTTCATTAATGTACTTATGTTCAACAAAATCTTTATTTACATTGATTTCTGCATGTAAATGTACATCAGTGTATATAATAGGGTCAAAAATCGCGAATTTCTGTAAATCGTCTACGGACTTTTAGTTTTGTCCGTGTTATCAGTCATTTGACCTTGGGTCTTCCAGTCTTCCAGTCTTCTGGTCTTCAAATTAGTCCGACCCAAGGGGTAAGTCCCCGCAGTCATGGGGCAAATCCCCGCAGTGCGGGGGTTTGCCCCATTCTGGGGAAAGGCATTAATTTCAGACAGAAAGCCAATATATTTATTCAAATATGCTCATCTATTCAGTCAAAACATCACATTTTTTACAAGATAAAAACTTTTTTGAAGTTCACATGCCTTAATAACAGTAAGCTACTCATTTTTTCAAACAATTAACAAAGGGTCACAGTCAAATAGTTTATAGCATTTGCTGGTAATAAATTTCCCACACATCTTCAATGCACAATGAAAAGTCAATTGTAGAATATTGGAAAAATCACAAAACATTGAATTAAATGCAACACAACTAAAATTTGAGACAAGAAAAAAGTTAAATGATCGTCCAGGAAAATACATTTTTCTGATTTTTTTTCCTAAAATTAACACATTGTTTGTTTAGTAACAAAGTAAGCAGGTATCGCCAACAAAAAAAAAAAAGTACAACAAAAACAAAAAAGCCAACAAAAAAAAAAAAGTACAACAAACTGCAGGATTCCAATAACTCCCAAAATGCTGGTTAGATACTTGTACCTTTAGTTTCTGGAATTATAAAATGAAAGACGATAGTGGGGAACAGAATAAAAACAAGTTACATACAAATAGGTAGTGGTACCTGACATATAAGTCAATTCTGTGCATGGTTAACTGCATGAAGGTACCTAAATTTATCATCGCCGTCTTCCAAATAAAAACGAAGGGGCAAGTCCCCGCACAAATTTTGTGCGGGATCTTGCCCCACAAAGAGTGCGGGGCTTTGCCCCAATTTACCATTTTGACTAAAATCGACCTCAGACAAGTAAAAATATGGTTACCAAGAGCGTTGTCACGGGGTTTTGACGGGAAGAAGCACCTTTTTCTGACACAACACAACAGACACGAATATCAACGATTACGGAAACATATCATTGAAGTAAATAATCATAAATATTACATCAGAGTGGAGGAAAACAAACTTACCTCATTTTGTCTGTCACCACGCTGATCCGCACTACAGGAAATTCCACACAGAACTCGCGACATGGCAATTGGCTTACCATCCAACGGACATAGTCATAACTTGCACAGTAGCACAGAAAACCCTTGTGCGGGGACTTCCCCCGTGCGGGACCTTACCCCACCTTACCCTAACGAATAATTATGATGAGCTGATCATTATAAGATAAACTGCTCATTAGACTGATGATCTAACAGTGATTAAAACCGGTCTTAGATGTTTTATCCTAGTCCTGACAGTCGCATTAACGGGAGCTACCTAATTCAACCTTATTAGTTACCTACTTAACTGTATTATTCTCTCATGCTACCTGTAAGCTGGATCCTAGTATTCCTGAGGTAAGTGGCTGTGACTTATGACTTCCGTTTTGAGACGGCGTGGACTCCATAACGTTAGGCTGCTAGTAATGCTACATGTCTGGTATGAGAGAGAGTCTACCGTTAAAACCAAGTACTTCGGAATCAACTCTGTATGGTTGGGTTTGGCTATAGTAGGATTGACACTTGAAGAGTGGCGCGCCAAAATGAAAGAGTTTACTATAAAACGTGTTTGTTTACTCCTAAATCAGGTAGATACTGAAATTTTTGCTAATAATGATCTTACGCAGTTCTGTGATTGTGAGACAGTTGTGAATAGAAAATGTAAAATCGTGTCAAAAGCAAAACGGTAAGCAGATTGACAAAATTTGTCTATCTAATATTTGTCTATTATTAGTCTAATATTAGTCTATCTAAAATTTGTCAAAATCTAATACATTAGAGATGGGCAAAACGGTTCACCAAGAAGAACGGCTCTGAGCGCTCCGCTCATTCAAAAGATCCGGATCTTTTCGACGGATCAGTGGCTCTTTTTGTCTCTTTTGAGCTCGTATTTATTGTAGAGATGAAAATACGATGAAAAACACTATAAATTGTTACACAACGGTTTATTTTAGTTCTGCCCGGAAATGTTTATTCGATTGTTGGATTCTACACTACCTTGAATCCTAAACCATGAAATTTTGAGGGCGAGAGGGAATAATTTCTCTGTTGCTCGATTCCGATGATTCATTATTGAAAATAATAACCCAAAAAGCGCTGTTGTTCATTGAAGATGCTCAACAAAACCTTCAAAAAAGCAACGAAAAACAATAAATGAACACGATTAAAGCAATGAATAAGTAAGACTTAAAAATACAGTTTTTTGGTAAAATATTTATTTATATGAAATCTGCATTTTTTTATGGCTCTAATGACAAACCAAAATTTAAAAAAAAAAGAATTTCTTAGTAGGTATAACATTTTCATAATATAACATTTTGATGTTATATCATGTTATTCGACAAAGAAAATTAAGGTAACCAAGTTGAAAGAGAATAAACGAACCAATAAGTACGTAAGCTTCAACATTGATAATAATGGTAAGATAAGGATGTGCTTTTGCTTGCCTTTTGAACTTGTGTCAGAAAGCTCCTCAAAAAAAATCATGATGTAAAAATCGAACAGGGAGAAAAAACAACGGAAAGAATCAGAAAGTGGATCACAGAAAACACTGGAAAAATACAGTAAAGTTTACGACCAAAAATACAATAATGCATGTGGTGGTACAATACAATTCCGCAAAATTGTATTGTTTGATCGACTTCCCTCGGAATTATCGTACGGGTTGGCAACAGTGAGCTGATGAAAAGGAGGTCCTAATTTTCCCCAACACTGCCGATCTCAAAAGAACCGAAGAACGAAGAGCCGCCGTTCTCAAAAGGACCGAAGATCGAAGAGCCGCCGTTCATTTATTTTACTGGATCTCAAGAGATCCAAAGATCGAAGAACCGCGATTCATTTGTCATTTTTACTGATCCGCAGTTCGCTCGCTCTTTTGAAGAACCGATCTTCACCGAACACTACCAGCACTGAGCTCAAAAGATCCGAAGAGCCGCGGTTCATTTTTTCTGACCCGTGGTTCACTCGCTCTTCTGAAAGAGCCGGCTCAAAGAGCCGGATCTTAAATGAGCAACCCATCTCTAAAATGTATCACTAGTAGGTATGTCTGAAGGACTTGTTAGTTAACAGGCAAGAACAAGTATTTACAAATATTTACGTGATTATCAATTCTCAGTATACAACACGTTGACTGTGGAAGTTTGTTATTGGTTAGCGCCATTGATGGCACTGCTGCTAACGAAGTTAACACTTTTGCTGCGGCTCAATAGAATCGATTGTAGCCCCATGACTACCGTAACATGGCGTCGTGCGGTTTTTACCGCAGTTTTTTACGTAGTAGTTGGTACAGAAGAAAACATCATTTTTCAAGTCAACTACTACCTGGCGGTAATTACCGCGCCCGCTGTCCTTCACCACTACTATGCGGTAATTACCGCGCCCACTGCCCTTCACCACTAATAGGTGAAAATATCCACCCGAGATGCTATAATATAGATATTATAAATATTATTTTATTGACGCACTTTTATTTTCACCAACTTTGGCAATCGACATGTGTTCTATTGAACGATACATTCAGCTATAGGTAAAAACTCGGCGCTGCGCGTCTCGGCGGGGGCTTCGCCCCCTGCACCCCGGATGATTTCCGCTTATAGCCTAATGGCTAAAATGTGACATACCTTGAAAAGGTTTTTGCTCCCTCTCCCTCTTTATCTTTCTTCCACTGTAATATTTAAGATACCTCCTTATTCATAATAACATCAGGTTGTCAAGCATATTTGTCGTCAAGCATATGATAAATCATACCTAGCGCTACTATCCTGTCGCTTTTTCCTGTCGATTTTTCCTGTCGTTTTTCGGCGGGGGGTCCCATCGCTAAAACCTTTTCAAGGTTAAAACGAGGAAGAAGGAAAATGAGTGACATTTTCTCGATGTGATTTCAATTCAAACGAGCCATAAAAATTGGATAGGTATAGGTTGGAAATATTGCTGTAAATTTTCATTGTGAAAAATGATGATATATTTAGATAATATAAAAGATACAGATGAAAAATATAGAAAAGAAAATGTACATAATAGAAAATAAGATAGAAAATCAAGCAGCCGAAGAACTTGTTGAGGGTTGAGGTTCTTCAACCTTGTCATGAGATCATTTCAGACCTCCTCGAGTGAGGACCATGGTTATTCTGGAATAAGATCGTAGATAAGTAGATTGATCGCACATTAGGTACTGAGAAATAAATAGATAAAATAACTGTCGAAGGAGGGTGAAAAAAATTAGTTTGGTAGACAATCACATGCTTGTTTTGAACCCGAATGACGTTTTATAAGTAAATGCATTCAAAAATATAACACGACACTATAAAGCAGTAAAAAAAAACGGTAAAATAAAATGCATAACTTACTTTTGACTCAAAACTTGTGAGAAACGTCGTCGGCAAGCGTCCTGGACTAACTGAAATATCGGCACTTCGAAGGTCATTATCTCCTCGGCGGACATTTCTCCCTTGTTCCGAACGGTATTTCCGAACTACTACTGCAGGAAGAAAGAGTCGAGACAACTACTACGACTCAATAGAGATATTGAAAGACAGGGCTTTGCAAAGGGCCGAGAGCGGTTTTTACCGCGCTAGTAATGGTGAAGGACACAAAAGAGCGGTAATTGTGGTAACAAAGAAGTGTTAACCTATCACTGGCCAATGATATATCTGCATCCACTCATGTGTCTGGGGCTCGCAGGAATTACAAGTTCATGGATGTTTAGGAGAGAAGTCTTGACTGGCATGTACAACAGTCATGTTCTCTTGTTCTTGAACGTATACTAAAGATTGACTTATGAGTAGAGGTGTGTTGGTTCAGGTTGGTATGATGTACAGGGACTGTGGAACCTATCTACTTGTAACAGTTTGCTTACCAGTCCAGTTCCATTAAATGGAACTAATCCATTAAATGGTAAATTTTACCGGGAAGCTCCCTTGCCAATGAGGAATTTCACCGATTTCTGTTTGCATTTTTCCTGAATAGTTAATGGTGGGGGATAGATGAAAATTGGGCTGATTTCGGAAAATAAGTCTCCTGTTATTTTTGGGAGACAGTCAAAATTTTTAATTTCAAAACTAAACAGGAAAACAGACGTCCAGCGGGAACGGTCGCTGATTGGGCTGTTTGGATTGCCGTCTCCTCCCAGTGTTGCCCATTGGTACGACGAAATCGTGTTTTCTAAGAGAAAAGTTATCAAACAAAAACAGAGGAAACCTAATTTTCCCCATCTCGCTTTTTCTATTTTTTTCTTCAGTTTTTTGATTTCGAACTTTACTGTTTCATGAAATTTTGCATCTGGGGACTATGGATTTCTCGATCTCAGCGCTTCAAGCGGCCATAAATGAACTATTCCAGCATGACGTCATTTTCCCGGTTTTTTTAAACATTCGTATTTTCTACTCTGTTTTGTTTATTCGTAAATTAGGAACTTCGGGCTGAAAGTTTGCCTTAGGGGGTTTTTAGAGGTGCTGAATCCGATTTTGGGCTCAAAAATAGGAAATTCCGACATGGTGAAATTCCTCATTCCTCAGACTGAGGAGATATTGTAGTTTGGAATGGCTCTGGACCAGGAAGAGATCTTCTGGTCCAGCTAGCATGGATGTTGTCTTCGGTATTCTTATTCATAAATTATGTTCTTAAACTGCAAAGAAAAATTATTCTTTCCTTGAAATACTTGATTGTTTGAGAGCTTGAATTCTTTCCTTTTGTACTGCAAGTTGAGATCATGAGAGTGGGATTTGACCACCCTTGGAAGGCAGTACTGGTAATCAAACTGTACCGGTAATTTTGAACAGTTACATCTTTGTCACTGTAACCATTGGAACCTTTCCAGGGAAATACCTGGACCGACACACCCCTACTTATGAGTTCTCCCTGTAGAAAATTCCCTTCTGATGGCCGCCAGAAGGTAGTGGAAGGTAGATAGGCAACAGTCCCAATTGCCTCACATATCTGGCAGGTTGGATGGAGACCTGCTGTGATGGTTCATGGAGGAAGTTAGGGATCAGTGTTGCCACTGAGGGTAAACAACTGATTGATCCCCAGGAGCTCACTTACCTTAGTTATGTTACTATTTTCTTGAAACTTTCTCTTTTTTTACTTACCTAAAAACTAAGGTAAGTAACAGATACATAACAGCCTATTACATGGTAAAACAGAATCAATTTCTTGTCAAACTAATCTAGACTCAACATTTCAGGATTGCACTACGAAGAGAAACCAGGAAAGAATTTTCTACTCGAGAACATAAAGAAGTTACGTGAAATACAAAGAGAAACTCAGAGGAAACTTGCTTCGCAAAATCAGCCAAATTATTGTTATTCTAATTATAAAGTAAGTTTATGGTTGGCAAGAAGAGACCAAGTAGTATATAACTACTTATTTTAGCTCAGGAGAAAATAAATAGGATGACTCTGAAAATAGTAATGTAGGTACTTGAAGACCTCATGAAATTTCACGCTATGGTTCTCAAAAATAATTTACCAATCTATTCAGTCCTATAAGGTTTATAACCTGATGAGAATATTGGTATGTCATTGATTCACGCCTACTCAGCTCACCCTAAAGAGCTATAACTTCCCACAAGAATTCAAAAACTCCCTGGAAAAGTGAAATGCTATTCAAAGTGATGTGATTTAGGCCGTTCGCACACCAATTGGCACTATAACGTAAGTATGCAATGAGTTGCATAGGACAAACAACTGCAACTCGTTCGTAACCCATTTGCAACATGAGTCCAAAAACGAGCTCAACTTAAATTGACAACAATTTAACAATTTTCGAACGCCTTCACGGTTTTATATTCTGTACTAGCAACATGCTTTTCAGTAGCAGCGATTCTGGAAAAATATGGTAGATAACTACCAATAGATGACAAAGTAGAGGATTGAGAAGTAAGTTAGGGTGCCATGTATGAATTGACAGAAATGTCAGTGGCAGGCTGTTTGTTGCACATGAAGAGCTAAGAAAAATTGTTGTCTAGTTCGTAGCACTCTTAACCTTTTAGCGCCTGACTTCTAAATGCCCAGGCGGCTCCCCAGTCCTGGATTTAAGGGCCCGCTCGGACTGAGACAACTCCCCTGTCCTGACTTATTTTTCATTTTTGCACTCTTCCATTCCGCCTATCTTCAAAGAAGCGTTACAGATTCAGAATTCGTCCAAATTTTGAGCTAATGATTGTTAAAATGTATAGTATTCATTCATGTAAAAATATCCTGAATTTTTTCATACTCAACCGTTTTTTTAAACAGTTTTGTTACACAAATCAGGTGAAAATCAAAATATTCCAACTTGAACACAAACTTCGATTTGACCCAGGGATTGGTAATTTAACACATTCAGTGCCAGATCCGGGATGGCCGCTACTCGCCAGCCGTGCGTCTGACTTGGATCCGAGCCACCCTCTACTTATAGAGTTATAGTCCTGTTCAAGGGTCACGCACTGTTCCTATCGACGCTTTTTTCATCTGGAGGGGTGCTGGAGAGTCTATGAAGTAAACATAACTCCGTTACGAAGTTCACTAGTGTTACAAGATAATCAGATGATGAGATTAAACGCAAGAACTCAAATCAAGTTGTCTGGAAGTTTTCCGATTTATGATCCGCATTGAATGTGTTAAAAGGAGGAAAGGTAAAATAGTTGGCACACCAAAGAAAATAAATCAAAAGAATTACACTCTCGTTGGAAAGGGCAAGCGGTAACTGAACCATCTGGAAGGAGAAATGCAAACCCTTCCTCCCCCCACCCAGAATTGTCGAATGTTCAATGTAAACAAAGTCCAAAGTCCTTCCAACAACTGCTCAGAGTCCAAAAAACCATGAATGAAGGGAGGAAAAATGAATGGAGGGGCGTCATAACAAAACAAAAACGAAAGTGGATATATGCAGAGCCCAGCAAGGAGGTGATTCGAGGTCAGTCCGCATATATGCGGACCCCGGCGCTAAAAGGTTAAGTTGAATCGGTTCGAATGCTCGTTCCTGTCATAGAGAGGAAGAACGCTAATATGTAAGTGTGTCAGACAAAGAAAGTATATTGAATACTCCGGAGTTGCTTAGTACCTCGTGCTTCTCCACCTCTTCCACGAATAAAATCCGTTGATTGCTTGACCACTCATTTGAATAAAAATTTGTTAAAGTCTCGCGCAACCTCGGAACTGAGTTGCAGTTGCAACTTGCAGGTACAGCTGCATGCCACCCGTTGAAATCGACAGTCGGCCTGTGAGCGGTTTCCATCACTACGACACAGGCAAAGTTGCCTGTGCAAGCCATAGCAAACTCATTTGCAAAAGAGTCGACCCATGTGCAAAAGATCTTAAAGATCTTGCAATCCTGTATTGTCCATCGTAAGTCTACGCAATTCATCTAAATAGTCATCTTATCTTCTCAGAAAGTTCCAGATTTAAAAATTCGCAGTTACCAGAAAAGGAACAAAAGTGAGGCCGATCTTGGTGTTGACTCTGAAAACCCATCTTTGAAATCTCGACTAAGCACACCTGTGACTGCCATGGCTTCTCCAAAGCCCATGAAAAATCAAAGTGGGTACCTCAATAGTTTTGACTATTTTAGAGCCTAGTATATCTCTTGATGCTTCTGTACATGATTGAAAATTGTTGGTACAATCGTTCAATTATATATATTTTGTTGTATTTTTAAGTTACACCTGTCTAAATGAAGATTTTTTCATGGATGCCCTGTCAAAATTAACTCAGCTAGTAAAATGTAGACTTTTGTACAATATATCTTCAGTATTCTACAGCAGACGTGCAAAACCTTGATGATTATGTTAAAAATCCGGATGAGTAATTTCTACTTATCGTTAATAATTCTAAAAACAGCTTTCTATTAACATTTCATAAATAGTGAATCAGGCAACATTCGTTTCAGAGATGCAAACTGTTGCCACTGAAAAAGTCATCAAAGGTCGAGTGATTCAAGCAAGAGGATCTGTTGAGCCTGTCGTAAGAAAAAATGAAAAGAAACCATCCAAAGCGCCCTCCATGGTCAGGTCTGCTTCAGTTCCATCTTTCTCTGTTGGGTCGGAAGCTGACTTCGAACCACCGAGTCCAGCAGCAGAAGAGAGTTCAGCCAAAAAATTGAACGAGGAAATGCTTGAGAGACTCATCAACGTAACTAATCAACATTTTTACTGCCGTACCTTTTGGATATTTCCCAAGCTTCAGTAGATTTGGCAACGCCTTCCAAATCAATGCCTGCATTTTGCATGCCTGCTTTCCTGTTCAGGCTTGCTTCTGTTACTGTAGTATTCTCTGCTGAATTAATTACCCCGATTTATTTGTTAAGAGTGAGATGCAACTAGTTGATAGTAAATAATCATATTCTGAATTATTATATGATTGATTCTAACTAGTGAACTAATACTTTAAAGAAATATCACTACTAGAAGTGAATGGTATCGCACAATTTACCATTCCAAAATATCGCACAAAATCTTTTGTTAGTTGCCGCGTTCTTCTACTGTAGCCAACTGTGATATTTCTCTTTAAGGGGGTCTCAGTCAGTCGCCGTTCGTTCCTCGTTCCGGGTCAGTATTTCACAAAATTGAAGGCTCAAAAACTTAAAAAAATTGTACCTAAATTTGAAATTTTAAAAGATTTTAGAAATTCATTAGTGCACGGCCCTAGAGAATTGAAAAACTGAAATATTGCTGAAAATATTGCACGGCCCTAGAGAATTGAAAAACTGAAATATTGCCGTGGGAATCATCGAAATCGAACAATAATTGCCAAAGAAAAATGGGAAAAACTACTGAATAAACGGTTTTTTCCATATTTCTCCGGCAATTATTGTTCGATTTCGATGATTCCCACGGCAATATTTCAATTTTTCAATTCTCTAGGGCCGTGCACTAATGAATTTCTAAAATCTTTCAAAATTTCAAATTTAGGTACAATTGTTTTAAGTTTTTGCGCCTTCAATTTCGTGGAATACTGACCCGGAACGAGGAACGAACAGCGACTGACTGAGATCCTCTTAAGCCATCATTTCATCCATCGTTTATTCCTATGTCATCCTTGTAACGCTTTTGAGCCATGGAGGAAGTATTCCTGTTATTTTTTCAATAGTATTATTTAAAGAAACAAATTGCAAGATAATTCCTGTTTCAAGTTTTTACTTAAATAAAATCTTTCAAGTTTTTCAAATCATGAAGAATTGTTGTATCCCTTTTCCTAGGCTCTTTATGGACTTAGGGAAAACTAAGACACACGGAAAACTTGTGGGAAAAATGGTACCTTTAATCAGGTCACTCACACAACGAATGAATCCACCACGGGCCTACAGTTCCCGTCACAGGGCCGCCCCCCTCCTCAGTCCGTGTGCCACTTTCCATTCCTTCCTCGTCAGCAGCTAGGTGACGTCCCTTTCCGAGACTCCCGCCCTGAAAGAGTGACAGTGCTATCCGTCCACAACATCTCCCTCGGCTTGACTTGCAGGTATGGCCTCATGCCTGCCATGGTGGTTGCCTGCCAGGACACATTCCCGGGGTCTGCAAGGCACTGGGTCTCGTCAGACGTGGCAGCACATTGGTCCTGAGCGGAGGCAATAGGTGATGGAGGCGTTGGCTCTGGTGGATCCTGTTGCTTTTTCCGGGCTTATGTCTGTCACTCTCGGGGGCGTTCTGTCTCTTCCAGTTCTGTCACCCAACTGTAGGTTTGGGGTAGATGTACATCTTCTACAGGAGGGAAATCGTACGAGGTGGGCGGTTACCTGGGTCCCTGAAACGGAAAAGCTAAGAAAATTTTGAAACAGCTGGCCGAAATGGTTCCCTATGGCTCACGTGGTGGTTCGACAAGATTGAGAAATTTAGTCAATGAATAATTCATTGATGAAATCGATTATTCAACAATTTTCAATAATTTTCAACAATTCAATTATTTTCAACAATTTTCAATAATTCCATTATTTTTAACAATTATTGTTAAAAACACCTAAAAACCTGCTACCTATTTTATTGAAGCCTTGTGAATTTGTTCTATACTTATTACTTCATGAAATTATAGATGCCAAGCGCTGACGCACAAAAATAATTCAAATTTCTGTTACAAACCAATGAATACTGCTGTAAGTTTTTCTGTAATAGTACAACACAATGTATATAGGTATGATATCATAATATATATGTCATACAAATAATAGAGATAATTTAACGCAGCTGCGGTCACCGGTGACAACAAATATACAAGACACTTACTCACGAGGAATTTTATCTACAATAGGGTGAGGAAGGGATCCGCTGGGATGCATGCAAAGCAAGGTAAATTCAGGCAACAGACATATATGTATACCAACAGCCTACCCCTCCCCCCCCCACGCAGTTGATCAAGTCACCGCCTGGTGACTAGTGGATGGTGTAGCCCTGCAATGTGGGAGCTGCAATAGGGTGCAAAAAAAACATTGGACAACAACAAAAAAAACATAAGTGGCCAGCAAAATGTTCAAGATCTTAGGGCTAAAGTTGAGAAAAAAAAAAAATAATAAAATCTATGGCGAATGAAATTCACAAAAAAATTGGAATGAAATTCACAATTGGACAAAAAAAAACATAAGTGGTCAGCAAATCACCCCCTGGTGCGGCCGGCTACCAGTCACGAGGACCAGGGGTATGATTTGCTGACCACTTATGTTTTTTTTTGTGTTTGTGTTTGCCACTTTTGTTTTTTTTTGTTGATAGCTAATGAGCCAACGTTTAAAGAGAAGCGGGAACGTATGTAAGTGCTACTTCCACCACCTGTTTTCGATAAAAACTCTTGAGATAGGGCCTTTCAAAAATGAAATTTCAAAAAATCGTGAGGTTCTTTCCTTGAGGACTCAGATGGCGAACTTCCAGCCACTGTTGAGGTCTACAGACATGTTCCGACGGACTGCCTACAAATTTATGTACATACTATAAGTCTTGTTGGTATTCCATTTCTTCATTTTCTGGTGGGAAAAATATCGATTTCACAGGGAGAAAAGAAGGACTTCGTGACCTATAACACATACCGAGCTTATGAGGAGAAAGTCAAGCCAAGAAAGCCTGATCCAATTAAACCACCTCCAAATTACCGCAAGGGTGAAGTTCCTAAGTAAGTTAGCATAAGGGTACCTTTAGGATACCATAATGTACAGGATTGGGTTGTATAATACAACCCTTTTGCAATAATTACAAAAAAGTATTCACGCCGCTGGTCGCAGAGAAAAACGATTTTCAGCCAATTTAGAACAATTTTCAACTTCCGGAGTTGAACTCCTAACGGGAATTATTCGAACCCAACTTTTTTTTTTTCCAACTTGGAAAAACCCAAAAAATCCTGTTTTTTGTATTTTGACTGCTTGGAGTTATTTGTAGTCTCGGCCAACAAACTCGTCTTTTCTTTTTTTATGAAAATTTTTGGCTCAAACTTGGAATTTGCTCTAGATAATAACTCTATTTACTGTCCATAGTGACTCACTTATCGAGTAATGGGGTTGTAAAACGAATTGAACTCACCCATTTTATTTTAATAATCCACTTGACTATACAATTGAAGTACAACATTCAATTCAATTCAACAAATAGGGTGTGCGCATGGGTCGGAAAAACTGTTTATTGTTATTTTTAATCTGAACTAGACGTCATTCTGAGAATTTTGACACCAACCGCGACCTTCTAGCGTGAGAAGACCTTTTTCTATGATTTTTCAAAGTTTTTAATGTTTATGACGTCACAGTGGGCTGGGTGGTCCTACCCAGGCGAGAGGGGCCCGTGACGTCATAAACATTCGAAACTTTGAAAAATCATAGAAAAAGATCTTATCATCCAAAAAGAGAACGGCTGGTGACAAAATTCTCAGGATGAGGTCTACTTTCGATTAAATGTTTTTTAAAAATCAGGCGCACTTACTTTGTAATTTATAAAAAAAATATAGAAAGGATGGTGGGATGAAGAAACAGCAAGAAGCTGTGGAGGTTCGAGGAAGAAGTACAGTAGGAGGGGAGTTGAGTGGCAAGAGGAGAAAGCCATTGCTGCCAACATGATAACAATATGACTGAAGGTGTCCACGCCTGAACCCTCACATTTTGTAGATTGTTCCAAAACAGATTTCAGTTGATATTATTTCAAAATGATCTATTCTGAAACATTTTGAGGCCATTACAATAGCTTCATTTTGTTGAAAATTCGATAATATGCAAAATGATTACCTTTAGAAATTGAAGCCTCAGAAAGGTCCTTTTATTGTAATAATTGTCTTGTAACTTTTATTCGCAGGTATTTACAAGCTTATTCCAAAAAAGAACTGAGTTCGGTTATTGGAGGAAGTGGGGATGCAGACCAAACCAAAAGTGAATGCACGGGATACATAATGTTGTCAGATCGTGAAAGGAAAGATCACTTGGAAGAATTCAAAAAGTGTTAGAACTCATTTTAAAGTTGTTTATTAATTTATTTATTAGATTTAATGCATGGACTGATCAAATGGAATTGGTAGATTCCTTCTATCGCATATAAGAACATTTAGGAAGGGATGTTATTAGGGTTAATCATATTATCGATTATTGTATATCGATCGGTTAACCTTTTTTTTCACTAATCTCAGACTTCAATATCGATGTACTTACCACTTTTCATCCACGCAAATTACTCAAAATGATAGAAGATACAATACAATTATGACTTGTTTAACCATTCAGACGTGCTTGATTCAATTATGTTTATTGCTGGATTTCCCCCAGGGGTACAAAAGTGGAGATCACTTCACCTAATATTATCATTATGAACAAAAATGTGTGCCGAATATGCGAAAAAGGTGCCAGAAAGGCTTTTTTCTGAAGATGGCCTAATTTTGATGGGGAAAGCGGTGAGGCTACGGTCGTCGGGGCTTCGTTGTTTGGCTGTGGACACTGGACCGACCTCTGCGGGGATCGTGGGTTCATGGCTCGTCACTGGCAGCGTGCGTTTTTTGGGGCTCTCATCGCCCCCCTCGTCCCAACCCAATTCTGATCTTCCCTTTGGAAGACGTTGGATGATCTGTTTACTGGTTGGAGCTGTGCAGCCCCACAACTGCACTCCATACATCCAAACTGGCTTGAGTACTTGATTGTACAAAAGCAGCTTGTTACAGATGTTCATGGTGGAACTTCGGCCGATCAGCCAGAACATTTTTCTAAATTTCAATGCGAGCTCAGTCCCCCTTTTTTTTTGGCATGTTCCTTCCACTTGAGCTTGACATCTAACGTCAACGTATTTGGCTTCATTCGCGTAGGGAATTGTCACGTTGTTGAGGAAAGTAGGGATATAGACGACTTTCCGTTTGGTAAAATCAACGTGCACGGATTTGGCCTCATTCAATCTGATCCTCCATTCGAAGTACATCCGCGACACCAGGAATGGCAGTCTGACAAAAATCCAACCTGAAATGATTGTTTGCTTTACTTACTTTTTACTTTTGATTAAGGCCAATCATCCCCGATTTTAATAAGATTTTTTTTCACCAGATGGCAGCACCGGCGATTGTAGCAAAAGGGGCAGTCGTAGTTCTAGTTTCTCTCTCCACCAGTTCAAGCGATTTTCATTTTGAAAACGGGAATGTACTCATTATTAGTTTCCAAATGGCGCTCTGCCAAAATTTTCAAAATAAAATTGTAATTTCAATTTTATTCAGAATTTTAAAGTTCAAATTTCGAAAATCATTTCACATTTTTCAAAATCTGCGCTTATAGCGCCAAACCTCTAACTCACCTGAGTACGAAAATATTTTTTTATTTGAAATTTATTGAATATATTGGTCGTAAAGCGTCGACGGCGAAGAACAAAGGAATTTCTAAGAAGGGGGAGGTGATTAGCAGCTGAGCCCCCTTACACGCCTTTGGACTCTAGACTTGTTGTCACCTTCCCCTCCGCAACCCTCACAACACGGACCCCGATTTTTGTTAGTTCTTTCTGATTACGATTTTGTGACTTCAAGTCTGCTCGTTTCTTCGCTCTGAATTTCCTCTCACATTGATTGAATTTTGGAACTTCCTGAATAATTTTGGTGTAGGTATGTCTGTTCGTCTGACGGTAATCAGAAGCCTACCTACCTTTTCATGTTATAACTATTTATTTGCGTACTTATTTCCTTCCTACTTGCGAAACTACAAGAATAAATAAAATTGAGATAATAATAAAAATAATAATAATGAAAATATTTTTAAAATAATAATAATAAATCATAATAGAAATAATAAAATAAACTACGAGAATAATAAAAATTGTTTATATTACCTACCAAAAAAAAAAAGAACATAATATGTTACCTAACATCAATCTCCAATCAAAATATTATTTTGATTGGAGATTGATGTTAGGTAAGTAAGATACTTCCTTTAGGTAGGTACCTTCCTCCTAAAATCAAGGTGACTAACACTGGCATTTCCCTTGGAAATATTCTATGAAACTTTTACTCGTAATCTTAGCCGTACCAACACAGAATATAAAATTGGATGTTTCCGGACCAAATTTGTGGTCATAATATTTTTCATTTAGAACATCAGAAACAAACATTTTCCCTTCCTTTTCGTTTTAGAGCTCATTGAACAACTTTGGTTCTGGGTCTATCAATGGTAAACGTCTGTCTGTGTCCTCGTTCCGGGCTGAACTATGAGGAAACAAGATCCGATATAGATTAAATTAGCACGATTGTTGCGCATCAGCCTCGAGACAATCTTCTGTGAATTCCATCTAGGTAGGAACGGGTGCGCTGTCAACTGTTTGCACGATTTTACTCAAATTTAGCTGGTAGTTTGTGAATGGGCCACAGAAGATCACTCTTTTTACAATCTAATCGGTGTGTTTCCAAATGTTTGCCAAGTGGAAGTGGTACATAGCTTCTTCGTATTCATTTCATGTATGGCTAGGTAGTAAGAAACTTTTGTTTTGATGTATACGAGATTTGGATTTATGTGATTATTTTGACGGAGAAGAAATTTATAGCGGAACTTCCACGGTCCAACCTACACCCATCCCTACTTATCCTAACGGAATCCTAAGATATCTGTGGAAGTTATGGGTTCCTACGGCAAGGAATTTACGTTAGCATGCACATAAGGTGCAATCAATTTGGGGGCAATTTGCTAATAATTTGTTACAAGAATTTGTTTGCGAACGACAGTGGTTACTAATGATTCGAACTTGATGAAACTCACAGGGTAGGCAACACCTAAACTCACATCATTCTTGAAAAATCATGACAATAACATGTACAAACTCAAGGTAATCCAGCACTAGGATAGCGTTTGTACGAACTCTATACTCGCATGCACGTGGTTTTCTTGGATTACCTATCCCAATGTTTAGAAAACGTGTGTACCAAATAACCTCTGCCAAGTTGGGTGGTCAGTGGTGTCGCGGAATCGCGTTTTCATTTCATTTTTCTTGCGAGTCTACCAAGGTAGCGGAAGCTTTGTTGCTTCCGAGTCTACCAAGGTAGCGGAAGCTTTGTTTTCACTTTTCAACGACGAAAAAAACAAGTTCTCCAAAATCAAAATTTTCACTCGCGTTTTGTGTTTTAGACCTTTCTGAACAATTTTGGTTTAGTGTCTGTGTGTCTGTCTGTCTGTCATGAATTTCTTGTAACACGCATAACTATACGAAGTTATTGTCTGATTCCAATGAAATTTTCAGGGATTGTGCGGGTTGGTGTGTAGACGGTCCCCTATGAAAATCATCATCCCCGGACCATAACTTCTACATTTTCCATCCGATTTCAATGAAATTTTCAGGGATGTTACAGATTAGTATTTAGATGGTCCACTGTGAAAATAACCACCTTCGGAGTGATAGTAGCCACTGCGCATGCGCAAACGTGAATTTCCTTATAACGGCCATAACTTCCACTTTTTCTACCCGATTTCGATGAAATTTTCAGGGATTATGCGGATTAGGTTGTAGATGGTCCTCAATGAAGATCACCACCTTCGGACTGATAGTAGCCACTGCGCATGCGCAAACGTGAAATCCTTGTAACGGCCATAACTTCTACATTTTCCATCCGATTTCAATGAAATTTTCAGGGATGTTACAGATTAACTTGTTTTGATGTTTTGAGATTAACTACTATGCATCGGATCATCTGTACAATCGGGTTATGGATACGAGGAAGCTATGTGCCACACCCACTTGGCAGACGTTTTTTACTTTTTACGTTTTAGACCTTCCTGAACAATTTATTTTAGTTTCGTACCTGTTTGTCTGTCATGAAATCCTTGTAACGGGCATAACTATACGAAATTATTATCCGATTTCGATGAAATTTTCAGAGATTGTGCGGGTTGGCGTGAAGACGGTCCTCTATGAAAATTTTTTTGATTTGGACGAAGAGGTCTAGATGCATTTCCCATTATTATGGATCATAAACTTCGACGCTCATAGCTAATACAAGAAAACATAATAAACTACAGGAAAGAAAGTAGTCAAAAATAGCACTATCAAATGTAAGAACTATCACTGGGTTATTCAGAGATACCTTGAGCGAAAAAAGTAGATTATGAAAAAAAAGGCAATTATCAATAAACATTTCGAGACTGGAGATTCTTCCAAGTACCGCCCGTTCGCCCGCCCCATGTTGTTGTCAACGCACCGGATTAACTTCTGACCCCGAACTCTTCCGTGTGCTGAAAGCCCTCGCATTCCTCGCCCGCCTTCGATTTTTTTGAAGTCGTAGCTTTCGCCACCTCGACGCTTTACGATCGCGCTGCACACACTATCTTCAAAATTGCAATTTTTATAGACTCTCACTTAATTGCCGTTGTGCGCTATTATCCCACTTTTTCGAAAAAATTATCCTAAAAGCCCAAAATAAATATTTCAAAATTATAAAATTTCAAAAAATGTACAATTTAAAGAAATTAACAAAAGTTAAGGGTTGAGCGCCATTCACATGTGTGTGCTGAGTGCAATAAAACTTTCAGATTGAAAATTGGATGAACAGGCGAGGAGAAAAACGAGAACTACGTTTGAGTTCATTTTGAAGCGCAACGTGGTGGCTGTTTCTGGAACTATTCCCGGGATGATTGGCCTTAAACAGAGAAGCTGGCTTACCACTGGCGAAGCCTTTAAACTTATACTTCTCAAGGGTACTGATGACAAGTATTGGAATTAATTTCTTGTTTAATTGTTAGTCCATCTCGTGAATGATTTCCTGACTTAAATTTCGTTGATTTCATTGTACCTAATTTTTCATTATCTTCTTTCGGGAGTATATGATTTTTAAGGCCCTGATAATTAGTCCGAATGAAATTATCGTCAATTATTGATCGATACTCATATCTAGTAGGGATCTATCCATTTCTATTCTTCAGGTGGATTAGAATGTAATTTTAAATCAGTATGATGAGAACGATGAATACGAAACGTGATGAACCATTCATGGAACAAGTGGGTACCACTGTAAGGCCTGACTCTTACTAGGTGGTGCTTATGAGGACCTGACTACGACCATAATTATGTTCAACAGAATGTTTGTACCCGACTTGAAGGTGTTACACTGAATATGCTCAATACTGACAACTTGAAAACAATTCTAATCTTAATGTCATTGACTCGGTATTGGATTTATCACTCCAAAACAAGGAGGGTACATGAAGTGCTCATTAGAGAGCAGCACCTTACAGGGGCTACGAGAATGTTAAGCCAGGTTCACAAGGTGCATAAAGTCCGTAATGCGTAATTGGAAGCTATTGGCTGGAGCCAATTGATGGGGCGGGACTTATCTTTGCGGATGTCAACTTTTGGAGCAGAGTGTATTGTTTTGAATAATTGGATATTTTACGCATTATGGATTAACTTCGGTAAAATTCGTAACATGCTCTCATCGTTTGTTCAACACGTTTATTGACTCGATCTCGTTTATTAATGAAACAAACCGAATCATTGTTTTGTTTTGGAAACAATTCTGCGCAGAATGTACTGCGCTCTTCTGCCTAGTGGCGTAATCAATCGGCCATGTGAATGCTTTTCCGCACTTTCTGCATGGAAGAAGGTAAGAGGAAAGCTCATTCAACGTTAAAAAATGTGACGAAAAAATCGCCCCCCTGCTTTCAGCGCAGCTTTTAGGTGGCGAAGAAAAACATAGTACACCGTTCAGTCGCTAGAGCGCAGCTTCGTCACTCCTGCTCATTCCCGCAGGTTTTTAAAAATCTCACTTCATCAATATTACTTGTGGAGTACGATTTTGGACGCTCTGTCCTCTATAACTATCATAATAGTTATAGAAATAAGATACCAGGAGAAAAGGAGGTAGGTACCATAAAAAGAAAAACAAAAATATTGTGCAAGAAAACCACTGATTGGCACAAAATATGACAAGTGAAATTTCTTTTCAAGATCAAAGACAACAACTTTTTCAATATAACAACTAACTAAATTCCTACAAAAAATGATATCCAGGGACTGTAGTTGCACTACAACAATATATCATCATCTATCATCTGCACCACTCTTATCACTGCATTTCTGACCAGGTGTACCTACTGATGGTCTCAAGTTATCGGAATTGACATCTTCCAACACTACTTTATGTTTTGAATAAGTGAAAAGCAAACTAGAGACGAACCACTGTAGATGAACAGAAAGACGAGAAAATTAAACTTCAAGAGACGAACCACTGTCAAACATACGTTAGCAATGAGAAACACATCGGAAAAATACGTTGGAGTAGCCGTTATCAGGGCTGGGGGGAGGGGAAGCGTTACGAGCTCTAGTGACCGTGAATAGTACTTCACTCAACTTCACTTAACTCTGTTCGCCACCTAAAGAGAACACTACCGTCGCGATAAAGGAGAAAGACGCACGCATCGGCCCATTGAAGTGAGCTTTCCTCCTATCTTCTTCCATGCTTCCTGCATGACGGAACTCCCCCATTTCTCTTCTTGCGAATTACGTATTTTACGCACCCATGTGAACCCAGCTTTACTGTAGTTGGTGTATTGGCCATGGGAGTAGAATGTAAGGTATTTTAATGTAGAAGCTCCACCACTACCTATATAAATACGATTCCAGGCCTGATGATTCATAGACTCACATGTTATCAATTTTTCAGCTTATTCTGAACTGATCTGCAAACTGCGTAATATTCCTATCAGCTCGGACTCCTACACAAATCGCCAACGAAAGATGCACGTAGAGAAGGAGCTAGAAAAATTGGAAGATCTCATGAAACTTTTCTCTCGTGGTCGCCTCTTCATCAAGGTGTAAAGAACGTTAATGAAAATTTTCTCAATCGAATTTGATACCAAGACAATATATTTTTGATTGTGATATTTTCTTAGACACGTGACTTACTCGAATGTCATTTCGTCGTCCTAATAAGTAGGTGAGAACCTACGACCTAGTTATAGTCAGAGATTGTATGTAACTACCTACTGTTTATTTTTCGTACTCCATTATAAATTTGCTCATTACAAACGAGGAGCTCATTCGTATTTCTTTTGTAATTCTTGAGTAGGTGCCCACAAGTTGGTGTTTAGGAGAAATCTAATAAGACCAAAGAATCATAGTATTTTTACAATCCATGGATTTTTTACAAACTCAAATCAAGAACAGAACAAAAATATCAGTGTACTTCACGAGAAGCCAATAAGGCTTCTGTGTCACGGTGAAGCCCTATGGGTCATGTTCATGAGCTAGAGCTTTTTCCTCTCACAACCATCTCCTTTTCACACGATTCGCCCTTTTCCTCCAACGCAAGAGCTTTTTTCTCCAAGATAGATTTAGATCAATATGGATTTTAACCATTATTTTTGTATCAACCTCAAATCTCGTAAATTTGGCGAGAGGGTCGCCTCTTCATACTAACATTTTCTAAAATTCTGTTGTTACGTAGTACGTGTAATACTTAATTAAAATGTTAGTTTAGAGCAATGAGGAATTTCACCATGTTGGAATTTCCTATTTTTGACTCCAAAATCGAATTCAGCAGCTTCCTAATTTGCGAATTAACAAAACAGTGTAGAAAATATGAACGTTTAAAAAAACCGGGAGGATGACGTCAACCTGGAATAGTTCATGTACAACCGCTTAAAGCGCTGAGATCGTGAAATCCATAGTCCTCAGATGCAAAATTTCACAAAACCAGTAAAGTTCGAAATCAAAAAACTAAAGAAAAAAATAGAAAAATCAAGATGGGGAAAATTAGGTTTCCCATGTTTTTGTTTGGTAACTTTCCTATTAGATAACACGATTTTGTCGTACCATTGGGCAACACTGGGAGGAGATGGCGATCCAAAAAGCCAATCAGCGAGCGCTCCCGCCTGACGTTGAAGAAGTGAGGTCCGTTTTGCCAGTTATTTTTTGAAATCATAAATTTTGATTGTCTCCCAAAAATAACAGCAGACTTATTTTCCGAAATTAACCCGATTTTTATCTATTCCACACCATTAACTATTCAGAAAAAATGCAAACAGAATTCGGTGAAATTCCTCATTAGTCCCTTCATAGGAGGTACCTACGTACAAAATAAGTACAAAATTATCAGTTAATGAAGCGTAAATACAAAAACATTTGGAATAAAATTATGCAAGTAAAACATATTAGCTATAATGTATTGCTCTAGGTAACACAAAACATGAGATACCTAAGTGGCCAAAATACTCACTTGTGTAAGCTGTTTTCACTCATCATGGTTGTTTTCCTTTCTCTCGTCTCTTCCCCTAATTAATGGGAAAATCCAATAAATGTCGAGTGACAAGATCAACGAACAACCGAAGATGAGCTAGGTTGTGCAGTAAAATCTAAATGTTTCCTAGGTAGCATGACATAGAGATAACCCCATCCAGAGTACAGAAAGCCTCTCAAGAGGAAGTCTACCAAGGAAATGGGAGCATTGTTTTCACTTTTCAAGGTAAAAAACCTGTTCTCAGAAATCGAAATTCCAAGGCACAGTGTCATGTAGCCTACCTACTTAATAGATTATTTCTTTGAATAAAACGGGAGTTCCATTGAGTGTTCCAGTGTGGATTAAGCGAATTTTCTTCGGTAATTAAGTCGATAATTATTTGTGGGTAAGCAGGTAGGAATTTATGCATTATGTTCACATGGAACTAGGCGTATATAAATTTAATAAATGGAAATCCTTGGGTAGAATGACCATTTGCGTTACAAAATATGACAAGCACAGAGTGTAAGGACACCACTAAGGTAGTAGTTGTGCATCGTTCCAGACGAAATCAGTTTTGTAGGAACTTTTATTCACCTTATCCAAGTAAATACCTACTACTTTCCGAGATTATTAAAAATGGAAATGACGCTAGTGCTACAGCTTTTAAAAGTTTAATGCGAAACATTCTGTTGTGATCAGCTACCTCTTCGCATTTCTGTCCATCCACTTCCTTGGCTCAAGTGGTATGATAGGAGATCGATCCCTGGGAAGTTAATTTTTGATGATTCAACAATGTGGTGCAGTCAGTAGGACCCGAATGGTCTCCTCAGCATTTCTCTGAGAACATTAAGATTAGGTCATCAAAACAACTCCCTCCCGAGACACGAGTCGAGCCACCGCCTATTTGGACAAATGTTGGGATCAGCATATCCCCCGCCCCATCAATAAGGAACAAAAACTCTGAAGCCAGTCAAATTCATATCCGTCACTCCCTACAATCCAGATAAATTACCAAAATTGCTCCAAAATGACGCTAACCAAATGAAATATAATAATATTATATAATTTCATCTGGTTAGCGTCATTTTATTATTTATAATATATTATATTATAGATACTATCTATAATGGTAGGTACTTTGTCGGTGATGAAAATTAGTCAGAGTTTAAAAATGGACCAATAAAGGGTCCAATTCCCAAACAATCGGAAACGGAAATATTGGTTTGGAAGTTGAGAAAATAAATAGGTAGTATCTTGAACATAGTATCACCATGTATCACTGGGCTGAAAGCTGAATGTGGGAGCCCGAGAAGCGTTCTGATTGGTGGAGCTCCAGGACGTAGTTATAGCGGAAAGAACCAGATCGCGTTCACGGCCGGTTCACGATCGTTTGTTCCCAACCTCATCACAACAATGGTCTGTTCGGAGAGGCAGTCCTGAACAGTTCGGAGGGGCTTGGCGGAGCCCGAAGGAGTTTGGAGGAGCCCATTCACCTCTATCCCCTCCCCTTTTCAGTTTGGTTCTGAACTGGTTCCGGACTGCCTCTCCGAACAGACCCCAAGTCACCTTGTTTATCACATATTTTTCTCATTGGTGCGTAACCGGCCGCATCCAAGTAATTAATTTGATAACATTTAGTTATATTCGCGATATGTACGAAAAAATCGGGCGATATTCAATAATACACTGGGTTTCAAACGTTTCTAAGGGTGGCAGTTGTCGATTCAACATTCGAACTACTGGCGATAGGGACAACAACAATTGCATGAGGAACTCTGAAAATATCATTCGCCTCGATTGGTTTTTCCAAATAATTTTTGCAAATTGAAATGATAATGAAACGAAAAGTTATCAATTTCTGGTCATTCGAAAGGATTTGATAAGAAGCGGTATGAAGAGTGTGGCCTCTCCTCCCCGCCTCTTCCGTAGTAGTTCCTCAATCCTAGCTGAAAGTAGACAGCGCCACTGAGGCAGCCTCAAAAATACTTGCACACCATTTTAACGTTGGCTTTCTTCTCTGTTAACTTGTCTCCATTACTCTGTGCCATGTATGTATGGCAAACAATTCAGAGATCTTGAAAGGCCCTCAGAGGGACTTCTAATTTTGATATAAGAATCAGAGTTGTATAGGTTTATATCTGTCAATAAGAATAGTATAAAATTTATGTATATGAAAAATTACCATACTTCAAAAATGGGGGGACGGAATTAACAAGTAGGCACCTATCAATGGGGTATTTCGGTCAATTTTTTTTATTTATTTTTTCAAAAGAGTATGGCTCAGGAATAACGGTAATCGGGTCTGTTCGTCGAGAAAATGTTTTTAAAAAATCAGAGAAGCTAAGGAAAGTTGAAGATATGAATGGTGTGACGTAGCTAGCCAATCGTGACGTAGCTAGCCAACTGTCTTTGAAAAAGTATCCATGCACAGAAACCCCTCTTGGATACTACAACATTCTACTCACACACGCGCGCGGGGCAGTCCTTGCCTAGTGTGTGTGCATTTATAGCGGCCCGCCTTTTTCAAACGTGTGATCTCTTTAATTAATTTTTCTACCACATGTTATAGTATCATTGGGCTTAAAGTTGGAGTATATAGGTTTTCAAGGGTGCTGAATCCAAATTTGAGGTCAAAAACCTGAATTTCCGACCCACCGAAATACCCCATTAACAATGAAACACGTCTTGCAGCTGCTGACGGCACGAACAATCTCTAGGTGCCAACACAGCGGAACAACAACAATGGCTGTAACAACCATAACCTTCCTTCTTCTCTGAATTTATTCCATTCCCAGTTGATTTTTTAAATCATAAAACTGAACTCTGAGAGTCTTCTGAAACCGAGTTCTTTTGAGTTCAATTTAAAAGTGGCTGAGAAGATGGGAGACGTAAACATCATCGACAAGTCCATGAGATCAGTGTTCGGTAAGTGAGCATTTTTTATTTCCTGTTTACTAATAATTCTCCACCATATTTCTTCGTAATTTTGTTCGCTAACCACTCCAATTGATCTAATTTTACAGTGGGGAACATACCTTACGAAGCAACTGAAGAAAAGCTGAAAGATATATTCAATGAAGTCGGCCCAGTGTTGTCGTTCAAGTGAGTTGCCGAACCTACTTGTTTGGAGTAATCTGTGGACAACAACACCACTATTTAAATCAATCTAAAAGTTGTTAAGTTTGATAGTCGAAGGTGACCAGATGAACTAGTTCGTCCCGGTTTGTTCATACGATGGGACTTTTAGTATGATGATTATATAAATTGCCTAAAAGTATAAACGTAGCTAAGTCAAATTTGAGGGTTTACACCAAGTTCTAAGTTTTACACATTAAATGCGATGTTTCGCACATCAAATGCGATGTTTTGCACGTCAAATACGATGTTTCAAAATTTAAAAAAATAAAGAGGGCGTTACAGTCCAAATTTTTCAATTCAAATTCAAGTTACATTTTAAACAAAAACCTTCAAATTAAATGTGAGAAAGATAATAAATTATTATCTTTCTCACATTTAATTTGAAGGTAATAATAATAATAATAATATTAAATATTATTATTATCTTTCTCACATTTAATTTGAAGGTTTTTGTTTAAAAAAAAAAAATGAACAGAATACCTGCAGGTTTGTTGAAATGGAAAATCTCAAATTGATACGTGAAACCTCGAATTCGTTTATTTACCTTGAAACTTTGCATTTGTTGTAAATGTGTATCCTGTAATGTAATGAGATAATATCAACCTCACCTGTTAAAACCCGATTATTCCTTCCGCTAAATAAATTGATATAGCTTTACCTTTCGAGGTTTATTCCGAGCTAAACCGAGATTATAATAGTGTTAGAGAATGTCAACAGGTAGAGTTGTAGGCTCCCTCGTGACCACATGAAACGATCCACTCAAATAATGTGATTAAAATATCAAAAATAACTATTATAGAAACTAAATAAGAGAATGGGAAAACTAATCATGCTTGATAAACTAATAGGTATCTTCGTATTGTAAAAAAGATTGAGTAAAATTGCTTATTTTTGTCACTTTCGTGTCTGGGTACTTTCTGCCAGTTTGCAGCGCACTCGTGTGTTCGATGATGTAAGCTAGTTGTTTCATGTGCGTTATCAGAGGTAGCGCTGCTGTTGTAAGGGGAAACTCATCACGTCACAGACTCCTGGTACATTTAAAATTTCCATCTTCCTTGACCCTTTAAGGTGCCCCTACACGATCAATCTTTTGATCAAACGTGGAGGATCAATCGACTGAGACAGTCATGATTGAACGTTTAGGAGCGTGATTGACGATTCAGCCAATGATGGAAGAAGATTGAAAGAAAGTTTGATTTCGTCAATCGACTGAAGAGAGCGACTGACCGTCTAGGAGCGTTTTGATCAATCTTTCCGTCAGTCACGCGCTCAGCACCAACCATGTCGGTCACCTCGTCGCTGTACCTACCTGAATGTTATCCTTCAGTGTCTCAATTATTGCTGTGCATGTTTCCATGATGATGAGCTCGAGAGTCTGAGGAGCTATGGCACACACGAATTTTAGGTCCTGTAAATCCATGCCAGTAGATAGGTACCTCAATGTGATGGATAACCTCTGGTTTGCCGTAATTGCTTCGCGCATGACTGTGTATTTTTCTCAATTTTTGGTCGTACTAACTCCAACAGCATGTCATAACTTTCATCGTTCATTCTTAGGAAGTTCTTGTAATCCTCTGGCTCCGTCTCCCGCAGAAAGCTGAGAAGATTTTCATGACTGAAACGGTTCCTCATTTTGTACCACTCTTTTGTCCACCGCCTTTTCCTCTTCTTATTTTTATCCTTTCTCTTCTGTTGGAGGGCGGCTACACTCATTAAAAGCACGGACACATCCAGGTTTGAACTCATTGCTTCAGCACAACCCACGATTGAAAAGTGCTCCAGATAATTCGAAGAACGCGTAGAACGTCGTGGTACACAATCAATGACACTGAGAAGAGAAAAGAGACGGACACAACACTTCCACTTCCATATTGATCAAATGACTGAAGGAATGATTGAGGCTCACTTCAATCTGTTTGTTCAATCTTTTGATCAAAAGATTGATCGTGTAGGGGCACCTTTAGGGACTGATTTACGGGACGCGCGTTGGCCACCCATGCCTCTATTAAAATTGCATCGCCGACCCCCCTGGCCTGAATTATTTTGCCAAAACCGGCAGGTGCGCTGCGCTCGCAGTTTTTCTTATATTTCTCAGCTCAGCTTTATCAAATTTCTTTCGAATTCTTACACAATAATCTTTATATATTTATTGATGTTATCACTAGTCAACATTGAAATATAAACTGGCATTGAAGGTTTATAGTTAACAGAAACCAAAAAACAAACACTCCTCCGGTTCTATAAATGCATCACTTTCTTCATCTTCTACATACTCTTCTTCCTCATCACTAAGACCATCCGTAATAATTTCGCGAATCTCATCATCGTCATAAACACGTTTTTCGGACATTGCACAACGATACATCAATCACAACTGCGCGTCAACTAAAATCTACACGTGATACACGCTTGAAAGGGGGCTGAAGTGGTAAGGGGGGAAGGGAGGGTTGGAAAAGAGGTTCAACCGTCACACAACAATTCAGAGTAGTGGTAGTAACAAAAAAATCCAATAGATAGCAGGAGAGGTGAGAAAGAGACACATTCTTGTAGAAAAAACAGGCGACGGATATATCTGTCGCTGGGCCTACACAGCAGATTGAGGCCGACGGATATATTTGGCGCTAGTCCCTAAAGGGTTAAATTCTCTACATTTTTTGGATGCGTTTTCGAGCAGCACACTATGGTTTTCTTCCATATCAGTGAACCCTCTTTTGAAAAAAAAAGAGGGGAATTTCACCAAATTCTGTTTGCATTTTTCCTGAATAGTTACCTGATGGTGTGGGATAGATGAAAATCGGGTTGATTTGAAAAATAAGTCTCCTGTTATTTTTGGGAGACAATCAAAATTTATGATTTCAAAAAATAACTGGGAAAACAGAGCTCTTCAATGTGAAGCGGAAATGCTCGCTGATTGGCTGTTCAGATCGCCGGCTCCTCCCATTGTTGCCCGATGGAACGACAAAATCGTGTTATCTAAAAGGAAAGTTATCAAACAGAATCAGGGGAAACCTCATTTTCTCCATCTTGCTTTTTCTACTCGTATTTTTTTTTTTTTTTTTCAGTTTTTCAATTTTGATCTTTATTGGTTTTGTGGAATGTTGCATCTGAGGACTATAGATTTCACAATCTCAGCACTTCAAGCGGCCATACATGAACTATTCCAGGTTGACGTCATCCTCCCGGTTTTTTCAAACTTTCATATTTTCTACACTGTTTTGTTCATTCGTAAATTAGGAAGTAAGGGCTGAAAGTTTGCCGTAGGGGATTTTTCGAGGTGCTGAATCCGATTTTGGGGTCAAAAATAGGAAATTCCGACATGGTGAAATTCCTCATTGTGAGTCAAATTCCCCATTGTGGGTACCTTCGTTATAATAGAACCGAACCGGGACTGACTTTCTTCCAGTCTGATCATCCCAGTCACCCTTCCCTACCATCGTTTCAGACTTGCCACCCTACATTGTATCTCATCACCATTTGGCGACGAGAATTATGCTTTCCATTTCATGTAAAGAAACTTCGGTAGAAATGCACACTTACTGAACATTATGTTTAATTTTCCGCAGACTTGTGTATGATCGAGAAACTGGAAAACCTAAAGGGTATGGGTTCTGCGAGTACAAAGATCAAGAAACCGCCTTGAGTGCGATGAGAAACCTCAATGGTTACGAAATAGGAGGCAGATCACTCCGTGTCGACAACGCTTGCACTGAAAAATCCCGATTAGAGATGCAGAGTAAGTTAAAGTCCGGTGCTTTTCTTGGGTTGACTCATTCGAGCCATTTGATGTGTTTTTGGAGTCAGGATAATGGATCACCGAATTACTAATAGGGATATGAAATCGATCCAACTGAAACTCGGTTGTAATGAATTTCAAATAATACTTTTTCAATACGTAATATGAAATAGGTTTACTTCGAATAATTGTGTATGGTTTATGGTTTACACTAACTATTCTTGCCCTTGATATTGCCAAATCCTCACACAAATTCAACGCCCAAACGTTAATTTACATCTAGGCTTTACCAATCATTCTAACCCAAAAATAAATTTCAATAATTAATCTTGTTTAAATCATTAAGGTTTATTGGCTGGACCGCCAGTTGATAACACGTACGGAGAAGCTGTTGAGTCAGACAAAGCTCCAGAAGCTATAAGCAAGGCTGTTGCATCGCTGCCCCCAGAGCAAATGTTTGAACTTATGAAGCAGATGAAGCTGTGCATTCAAGTAAGAGGTTGACTTATCATTTTCAAGTATCCCAGATTATAGAAATAATAGTTACACGTCTCCTTTATAATCAGCACCATTATTTGTGGCATTGTAACTTGCAGATCGAAATTTCTACTTACAACATACTACTATTTATTACAATATTTTAAAATTCATTTTTCATTTGGAACTTTTTGCAGAACAATCCAGCTGAAGGTAGAGCCATGCTACTGCAAAATCCTCAGTTGGCCTATGCCCTCCTCCAGGCTCAAGTGGTCATGCGTATTGTTGATCCTCAAACTGCTGTTGTGAGTCAGTTTTAGACATGGACGTGTTCGATAATATTTCTAGTTTTGAGGCCTCAAAGTCTTTATTAAGGTGCGTCCACACTTGTGCGTTTTCGTCTTTCAACTGTCAACTTGCGTCATGGGGCATACCCCTTGACGCATGCTCGAGTGGCAAGCAATTCCTGTCCACATTTGTGCGTCAGTTGTCTTGCAATCTTCGCGATGGAATCGGTAGAAGCAACTTCGCTTCTCATGTTAAGTGCAGCGTAGATTGTGATTTCTTATTCAAAAAAGAAGAAATCTAGAAAGAAGCGGTCCAAGTGGATGATTAACTTTTTGAAAGAGCGAGAGAATTATAGAATTCTAAGCCGAGTAAAAGCAAACGACGTGCTATTCAAAAATTTTACTCGCATGTCAAAGGCCAACTTTTTTGATTTGTTGAATATGATGAAGCCCAAATTTGAAAAAAAGACAAAATTCAGAAAAGCAATACCCCCTGAATATAGGCTGGCAATCACACTACGATTTGTGGCCAGTGGTGATTCAATTCAATCTCAAGGTGATGAACGATTTGACACACAGAAATCCAACCCGTGCGGTTCGCCGTGCGCTATCCCCTCCCCTTCGTTCAACACCTCCGTGCCTCTCGGAAGAGGCATGCGCTCCAACCTTCTAGAGGCATGCGTCTCGTGCGCCACACTGTGCGCTGTGAGGCATGCGTTTGATGAAAGTAAAGTTGAACAAGTGTAGACACACCTTTAGAGCAATTAGACCAATGAAACATCCTTTGAATCCAAGCAGGTTACATACAACATTGTATGTCATTAATGTAGAATTGTATAATTGTACAATTGACTATTATGTGTGTGCCCTTTCAGAGCATGCTACATAAATCGAACCCTCAAGTGGGTACCAGCATGATGCCAAACTCAGAGCCACCAAGAATTGTTCCAGCTCCTGCTCCAGTGAACCCACCCATTCCAGTTTCAGCTCCAGTGCTACCACCGCAACAACCCGCTGTGCCCCCAGTTGTTAATGATTGGGTCCCCCCACCACCACCTCAGGCAAGGCCTGTTCCCTCCAATGCTCCCCCTGCGCCAATGCCTAATCAATTCATGGGTAAGCTACCATCTCATATCACCCTCATCATATATTAGATTATATTACCTTGACCCTTTTCAAACAAATACTAGGCCATGGTAAAAAATTGATATGATAGTTGCCGCTGCTCGTGCATCTTCCACCAAATTTCTACGTAAATCTCAGGGATTGCAGGTAGATGTTCCCTCATGGGATGAGGGTAGTGCAAGGTACTTGGAGATTGATGATTTGAGATCCTCAACCGGGTTATGGATCCGAAGAAACTATGTGTCACACCCACTTAACTTCACTTCTCAAGTTAACTTAACTTATTATTTTCAATAATGAACCTTTGGAATCGAAAAAGGTCAGAAATCATGCTGAATTTATTGTTTTGCGGTTTGAAGCTCCTAAAGTCGTCCAGTGGAACCATGAAGCTTCTCCCTTAAAGGGAAAAACAATAAATCATGTATATGTCCATTGATTCTTTGAATAAAAAGAATTTTTTTCTTAAAAAAAACTCTCCGATCACACGTAATATGTCGCAGTATTCTAGAGAACCTTGCTTCATAGCTACCGATGTGTGGATATGATTTTGTTTACTGGTATTGCGTTGCATTTTTTGTGGCAAAAAAAAGTGTCACGAAAAATTCCTTGACCCTAGCCAAAAGACATATCCATGGCAAAAAACCATCACTCAAAAATTCGCGGCTCCTGCGCCCCTTGATTGGGTCCGCTAAAGGCCTGATGGCTAAAAGTGGAAAGTATGGAACATACTTTAGCTATCAATCCCCTCAAACCGAATTTAGCTAACCTCGCTCATCAGAGAGAAGTAAAGTAAACAACCATTTCAGGTTGGATTTTCGTCCAACTGCCATTTCTGGCGTCGCGGACGTCATCAGCTGTCTTCCAAAGGGAAGATCAGAATTGGTTCTGATGATTTCGCTCATGGCTTTCCATTGCCTCACGCCTTGGGTTGGGACGAGGGAGGCAATGAGAGCCCCGGCTGCTGAAAAATGCACGCTGCCGGCGGTGAGCCTTGAACCCACGATCCCAGTAGATGTCGGTCCAAAGTCCACAACGACGCCCCAACTACCGTAGCTACTTCGCTGTGATCATGGAGAAGTATAGTTTTCATTCGAACTCTGCTGTCTCAGATAGGCACCCTGTGCAATTTCAGCTTTGTTGGTTTTTTCTTCATTCTTTGTGGGTGTTTTTGAACTGGGCCTAAAGATCAGTTTTCCTGCACATGTCTGACCGCTGTGGCTGCAGCTGCGGCTCGCGATCGAATTTTGCCGCAGAGCTTGTGGCTGCCGCAGTAGGGTTTGTATCCTATGCGCGGTCCTGGACGCAATGGCCGTTCTGCTCGAGCAATCAGTAGCTTTCAGAATGTCAAGGAGTCAAATCAAATCATGTCAAGGAAAATAATGAACCAATGTTTTATTGGATAAAACACTTTTGCGTATTGAATAAATAATGTTTGGATGTCTTTTTTCAACACCTCTGCAATGGTTTCCCGCGTTTTTCTATTTTAGTTGAATTCTTATAATTTTTCTCCACCATATCATTCAATTCACCAACACATTCTATTCAACTAGTCCCTATAATCTCATCCTCCTCTGACGTAAACATGTTGGGAACTACTGGAGTCACTGGAGGACAAAAAGTAAATGGTGCGAAGTTTGTAATTCACATTTGAAGAGAGGGAGACGTACAAAGCGGGTTTGCATATCCCGGCCGTAGCTAAGCACTGGTCTCTTGAGCAGTCCAGCCACAGATGCAACCGCTCAGCCACAACTAGGGATACGGCCACATATGAAATACATTGAAGGAATCAATAGAGAGTTTTTGGCAACCACTAACAGGCCCGTGGAACCTCTTCACAAAGCTTGGAGTTTGCAGGTGACAATGAATTTGCCTCCCGACAACAGCGAGCGACGATGAAAGGGTGCACCCTGACAGTCACCCATTCCTAGAGGCCCACCGTCACGAGCCTTTAGCCTACACTAAGAATATTCTCCCATATTTTCTTTTCTTCGTCCCCAGCAAATGTTATTTAATTTCCACGTTCTTTTAATGGCTTACAACGACGTTTTTGCCCTCAGATTTGGATATGCGTCAGGCTCTCGACCCTCGTGGGCCACCAATTCGTCCTCCTCCTCCTGGTCCGGGAGTTCAAGATCAAGATTTGCGTATCCCTCCAATGGTGCCTGCTCCAGCTCAGCCGCTTCCCTTCCCGCCTGAACAGTGAGTATAAAATCCGAGTATTTTTCTCCTATTGAAGTACCTGAATGTCATTCCCGAACATGAGGAATTGTGCATTTTATGTGAAGAATTAATTGTGCTTTCTAGTCTCGTTTGTGGATCTCCCTACTTCGTTGATTATCAATATAATTATTATTGATTCCTCATAAAAGGGCAGAATCTGTAAGTGTAGAAAATTTGTAAAAAATCAAAATTCATCAGCAAAAGTTAGTTGTTGGGTCCAGTATAATGTTATGTAGGATCCAAATCAGCTACCACCGTGATTTACTATCACCATTTCATTGTTTTACCTGTATAATATGCGTTCTGTGCTGCCTTCAGGATTGCAGAAAAACTTGCTGAAAGGTCTGTTCGATTTTTTCTTGATGGATTTGTTTTCTAACGTTAAAGCAAACACCTAAATACTCACTATCAAACCCTTAAAAGGTCACTGTAGGATTTAATATTTTTATATCTCACAACGTCAGATGTCTGAAACTGAACAACTAATCTCGATGGTCTCCTTGAGAACAAAGTGGCCTTGAGTGTTATTGTGCGACTTTGTTACTTTAATGTGCATGTTTGCATCGATGTAGTCGTTTTCGGAGTTTGATAACCAATTTTAATAAGTAAGATAATATTAAAACATCCACGCTCACTTGCTTGAGCTATTGTAGAGTATAGAATTTTGGATAAGTAGAGGTTTTTATGTCTTTATTGGGGTGGACGACCACCCGAGTGGCTGAAAAAGGACCTGAGTGCCAGTGCTCCCAACTCACCTGAGTGCTCCAACACACCTGAGTGATCCCGTGTTTGAAGAATAGCCACACAGACAATAGTCCTCAAATTGCCTGAATTTCTCACAAATTCAGGATAAACATAATACTAAATAATATGAAAATGCTCTCATACTATCATGCTGGAACTTTTTTAGCTTGTTTTAATGAAGTTTAAGTACATTTTTCTGTAAAATATTTTAAATGCCTTGGTTCATGGCCGATTACTTTTTTTGAGTACTATTTTAACTTACTTTTAACCTACTTATTTTGTCTTACTTTAAAAAAGTAACGATGAAAAAGCTTTTAAACCCAGAAATTGATTTACAATGCCTCAAAATTTTTATTTTTTTTAGAGCCATTGCAATTGTTACATTCTCTACTAAAATTCGCTAATTAAAAAAAAAGTCATGAAATGAATGTACCACATTTATGCAGTTGATTTTTACGTATATCTCATATGGTGGGTTTACACGAGGCCAGTCGGCAGTCCAGTTGACTGGCGCCAGTACCCGTTTAGACGTAGCCAGTGAACTCGCGCCAGTTCATCAAAAACCATGGAGGCGGCTTCGTCAACGAGGGTTTCCCGCGCCCAGATGAACACTATTTTTCGCGCTTTGTGCTCTGATTTTCTACGCGAATCCGCTGAAGTGCTCCAGGAAGAGCTGTCATGGAAAAAAGAGTGGACGAGGGAGTGGATTCTGAGGAGGAAGTCGTCTGGGGCATCATCGCAGCTACTCAGTGAACTAAGAGTGGAAGATCCCAGAGAATACAGATCTCTGCTGAGAATGTCACCAGCCACTTTTGATGAGCTGCTGCATCGATTAACGCCCATCATAACAAAGCAAGACACTGTCATGAGAGAAGCGCTCTCGCCCAAGATCAAGCTGGAGGTAACGTTGGCATTTCTAGCTACTGGAGCAAGTACTGCGAAGAGACTTAATTTTTGCCTTCGCTTCTGGAACGCCAAAATCGTCCAAATTCATTTCTTCGGTAATTTTTTTAGTGCCGATTCACGCGCAAATTTATTTTTGTAGAGTGGGTCGAATTGATTCCACAAACATTCACACTCCTTGTACACTTGAACGAACTTCATGTTTAATTCGTCACTCCACTTTTTCGGCGGCATTTTATTACAATAAATAAATTGGCTGAGAGAAAAGAAAACCAAACCACTGGACTGCCAACTGGACTGGAACGGAAAGTGTGATTCACACGATTCCAGTGACTCGCGACAGCTCACGTTTTTGGTGGTGGGGGTTACTGGACTGGCGCGAAACCTACTCCTCGTGCCAGTCATTTGGCGTGACTTTTTTCCACTGGACTGGAGCGTCATTGGACGCCAGTGTAGTTCACACGAGGCCAGTAGCTGGCGCCAGTCGACTGGCGCCAGTCAACTGGACTGCCGACTGGCCTCGTGTAAACCCACCATTACTGATAAAAAAAAGTTCTGAAAAATTCTATATGTGCATTGGTACATGCTTATTGGCTACGGGATCACTCGGGACAATCTGTTTTCGTGATAACGAAGTGAAGGGGATCCCCCGGGTGTCTCACCTTTTGCCCCTTGGACTCGATGGGAGCCGTCGGCCATTGGGGTACGTGTTTCACGGTACACAGTCGGTTTAGCCTTCATAAAATCGGCCTGGGGTTCATCCCGTGGGCTGGTACTGAAATTAGAGGAAACAAAAACGTAATGTGTCTGTATGTTTGTTTTTATAAAGACGTATAAAAAACAGACTCCAAAATGCATGTTTTCTTCCAATCGAACACTATTTTAAGGAGGTTATCATTGAACATAGCATTTATTCATTTTGCATCAAAATTAATCATTTCAGTAGGTACTTTGTTATAGCATCTTGTTACCTAGCATCTACTTTACTTAATAAGTAACATAACATAATAAGTTAGTCCAACGTCGCAATCATGACAGGTAAGAAACCTGGAGAGCAGTCTTTATTTACAGCTACTATCGCCAAAAAGAAGAGGGAAAGAACAAAAATCGTTGAACAGTTGGTTTTTTTGTGGGTAGTTGCTTCTTGAGGTCACACTTCTTCTCCACCCATTCTTACCTATTACTTTCGATTTGTCCCTTAGGGCATCGCTTATTTGTGTAGGTAGGGGCACTGGAACTTTCAAAGGTGCAGCTGGTTGCCCTTGGTGGTGAACTGGTAAAGCTCAGTTGAGAGATACAGCTGCCTCCTGTGGCTAAGATAATAACTGTAGATGGTGGTTCCTTCTTTGGAGTACCTGCAGTCCATAATGAAATTTAAGCTTTTCAATCATTTTTACAATTAGCTGTAGGACTACTGGATACTGTAGAATAACTGGGTAACCATAATAATGAGCTTTTCAATGTTTTTTACAATTAGCTGTAGGACTACTGGATACTGTAGAATAACTGAATACAAAATAATAATGAGCTTTTCAATGTTTTTTCAATTTGCTGTAGGACCAACAGACTGTAATTTCTCCCTTACTCCTGAGAATCGGACTTTGGTTAAGGATGTCGCAAAAACTTAAAAAGTTGTACCTAAATTTGAAATTTTAAAGGATTTTAGAAATTCATTAGTGCATGGCCCTAGGGAATTGAAAAACTGAAATATTGCCGCCGGAATAATCAAAATCAATAATAATTGCCAAAGAAAAATGGGAAAAACTGCTGAATAAACGGGTTTTTCCATATTTCTCCGGCAATTATTGTTCGATTTTGATGATTCCAGCGGCAATATTTCAGTTTTTCAATTCCCTAGGGCCGTGCACTAATGAATTCCTAAAATCCTTTAAAATTTATGTACAACTTTACAAGTTTTTGCGCCTTCAAAATCGTGAAATACTGACCCGGAACGAGGAACGAACGGCGACCGACTGAGACCCCCTTGAACTGACTGAGACCCCTTAGTGTTCTGTTCCTTGTTTCATTTGAGGTGCCCCATCACCTCCTAGCGCTTTGATATCTCATCACGAGTCTCCCTGTATATTGATGCATGCATTTAACTCAGCTATTGAATATGACCCCCATTGAACAGTCATTTTCGGCTGATTTCGATGTGGTTTGGGACATTCTTTCTATTTAAACTTCCCCAGATATCAGATAATGATTACTTTTTGTTATTACACCAATTCCATCATCATACTTATTATCAACATCAATATACTTATTCGTTTTCTACTCCAACAGCGGCAACCGGGATCCAAGATATTCAAGAGATCCTCGCGCAGGTGAGTTTTTTCTACAATCACCACACCTATAAACTGTTTATTTGTTTCACGATCCATTTTTCATGTATGGACTGTGCGTAGGTTTTTTATACGCTAAGTATAGCGACAGAGCTAAACCTTATTGCAAATTACTTTTTTGCACCTCTGGTTACCCTGTTTATAACTTACCTACTAGTCGGTGCCTTGCACGAACCCACAAGTAGCATAATAATTTGACCCCCGGTCATTTGCTTTGCTCGCAGTTAAAAATTTTCTTGCTGATGCTCTCTTTCCTTGTTTATGTGGTTCGTACAGACCCATGAGTGATTAAACTTGGAAATTATAATAGAGCAGTGATAGCCCAAATACCTACCTGTCTAAATAAAACAAAACCTCATCTTTTGCCGAATTGAAACATCTCCAACCTTGATCGAACATGTAATCGTAAACTAGTAATCTTGACTGATAAACTCATTAGGACCACGTTGAAGGATTGTACGAGATTTACTATGCTTCATTTAGTATTCTGGAACTTGCTCATCAATTTGCGCCCAGCCACATGGTTATTACTGTGTGGCCATTAAACCTTGATGTTTGGACCGTCTTTGGATTGTACGTACAAATCAGATGGAAAAGTAAAGCATTTAAGTATGGGTAACTTGTGTTCATAGTGTATCAGACTAGAGGTATCTATTTACCCTCCGAAAAGGGAAGTAACGTAGGTGAATCTGAGTTGTAGCATCACTTCATTGACCTTACAAATGGTCTAAAGTAGCTATTCATAATGTCGACATAATCAATGTGAAAGGAATGTATTCGTTGACCAAAGGGTTTTGTTCACTTTCCTGAATTATTTTCCTCAGCCAACGTTCCCAGAGGAGCACCGATGCCTCCAAGTCAACCACCGAGGCCAGTTGCAGCAGCCCCGACTCCACAACTGCCTCCAACCTCTCATGCTGCGAGTCTAGCTGGTGGTATTCCATCAGGCGCTTCCGACCAGGAGAAGGTTAACAACTTTTTTTTCAGTTTCAAAGTTGCTTTGTTATTGTATGTGAGCATAGATAATAGGCTTCCAGGTAGCTGAAGGTTATTATTTATGTACCACCGTTGAATAGCATAAAGCAATGAAGTGACCTAAAAACCACATGGGACAAGCAAAAAGGTTATCTAATTTAGTCCATGCTGGACCAGGGTCCTGTCAAGAACTTTTCAGAAACGGCCCAGTTTGAATTTAATGCAGTTTGAGCGACTCGAAATATAAATAACCACTGCGAACACCCAGAGGAAGTCTGTAGATGGAAGTTGAACGAACATAGATATTAGGGCTGGCCTAGATGGATGTTGAACGAACATAGATATTAGGGCGTGAAAGCACGAACATAACTTCATGGCAGAAAAATGTTTTGATGAGTGTTTGTGCAAACTATCGAATGTTTATATTTTATAGAAACCATGCCATCGTGCTGCCATCTACCTCTGAAAGCAAGCTGTACTGTTTGCAGATTGAAAGAATGCGGATGGTTTGGTGAGGTGTCCATGTGTATTACAATCCCAAAAACATAGTCCTTCTTCTACCTGCCATTCAAGCTAGGAAAAATGAGACCGAGGGTTGTTGATTATCAACCGATTATGAAGCGAAAGGATTGAGCGACTCGAGTAGCTCGATGCCTGGATTACGATTACTGAGGCTCTTCCCTTTCCTCAGCCCGACTCAACAGGCTACCTAAGGTTTTGGAACAGGTAGTCGTCTGTGTTTGCAGGTATAGCCTTCGGGAAATTGACCAGCCGCATTCTTTCTATCTGCGAACAGTGCACGAGCAGATATATCCCCCCCCCCTCCCCAAGCTACAGTCTGTGAAAAACAGAGTTGTATCTAGCGTTTTTTGCTACGCCAGACTGTGTTCTTTTCTCCCTTAGCCCATTCAATGCCAGCACTGAGTCCACCGATTTTGCCCCAGGCCACGTATCACTGAAAGAGACCGGAAACTGTGCTTCAAATAAACTGGCAAAACGCTTCCCTGAAACCGGGTTTCTCCCAGCCAACTCTTTCTGGTGGTGGTGGGGACCCTCCTCTTGACGTTCGTGGCAAACCTAGAAGCATTAGAGTGGTTTTTGGCATCAGTTCACCGATTCGACTGGACTGAAAAATCCTCAAAGGAGAGGCTGTCATATGACAACACCGGCACGGCAGGACAGGTTGGCGTGTTGTCATATGACAACGCTGGCATTGAATGGGTTAGGTAATCTACCAACTTCATGCCTGAATTTCCTTCCTTCCAAGACCCTTGACTTCTCCCAAATTCGTCTCTTCTTTAGCTCACCCGTTTCATAGTCGAGAAAGATCACACAAAAGTGGCTAATTTGCGCTTGGGTTTACGCAAGGTCACCAACCCCATGACATCAACTTATGGACTAAACTTAAAATTTTCCACCGTTCTCGAAAAAATTCCGAACCTGACTAATATCCAAATACTGAATCTGCTATATTTCAACCTCCAATGAGCCGATGAGATCGGGTGACAGATCTAAGGCACGAAAAGTCTATGGATAAGTTGTTTACAGTAAAGGGTGAAAACTAATCTCATCATTCAAGGGCGATAACTACCTGATGAGGTCTAAATCTAAATCTACCACAGCTGTCTGCTCTTGTAAGGCTCACCATTATGCCCTGGAACTTTTGACGTTGAGGCATTCTCTTAATTAACGAATTTCCTTAATAACTGTTTTAATGTTCAATTCCTGATTGTTTAGAATCGCTCAGAACTTATTTTTCCTTTGTTTTCAAACTTGTGCTCCATCTCTCTGATAACCCTTTGAACTCTGTTTTCTCAGGCTGCCCTCATCATGCAAGTTCTTCAGCTTTCCGACGAACAGATTGCCATGTTACCTCCAGAACAACGCCAAAGCATTCTTGTGCTGAAGGAACAGATAGCCAAAAGTACTCAGCGCTAATGGGACATTTTTTTACTTCATCTCGGATTATTTGCTGATTTAACGTAGATTATCAGACATTTAGGGTTGTATGCAGCCCAATCTACATTTTCTTTTACTATACATTATTCCTGGAAATTATTACATTTGTGAACTTTTACTCTCGTTTGTTTTGTAGAACTTTGTACCTCATCTTTCTCTAGTTATTGAGTAATAGTGTTGTATAATTATTACACAATCTTCTAGCTAAAGTTGGCGTTATCACAGTATGATTGCTGGAATATCAGGTTGTGAGGTATTATTAGTGCTTAGAAAAGTAATTGAATTATTTAAAAGGAAGTACAAAAAGAAAATGCAGGAAGTTTGGAGAGTGTGGTGCACGCATGTCACAGGAATTTGGCATTTTCGAACTTAAATTCGGATTTAGCATCATAGAATAACTTTTAGCCCAATTACAGTGAAGTATTTTACCAGAACCGAGAAATTAAGAAAACTTGGCCCTTCGGGCCTCGCCTTTGGCTAAAATTCAAGAAACGTGGAACATGCTTTAGCCACGCTTTTTGGCGGAGTAAGGATGGGATGAAGAGAGAGAGAGAGTCCAAGGCTAAACATGTTCCATGCTAAAACCCTTTGTGAGTTGCGTGGTATCCATAGTGCATGGATGTTATAGAGAGCTGTTTTCATAACCCAGGAACCAGTCACAATGCTTCTTCAAATTAATTCACATCGGATTCCCCAATCCTTTACTATGATTAAACTTTGCTGTCACGTTGACCTCACACACTCCAACATCTGTGGGAGCTTGAATGCTACAGAAGGCCATTTTGTCAACGCAGGGGCTTATCACTGTCAGATGTGTCTAGGTCACTAACCCCGTCTTTTGACAAACTCAGTTTTTATTGTTCCCCCAATTTTTTATGATGGAAATTCTCTGTAGCGTAGATCTCAGATCGTCCTAGGAGTTGAGGGAGCATAAATGCTACAGAAGACCATTCTTCAAACTCAGGAGCCAGGTAATTACTGTGTTTCACGTCACTGTCCTGCCTTTTTATCGAACTCAATTCTTATTGGCTCCCTCAATTCTTCAAAACGATGAAAACTCACTGTTCTCAGATCACCCCAGCAATCGGAAAAACTGTTTATTGTTATTTTTAATCTAAACTAGACCTCATTCTGAGAATTTTGACACCAACCGCGACTTTCTAGCGTGAGAAGACCTTTTTCTATAATTTTTCAAAGTTTCAAATGTTTATGACGTCACAGTAGACTAGGGGGTCCTGCCCAGGAGGGAGGGGCGCGTGACGTCATAAACATTCGAAACTTTGAAAAACCATAGAAAAAGATCTACTCATCCAAAAAGAGAACGGCTGGTGTCAAAATTCTCAGGATGAGGTCTACTTTCGATTAAAAATTTAAAAAAAAAAAATCAGGCGCATGCCCCATTCCACACTTTGACAAAGCTCAAGGGGTTAGATCGTTCCTTTTCTTGTACGATTTTATTGGTTATGGGAATTTAAATGGACAGGAAATCCCAAAGAACATTGATTTGCACTTCCCCATTTCACCTCTCGTGCTAGTGGTGACGGAACTTAGAATCACCAGGTGTAATGCCAAGAACATACTGTTGTCTGGGTTATCCTTCAATGAAACATTGGTCGTATAGAATCCTGCACCAGAGGAGTGAATGAAGCTTGACGTTCCTCGCAGGCACCCAGCTTTTTTTATTTTCTTCGGCTACTGAAAGGTCAGCTGAGATGGGTCGAAAGACATAAGAGTGAGCATGTGTGTCAACTACACGGATATTAAATAATGCTTCCCTCTGTGCCTCCCAAACCCTCCACATGCCAAGCTTGCGTCTGTGATAATGGGCTCCTTACAACAGTTCCCCCATGCCAACGCCATAAGTTCACTGAGAACATCCCCAACTTTGTTATGCTGTCGTGAAATCAGGCCTCCTTTCTAGCAGCTTAGGGCATGTTCTATCGTGAACCCACTACTTCCACTCTCTTGCTTCGTGTTCTACTAATACTCAAATCACAACTCAATCTCAACATCATCTTAGTTTAGCCACCATGTTACTGTTTCTTCACATGCCATCAGAACATTCAATGTCATTCGTTAGATTTCAGTTTCCAGACTGCTGTAAGTTTTTGTCCATTGCCTTACCAGGGCCTCTACATTAATCCCTCATAGAAAATTTCTGTTCGCACTAACTATTGCTCTCTGGAAATGCTCCTCTTTTTCTAAGGATCTGGATGTGAGTGTGGAATTTGAACCTACTCATCTACCAACTGAAGATAGTGTGTGTCAGACACTCATGCTGACAAAGTCTCATGTTTCTCCCTGAGAAACCTAATCGTTGCAATTCGACTCCGGAAAAGGAAAATCGATGGCTCCCAGGGAAAACAATTCGTAAGGCGCATGTCGCCAAAAAACACAGCACGTAGATTCCCCTCCACGGTAAAATTTACCACAGCCTGATTAGCGGAAATCTATCCTCGCTTTCGATAATCAGCCGGTAAATCGACGCACAGGAAAAACTGGAACGCCCAGCCCAGAAAAATCACCAAAAATATTCGACCGCCCTTATGCCCGAAGATACGCCCCCAGCTGTTGAACAAAACTATTACGCGCTGCCAAAATCGAGGTCGTGCATCAGCATCTGGAACCTAGTGCCCTTTGATCCGAGATGCACCCAAATCTGCTGCCTTCCGCTGTGTGACAAGAGAGTGGTATCACCACAGTCCACTTGGTCCAAGAGTACCTGCCACCTCCAGGGAGGAAGTGGATCGCTGCTGCTTCAAAAAGCCCTGGGACGAAATCTCAGAGATTACCTCAATCAGAAAGGATCATCAGGTCAGTCCGAACACCAATCAAAACATACCCTAAACCTCACTTCCACCGTACCTTCACAAACCCGCGCTTACCGCGAGTCATCGTAACTCCGCGCGGTCAGGAGGCACGTAGGTAGGAGTAGATTAAGTCGCTTTGTAAGTCTCTGTTTTTTCCAAATGTCAATTTAACTTGAAACCAAAAAGAAGAACTAACGTTCCAACAGTAATAAAAAGTAAGATCAACCGCCATCAGTTTTGTTTTCGTTATCATTCCACAGAGCCCATTCGGTGTAAGGACTAAAGTAAGGCAATCAAAGTCTTAGATCCAGAGGCGATTGTCCCCCAGATTTACCCTATCTCCAGTGATAGCCAGTTAGGGAGCTTAGGCCTAGGAAGGTCATTTCAAAACCCCCTGAATCCACGAGTAGGCCGAAAAATTGGCGACCTAATCGCCATAGCCGCAGAGGAGGCGAACCTTACAGTGTGACACCTTGTGTTTTGGTTGTTTACGAAGAAAACTAAGCTATTACAATGCAAAAATAAGCCAGTTGCTAGGATGGAACGATAATGGAGGCCAAGAGTAGGAGGGTTACTGCCCTGAAGTAGGGATCTCCCCACTCCACATCTTTATCACCTGCCTCATACAGGGTGGCCACCTCACCAATTGTAATGGGTCCAAAATGTTGGTGGAAATTCTACTCAGTAAATTTGTTGTAACTCGGTTTTGCTTCCTCACCACCGAAGGTAGGGAAGCTTAGTATTCGTGAAAGAAGTGAAAAAAAAAAAAAATGTCCTCCAAAATCAAAATTTCCACTTGCTTTTTGCATTTTAGAGCTTCCCGAACAATTTTGGTTCCGTGTCTGTCTGTCTGTCAGTGGTCAATCCTTGTCCCGGGCAAAACTATACTAACCTGTGGTCCGATTCTGATGAAATTTTCAGGGATTGTGCGGGTTAGGTCCTAGACGGTCCCCTATCAATTTCAGCACCTTCGGACCAATAGGAGCGAGTGCGCATGCGCAAACGTGAATTTCCTGGAACCTCGGTTTCTAATGAACCGATTTTGCTCAAATTTGGAGGTTAGTTAGGGACTAACTTCTAAGAGACACCCTATAAGTTTCAATCAAATTGGTCAAGCAATAGCCGCTGCGCATGCGCGAACTTTAAATTTATTGTTACAACCAAAACTCCGCAACTATTCAACCAATTTCGATGAAATTTTCAGGGATTGTGTGGGTTAGGTCCTAGACGGTGGACCGCTAAATAAAGAATCATAATTTTTTCGCCAACTGATTCTATACGTCCATGTTACAATGAGTGAGGAAGCTATACTGCCCACCCAACTTGGCAGACGTTTTTTGTGAGGCATTACAGAAATTTGGGTATAATACTGAGGTACTCAAAAGCAGGTTTTTAATAAATCTGAAAATATGGAAGGATAAGTTTCTTGGTCAAAATGTTCAAATCAACTACTAAGACTCAAAGGATAGAGAAATTGTACATTTCAACACAAAAATCAGCTTTTTATTCCAAAAATTTAATTTTTTTCAACGCTCTAAAAATTACATGAATTACTATGTACTGGTAGAATTGGTTTACGAAACAACTTGGATCTTGAATAATGATTATCATGTTCACCAATTTACAGGCGCAGCCCTTAATCTCGGTACTACAAGTACCTCTAGGAAGGTGGTTACTTTTACACAAGCCATTGAAAAAATATAGTTTTATCACAGTTCACGATTAACAAACTTTTCACCTGATTAGGCAGATTGCTAGGAATTGCTACATTTTGTGGACAGTCCCCATTAATACATGACGCACACAGTAGAGTGAATGTACATTACCTGTTGTATCCTGCAACATTAAAATCTACAATTTGTGGTACGCAGGTGGGAACAACAAATGAGATGCACTAGTTATCAACATGAATGAAAAAAAAAACAAGAATATTACAAGTTTATCTTAGTTGAATATAACGAGATTGAAATGCTTACAACGCCCTGAACTAACTTCATGCAAACGTTCATGCTTCACGGACTCAATCAAATCGTTTCAAACTTCCTGAGTTCAACTTTGTGAAATTATTTTAATATTTACAGAAGCACCTACTGGTATCCTAAGAAAGAAGAGATGATGTGATTAATGTAATAGGGTGTGCGCATAGGTCGGAAAAACTGTTTATTGTTATTTTTAATCTAAACTAGACCTCATTCTGAGAATTTTGACACCAACCGCGACCTTCGAGCATGAGAAGAACTTTTTCGATGATTTTTCAAAGTTTCGAATATTTATGACGTCACAGTTGGCCAGAGATGGCGAATTCTTATTCATAAATACGATTATGAACACAAATCATATCTGCGATTTTATGATTATGTATTCGAATACAGTTATGAATATGAATTCGAATACAATCGTATTCACACTTTGAATACGGTTTTCCCCCATATTCGTATTTTGAATACGATCTTATAATTTTTTCTATGATTTCCCTAAAAATCGATTTTTTTACAATTTTCCCTGAAAATAATACTTATTAAAAATGAATATCCCCCGAACTCTCGACATATTTATGACCTAACATTGTCACAATAATCAATCAAAATTCGAAACGCTCACCAATTATTATAGGATTTTCCTCGCAGAATCGAATGAGACCAACCCCAGGTCGCTACAACCGAATAGAAAGAACGACGACATTTCCGCTAAAAATCGTATTTTTCTCAACAATTTGCACTGAAAATCATAAAAAAATTATGATTTTTAACGGAAATTTCGTCGTACTTTCTATTCAGTTGGTCGTAGAGACCTGGGGTTGGTCTCATTCGATTCTGCGTGAATCCTATAATAATTGGTGAGCGTTTCGAATTTTGATTGATTATTGTGACAATGTTAGGTCATAAATATGTCGAGAGTTCGGGAGAAAATCATAAAAAAGTATGTTTTTCAGGGAAAATTGTAAAAAAAATTCGATTTTTAGGGAAATCATAGAAAAAATCATAAGATCGTATTCAAAATACGAATACTGGGGAAAATCGTATTCAAAGTGTGAATACGATTGTATTCGAATTCGTATTCATAATCATAAAATCAAAGATAAGATTTGTATTCATAATCGTATTTATGAATAAGAATTCGCCCATCTCTGGCCAACTGTGACGTCATAAATATTAGAAACTTTGAAAAATCATAGAAAAAGATCTACTCATCCAAAAAGAGAACGGCTGGTGTCGAAATTCCCAGGATGAGGTCTACTTTCGATAAAAAAAATTTTTAAATCAGGCGCACACCCCATTGTATTTCCTATCTTAGAAAATTACATAGCTTACAGAGTAGGATTGGTTACACTAGCGAACTACACACAAGTACTCCATAAATGAAGGAATCATATAAATTTAAGAAAATACAATAGGGTCTAGATCTAATTTAGGAGGTACAACTACTAACTAAAGAAATTGAGTAGATATTTACCTACTTACCAACTACTACAGTAAAATAGAGGAAAATTGATTCAAGGCGAAATGATTTTTGAATATTTACAAAGGAAATTGGCACTTATGGTTCAGAAGATGGATTGGGCAAACGAAACATGGACCTGTGAGAATGGGATTGAGTACAACAGTGATCAGTTTTTTGTGAGTAAATTTGAGTTGTGTACATTTTTATTGACTCACGCTTAAATTGAAAATTCAATTGATGAAAAAGTAGAGGAGTTTCTATCTGTTGGGAGTTGAGCTGTGGAAGACTACTTGGGAGATTGGTACACCTGGCAATAGCCCCTTCAGTGATGGTTGCATGGATACTTCTAAGTACGGCATGGAGGATTAGAGAACTACTGTGGTGTAGCTTGGAGAGGTTGCTGTACGTACCAGCTGGTTTAAGAACAAGCCTCTAAGAAATGGAGTGAACTCAGCTGACTGGCGTATCTACAACACAGTTGTCACGACAGACTTCCTCAAAAATTAAAGCTATTTCTCATCTTTTCTTTGGGGCTGTGAAACAAAGAACAGCGTGAAAATCCAGAACAAATTAAAGACAGGTAGGTACGAGCAAGAGGTAGGTAAGAGCTGTTGAAGCGGGAAGACTACTTGGGAGATTGGTACACCTGGCAATACTCCTTCAGTGATGGTTGCATGGATACTTCTAAGTACGGCATGGAGGATTAGAGAGCTACTGTGGTGTAGCTTGGAGAGGTTGCTGAACGTACCAGCTGGTTTAAGAACAAGCCTCTAAGAAATGGAGTGAACTCAGCTGACTGGCGTATCTACAACACAGTTGCCACGACAGAATTTCTCAAAAATTAAAGCAATTTCTCATCTTTTCTTTGGGGCTGTGAAACAAAGAACAGCGTGAAAATCCAGAACAAATTAAAGACAGTTAGGTACGAGCAAGAGGTAGGTAAGAACTGTTGAAGCAGGAAGACTACTTGGGAGATTGGTACACCTGGCAATACTCCTTCAGTGACGGTTGCATGGATACTTCCAAGTACGGCATAGAGGATTAGAGAACTAATGTGGTGTAGATTTTGGGATTGAATGGAGCTTGGAGAGGTTGCTGAACGTACTAGCTGGTTTCAGATCAAGCCTCTAAGAAATGGAGTGAAATCAGCTGACTGGTGTATCTACAAGACAGTTGTCACGACAGACTTTCAGAAATTAAAGCAATTTCTCATGTTTTCTTTGCAGCTGTGAAACAAAGAACAGCGTGAAAATCCAGAACAAATTAAAAACAGGAAGGTACGAGCAATACTAATCAATAATCCAACATTGGATTTGGAAAATAACTACGTCGGCTTAAGTCGGTCAAATTGAATTGTGTACAGGAAATTTAACAATACTATTGATTCAATCTCCACAGTTCAACTTTGCAGAATAAAATCAAAATGCTAGAAAACAACCTGATGAAATGATACGACAAAGAAGTAATATGGGCTGTTCGGAGAGACAGTCCTGAACAGTTTGGAGGAGCCCGGAGGAGTTCATTCGCCTCTATCCCCTCCCCTTTTCAGTTCTGGACTGCATCTCCGAACAGACCCATAGTGTGCATTACAAAGTAGTAGGGAGGCTTCAAATAACCTTTCAACAACTATAATTTACCAATAACCTCAATCTACGATTCATAATGATTTTGGTATTGATAGACAAGAACCTGTGATCTTGCAATTTTATGTTTTTAAGGCTATGAGAAATGAAGGATTTAGTTCCGTTTATGAACCCAACCCGTTTCTGAAAAACTACGAATTTTCTGGAGAATTCCTGAAACGGTTTACTAACAAGAAGCGAATAGATTGTAAAAGAACCTCCTGTCACGTCAACTGCTTGAATCGTATCCGTCCAATTCTGGTTCCACTTTGACGGTAATTTGCTCCACGACGTCGTTGGGGTTCAGAAGATCGGGGCTGTTGGGAGAACTGATCGTTGCACTTGAGTCGTCGTCAGCGTCATCCATCCTCATCTGTTTATCTTTACTCCTAGGAACCTTCTGTGTTCTTTTGTTCCAATTTCGCGCTATCTCAGGAGTTGAGGGCGCTGCGAGGGAGAAAGGCTCGATCCTGACCGAGTTATCTGTCAGGAACATGCGGTTCGTCCTTTCCAATGATAAAACGTCGTACAGACCACAATCTTTGAAAAGTTCTTTCAGCTGGAGGCAAATCTCCTTCAGCGACGGGAGTGTAAGCAGGAGCTCGCCAAAGCGACCCCGGAAATCGTACTGGTTGTCACTAATATAATCCTCAAGATTCATTTGGATTTGACACCTAGCTCTCCTTACCTTGGTTTTCTCCTTTAACCATTCGGCGTACGGGTCGAAAAATACAATCGCCCTCAAGCAGGCGAATTCCACCAAATCCAGCTGCGCATCGGCCAAAGGCTTCACTAACTCGTTAATGATTCGAGAACATACTTTTTCCAGTTTGTCTTCCTTCCCTTTTTTTTTGTTTCCAATCTCAGTGCTGGAAAATAGACAGCCGTTTCCGAAATTCAGAACATCTTCGAGATGCACTGAACGTCTTACCGCTCCCAGAACCACATTACAAACTATGTTGTGAGTCATGAGAGAAACCTGGTCACTAAAATTCAAACAGTCGAACATCGGGATGCTTTTGGCCCACGCCACAGTGCTCAGTTGCTGACATTTGACAGATTCGTACAGATCAAAGATTGTGGCATGTTTCTTACTTTTCTGACCAAATCCATTAGTATCATCCGTGTTCCCACTCAGTTCTCTCGACTTCAGCTCCGAATGACGCAAGCTTTCGATGGAAAGGCCCTGGTTGGGCTCCAACTCCTCAACCTTGGGCGCTCTGGACTTGCTTATTTTATCTCTTTCGTTTTGAACGGCCGCTGACTTCATACCGACCCTGAAGCACTTCCGCAACCTGCAGTATCTGCATTGGTTCCTTTTGTCGACATCGACTTGACATCGCCGAGAAAAACGGCAACTGTACTGGTTGTTATTACGAACGGACCTTCGGAAAAACCCTTTACAACCATCGCACGAGATGGCCCCATAGTGCTTACCTGTAGCATTGTCTCCGCATATCGAGCAGAATGTCATCATGGGCACGCCACCACCGTTTTCATCGCCGTTCCTGAAGTCCCGCATTTGATTCATGTGGTCCCTGATGGCCAGGTTGATCCATTTCTGAGCGTGTTCATCCATCATTCCGAGTTTCACTGCACTAAACACGACACAACTGAATGATGACGGAGTTCGCTATGTTCGTAGAACGGAGTTCATTTGCACGTCCAAAGGTCCCACTTCCAAACAAAACACTTCGATTAATTTCATGTTTTGGTAACACTGTTTGTGATAACGATTTTCCCGCGCTTCGTATGCTCGCAGTTTTGAATCCTCAACCGTGTTATTTAAAATTCACATTTTCAATATAAAATAAAGATATTTGAATTTTATTTGACCTAGAAAGTGTATTTTATTTTTTTAATGATTTTTTGGAGGTCTGTCCACTTATATCCTATCAATCATTAGATGTGGATCCTAATCTGAATTCCTTCATTGTGTCAAGCGATAACTGATATGCCGAATGACGTCATCCACCATCAGGGGTGGGCATCGAGTATCGATATGTAGGTATCGTTTGGCATGAATATCGATATTTCAAAATATCGAGTGTCACATTCTCTCTAAAAAAAATCTCTTTCTCAACATGTTTATTTTCATTTCTCATATAGAGACGAGTGCATTTACACAACATACCGTTAATTAATAATACGTATGAATTCATTATTGAACATTTTCTCCATAATATAAATTATCGAAATCCGGGCTTATTTCTTGGGGGGTCGAAGCTCGAGCTGCAACTTCTGCTTCAAAGAGTAATAGTTGAATAAATGAATTTATTTATTCAACTTTATTTATTTTGAATAAATGAATTTTTTATCCCTTCATCTTTTCACTTGAATTTTGAAGTATGAATTGAAACTTGAATTTTCCGCGATATTCGATAATCGAATTTCGCGATAATCGAATCAAAGTATCGATGTCCGAAAATATCGAATAGTGCAGTGTTTCAGGGATAAGGACGATCACAACATAGCTTCTGTTTTCTTTTGTGATGACTTACACTGTGATTTCATTGCGATAAGTAATAAAATGTCTTTGCTGAAAATTCATGTTCCTACTCTTGAGTGAAGATTTGGCAGAAGGGGAATTTGACGAGCGATGTGGTTGAGCACGACGCTGAAGTGATGTAATTTTGTTGAATCTTATTTCAGTTGTCGTGTGAAGTGCGTAATTATCAAAACTTTATAAAACTAGGCACCATGGATGACCAATATTCGTCTTATGTAAGTATAGCAATATTATCTCTCTACTACCGAGCTGAATTATCTCGATTCCAGTAGTTATCTCGTACTATCGAACGTACGTTACCTATCTCGTAAACAGTATGTACTGTTTCCTGGTGATTGTGAGAGCGGATGTGTACTTAAGTATATTATCATTTACCTAAATACTATTTTAGAGTATTATTGTCATTTCCATGACTCCACTTCATGTGTCAGCACTAAAAATCCCTAATTTTTGTTACGTATTTTCTATGTTATCTTTGAAGACTGCGCTGCTGTACGTGTTCAATTTGATTGTTGGCACTGGGGCTTTGGCGTTACCGAAAGCTTTCGACGACGCAGGATGGCTGCTGAGTACAATATCGATGATCATCATGGCGCTTATGAGGTAAGTTTGACCCAAGTTCCATGAAAGAAGCTGAACTATCTTGTGGAAGGTTGAGATAAAACACTGGAGACAAGTTGAAGAGGTTGGAAAATTATCGAACACCATTTCCTCATGAGCCTAACAATCATGGTGTTCGATTGTTCTTATTTCTTACTGATGGTGTTCTCACTGTAAATAATCATCATTTTCATGGAAACGATATTTCTTCTTAGATTACAGAGATACCAAGTGGAAGCATTTTTTCACTTCAAAAAATCCTCCAAAATCAAAAATTTTCAGTCGAATTTCGCGTTTTTGAGCTTCCCGAACAATTTGTATATCCGGTTCATCGCCTTAAAGACATTAGTCTGTATTCGTTACCACCATATCGACGGACAAGCTTTTTCCTATTCTTTTTATCCTTATCCTTCCCTTTATTATGAGATGCGCTATCGCTTCCAGGATGTGATTTGCACTTTCTATTGTATTTGAGTTGTTGAGTGATGGAATTGGTTTGTTCAATGATATCTTGTCCGAGTGTAACGATATACGAGTAGTTAATCTTTACATTTTTGTTGGATATCTGAACTCAATGTCTACATACCAGGACTGTCGTTATCTCAAGCTGGACCACCTGATAATTAGATTAGGTTGTAACCCAGTTAACAGTTAGGTAGTCGTTATTCGATTCCAATATTCTTCAAAATACAGAATATACAATGGAGGATTTGCCTCACAATTTTTTAGGTTATTTTTTTCGAAATAGGGTTCATTGATATGGAAGAAAACCATAAGTACATTAAATTTAGAGAATTTAAGGAAGATGGAAATTTTAAATGTGGTGGCAATCTGTGACATGACAAGCTGCCCATTACGACAGCAATGCTACCTCTGAAAGCGTACATGAAAACATTAGCGTATGTGATCGAACACAAGTGCGCCACGAACTGGCAGAAAAGTGACCAAAAATAGCAATTTTACTCACTCGTTTTTACAATATGATTCTACCTAATAGTTTATCAAGCATTATTAGTCTCCATCTTCCCATAACCCTTTAGCGTTCCTTGGTACAACTGTTGTACCAAGGTAGAAGCAGTTTGAATTCTGGCGTGTTTTTCGTTCCATTCCTTCTCAATAGGGTGCAGCTTCATGGGAAAAATGATAGCATCTCTTAGCTCCGCCTATATGTCGAGATATTGCAAAAGTGGGTGTTTTGCGGTACTACTGTTGTACCAAGGAACGCTAACGACGAAGTTTTTTTGCTGTTGTTTTTTATGCAAACCAAAACATTACCCGGTGATGTCCTCACGGATGAATTTCGTCTTCTATTCGAGGAACGTAATTTTTCTATAGCTATTCAAGTATCCATAATGAAAGCATAACACTGGAATCGTGTACTCGCAACGATGTTATTGAAGTTTTTCAGGGCGGGCGCCCCATGATTTCTCACTGGAGATTGGACGCGTCGCATGCCAACGCAACAAGTCCTATTGAAATGTTGTTTGCTGTTGAATTTGTCATCTGTTTTATGTTGATTGAAAGCAAGATCATCCAGAATAAACTCAAATTATGATCATTCCCTGATTACCTTTTACTGGTACAAATGTTGTACCAAGGAACATCTTGGCCGAAAAGTGCACTCCATGATTTTTCCCTGGAGATTGGACGCGTCGCATGCCAACGCAACAAGTCCTATTGAAATGTTGTTTGCTGTTGAATTTGTCATCTGTTTTATATTGATTGAAAGTAAGATCATCCAGAATAAACTCAAATTATGATCATTCCCTGATTACCTTTTACTGGTACAAATGTTGTACCAAGGAACATTATGGCCAAAAAGTGCACCTGGGTGGTCCTTGGTACACATGCTGTACCGTGCCATTTTATGGCGGGTGAACCATTTTTTTTTTTTTTTTTTGCAAAAAAGGCTGAAATATTGTTAATAGATCCATAAAGACCCGACTAGATCGGAAAATTTTTTTTCCCATGATGCCCGAGTTTTGCCCGCTAAAGGGTTAATTAGTTTCTATATTAGTTAGTTTCGATATTTGAATCAGGTTATTTGAGTGGATCGTTTTATTTGGTCACGAGGGCGTCTACCTGTTGATATTAGAGAGTTCCTAGTAGGGTCAATATAGCGCCGCCGGAACCGGATCGTCCGCCATGTTTTCAATACGGCGCGCCAGATTGCCTCCGAGTGACATATTCTGCCGTAATATTACCACGCCTGATCTGATATGGCGCAGGATTGAGAGTGTGTGTGTAATACGTCACGCCGTATCTAAGCCGAACCAAACCCACTGGGAACTCTCTATTCTCTGACACTATTTGCTGAAACTCCTTTTACGCTTCGAAAGAACACAGTTTTGCAGGAGGAACCACAGGCAGTGACGTAATCAGTTTCCCTCGATCTTTGCGGTGTTTTTTGATAGAGGATTCACTTGTTTAGGCATTTTCGTCTACAGTAATTTTTTTCTCTTGGGTGTTCTTGGTGTTGAACATTATTCTAGGGCCATATTATAGGATTTGACTTGAAATTTCAGAATCTAAAATTGAGGGAAAACCCCCATTATATTCAACATACTATTACTGGAATAACGTTCTATAACTGTAAGCGCAATGAAGTATTTCTTCTACATGCTACTTCACCATACAAATAGGGAAGGCACGATACTCCAAAGTATCGATACTTCCTGAGAAATATCGTATCGAAGGGATACGAAATTCGATACGATATTTCTCAGGAAGTATCGATACCCGATATCTTTTTGATACCAATATTATAAAATATCGATACTTCGATTATATCGGCTCGAAGTAACGATACCACCGATATTTCAAATTAACCAACCGATGATTTTTCACTCCAAATAAAAACCCTATTAAATAAGAGAAGGCTATATATTTTTTTAAACAATAATTTAAAATGTAATAAAAGTCAATGGCAATTAAAAATTTAATAAAAGCCAATAATTTAAAATTTAATAAAAATGAATAATCGTTCCATTTTATTTCAATTTCAATTCTTATTTGCAAGAAATCTCTGTTCAATGAAATGGTGTTTTTCTTCCACTAGAAATCGAAAGGTAACAAATCAGCTGCAATACAAATAATATTACTTATTTATTATTCGAAAAAGCCGTTCGCACGTGACTGATGTCGCCATCACGATTAATATTTTGCATGCCTCCCTCTTCTTGTAAGTTCGGGAAAACGGGTTTAAATTCCTTCCAAACTCACATTGGATATTGATACTATTTTGAGGCTATTGTGACGATGTATCGTTTCAATTGGTACTATTCTGAGCCTATTTGGAGTGTTATTCTGTGGCAGACAATGTATGGTATTTTTTCACCAATTTACTTTGGCAAAATTTTCGATAACATCGTCAAGAAAGTATCGATACCTTCGATAATTTAGGCAAAAGTATCTATACCAATATATCGGTTTGAGTTTTGCATTGAAAGTATCGATACAAATATCGGTATCGATACCAAAAAGTATCGATACTCCGATATATCGGTGGTATCGTGCCGTCCCTACATACGAAAGGAAGTCAGATGGTGCTAAGTCGTGTGAATAGGGAGGGTGGGTGATAATGTTCCATCCAAACTGATTCAAGAGTTCTTAGGTGACTCACACAGTGTGGGGCCTGGTACTGCCGTCGAGCAGGTTGACCCCCTTGGTTTACATACTCCTACAATGAGGAATTTCACCGATTTCTGTTTGCATTTCTCCTGAATAGTTAATGGTGTGGAATAGATGAAAATCGGGCTGATTTCGGAAAATAAGTCTCCTGTTATTTTTGAGAGACAATCAAAATTTTTAATTTCAAAACTAACCGGGAAAACAGATGTGCAGCGGGAACGCTCACTGATTGGGCTGTTCGGATCGCCGTCTCCTCCCAGTGTTGCCCATTGGGACGACGAAATTGTGTTTTCTAAGGCCCACTTTCACCAAAAGTTGTTCTAAACTTGCTTAGATAAACGCGTTAATAGTTAATCTGAAGGAATAAACCCGGCAAGATGGCGAGCGTCTTTCACCAACCCAAATCATCGTTAAACGTTGTTTAAGACAATCGAGTTTGTGTAAACTTGAAATGTTGGACGAAACGAATGAAAGTTGGACATTATGACGTATTTGGGCAATAGAAACGTTGAATAACAACCACTCCCGCGCTTGATATCAGCAGATTGCCGCCTTGTGAATCTTTATCAGTGTCAGTTTTTCGAATTCCTTGTTTTTATTATTTGCTGATTCCTGCGGTTTGTTTCGAGTTTTCCGGTTCCCTTCGTTTTATTTTGCTGAATATTTTCATCACTTACCTAATGAGTTATTACACATCATCACTTTGAGCCACAACGAGCGCAATAACTCCAGTATTTCTCCAGACTCAAGTACCTTCCTTGATGAATCCTAGTGAAACACAGCGACCACCGCCTTTTCTGAACGGTAGGAATTTGAATGATTACCGATGGATGTAAACTCGAAGATGAGGGCCCCCGATTTCACCTCAATAGAAATTTATTTTGGTCGAACTGGTCTTTTATGATGGTCAATTTGTATAATTGGTCCGAATAGAAACAACCAAGGAATGTAGGTTGCACTATTATGTTATTGAAAAAACCATTATTAATTTTGAATTAACGTGTTGAACTTATTTGCGTGACGGGAACTCGAGGCGAGTGTCAATCTAGTCGAGCACTTGGACGACTCGGGGCTTGGAAAGGCGGAAATTCAGTAACGTACATAATCTCGGAATGTGGAATCCGATCCAGGATTCGACTCGGACGTCGTCGTCATCGTCAGTCGAGACAAAAATAATTCGAAATGCATAAATAATTCGCAATTTCATTTCGAAAACAATCACAAATCAATGCGCGGCCATATTGAATTGGTAGTTAAACGAGGTTTCCTAGTTTATTCGGCCGATTTTCGACTGTTTAAACTCGAACCCCCCAAGATGGTGTTTAAACTCGTAAATCTCTCTGATGAAAGACGATTTTTACTGAACGTCATTTATCTCTCGCCTCGTTTGGTTTAAACTCGATTTGAATGTTTGGTGAAAGTGGGCCTAAGAGAAAAGTTATCAAACAAAAACAGAGGAAACCTAATTTTCCCCATCTCGCTTTTTCTATTTTTTTCTTCAGTTTTTCGATTTTGAACTTTACTGTTTCATGAAATTTTGCATCTGGGGACTATGGATTTCTCGATTTCAGCGCTTCAAGCGGCCATAAATGAACTATTCCAGGATGACGTCATTTTCCCGGTTTTTTTAAACATTCGTATTTTCTACACTGTTTTGTTTATTCGTAAATTAGGAAGTTCGGGCTGAAAGTTTGCCTTAGGGGGTTTTTAGAGGTGCTGAATCCGATTTTGGGGTAAAAAATAGGAAATTCCGACTTGGTGAAATTCCTCATTTTGAATCGCTTCTCTAATTTTTTATTGAATACCAACATTATTTTGAAATAATAATGAGATGTTCAGTATAGCTCCTCGATAACTCAGTCTCTTTTAGTTGTCTAGTCAATTTTTCCATTCCCGAGATATTGTAGATTATATTGGATACCTCGGTGGCTCTACTAGCAATTTTTCTGCACACCGCTGTGGACTTTCCCATTTTTAACCTCCCAGAAATAACTTGACTAAACTTCCAGTACTTGTGTACCACTGCAAGCAAAATGCATTACCTAGAATTCATCATAGTTAGTATTAATAGTATTGAATTCACTCGCTTTCATGAGGTAATGTACATGGTAAAATTTCATTTTTTCAGCTACATCACCGCTACGTTTGTCATTGAAGCCATTTCAAGAACTCATTCAATAATACAGTGGGAACGTGTTGAACGGATGAAAGCAGTGAGTCGTGTGATAAGATCGGTGAGTGTTAGGTTCGTGGTTAATAACACGCAAATTTATTTAATATTGGCACCATATGTCTGTAGGGAGTTATCCCTACCCACTTACCCCTACTTCTATTAACTAGTTGAAGGAGTGTAAAACCCGTGCTGTGATTGTATTATATCTAGCTTTAACCTTGCGTCAGTTGCGCCACGGTTACTAGACTACACGGTAAGGGTCACAAGCCAGGGGACCTGGGACGATGACGTCACCAGCCACCCATGAGCCTACCGACCAGTTCTTCTTTGTTCTTCACTACTCGTTCGGTTTCTCTTCAGTTTTATAAAATTATTGTTTAAGATGAGTCTGATCCCACATTTATCGTAAGCTGTTGAGAGGTTCTGGTAAATATACCTACATGATTGATTCTTATAAAAAGTTCTTTGGACAGGAGAACTAATTAACATTGTAGGAATTTATTTAGAGTAACCTTACTTGACTTGCACTGATATCACATAGGTTTGCTTGTGTGGATACATGGAACAGCTTGGTAGGTATGTATAAGAAAAATTACAATTTCAAAAAAAACATAAAATCACAAAAATAAAATTTGCATTTTGGTTATTAATGCGAAGAAAATGTATGAAAACAATATTATTGTGGGTATAATTAGAAATCTTTTTCATTTTTTTGTCACTTTATGGCTTCTGGAGCCAGCTAGTTTTTTTTCAAGTTTCCTTCTTCTTCCAAGGGCGGTGGTTTAGAATTTTCATTCGTTTGAAAGATCGGGTCTGGACAAAGCATTGAACCACGAAGTCGTCCTCATAGAGAAGCTGTGACTTTATTCTTCCCATCAATGTCGCGGTTTCTTGGTTACGATGATGGTTACTGCTACTCACCATCGTCAAGCAAACCATATTTGATGAATTGAACGATTGACACACTTCCCAACTGTCAAAAAAGGCACTGACACGAGGAATAATGTTTCAATTTCACCAACAGTTAGAGGTAGACTGAAACGGGGAGATTGGAGAAAATACTCGTAATATAGGGAAAATGAAGCGCTGAAAAGATGGGTGGCCGGTGACATCACAGCCCTGGGTTTTCCCCAGCTGCCAGGTTCGTGACCCCTACCTTGTAAGTTTATCATCCTTGGGTCGCGCCTTCCCACACACAAAGTAGGTTGTGCTGCTGTGTTTACACCGGTCATTCTTGTTGTGTACTTTGCTCAAAATTGGAAAATTTGACAATCTGGGAGGCAATAAATTGAGGTACGCTTGCTTCAGTTAACATTTTCATTCATGCAATTGCAAAATATTGTGTAGCATAATATGTTATCCTTAATATAATATGCTATGTTTACATATTATGTAAATTTGGACAAAACAATAAAACCTCAGAAATCACAACAAATAGTGGCAAATAAAAGTGGTACTTCAGTCTCGAGTTCATATTATTCTCTTCTGGTAAAAAGATATTTTTGGAAGGCAAAAAGTATGATTTATAAAGTCAGACAAAGGAACTTTTCCCAGCATATCACAAAACTGAAAAGCAACTTTTACGTCGCTCTCAAGGTGGCGACTCATACGCAATCTAGGGAGTGGGATCCTAAACAAAAACTACACCAGGGGGGGGGGGGGATTCTCAGAAAAGTGGTCAAAGAGCAAGCGTTTTCTTCTGCGTGCGGTGTAAACACAGCAAGCGCGACCAAATTTGTATTTTGCTTTTTTGCTTCCGAGTCTACCAAGGTAGCGGAAGCTTTGTTTTCACTTTTCAAGGACGAAAAAAAAAAGTTCTCCAAAATCAAAATTTCCACTCGCGTTTTGCGTTTTAGACCTTTCTGAACAATTTTGGTTCCGTGTCTGTGTGTCTGTGTGTCTGTCTGTCTGTCTGTCTGTCTGTCTGTCTGTCATGAATTCCTTGTAACGCGCATAACTATACGAAGTTATTGTCCGATTTCGATGAAATTCTCAGGGATTGTGCGGGTTGGTGTGTAGACGGTCCCCTATGAAAATCATCATCCCCGGACTGATAGAAGCGACTGCGCATGCGCAAACGTGAATTCCTTGTAACGGCCATAACTTCCACATTTTCCATCCGATTTCAATGAAATTTTCAGGGATGTTACAGACTAGTATTTAGATGGTCCCCTATGAAAATCATCACCTTTGGACTGATAGTAGCCACTGCGCATGCGCAAACGTGAATTTCCTTGTAACGACCATAACATCCACTTTTTCCACCCGATTTCGATGAAATTTTCAGGGATGTTACAGATTAGTATTTAGATGGTCCCCTATGAAAATCATCATCCCCGGACTGATAGAAGCGACTGCGCATGCGCAAACATGAATTCCTTGTAACGGCCATAACTTCTACATTTTCAATCCGATTTCGATTAAATTTTCAGGGATGTTACAAATCAGTATTTAGATGGTCCCCTATGAAAATCATCACCTTCGGACTGATAGTAGCCACTGCGCATGCGCAAACGTGAATCTCCTTGTAACGGCCATAACTTCCACATTTTTCACCCGATTTCGATGAAATTTTCAGGGATTATGTGGATTAGGTTGTAGATAGTCCCCTATGAAAATCATCATCCCCGGACTGATAGAAGCGACTGCACATGCGCAAACGTGAATTACTTGTAACAGCCGTAACTTCAACTGTCCCCCAGGAGTCGCGGGTCCGAATCCCAGCCGAGGCTAAGTATTTTTTTGATCCAATCACATACATCTACTCACTTAATTTTTCATCCGAATTTGATGAAATTTTCTAGGATTGTCCAGATTAGCGTGTAGATGGTCCCCTATGAGGGTAGTGGAAGGTACTTAGAGATTGGTGTTTTGAGATTAACTACTAAGCATCGGATCATCTATAAAATCGAGTTATGGATACGAGAAAGCTATGTGCCACACCCACTTGGCAGCCTTTTTTTTAAATTGCTTCCGAGTCTACCAAGGTAGCGGAAGCTTTGTTTTCACTTTTCAAGGACGAAAAAAAAATGTTCTCCAAAATCAAAATTTCCACTCGCGTTTTGCGTTTTAGACCTTTCTGAACAATTTTGCTTCCGTGTCTGTCTGTCTGTGTGTCTGTCATGAATTCCTTGTAACGCGCATAACTATACGAAGCTATTGTCCGATTTCTTTGAAATTTTCAGGGATTGTGCGGGTTGGTGTGTAGACGGTCCCCTATGAGAATCATCATCCCCGGACTGATAGAAGCGACTGCGCATGCGCAAACGTGAATTCCTTGTAACGGCCATAACTTCTACATTTTCCATCCGATTTAAATGAAATTTTCAGGGATGTTACAGATCAGTGATTAGATGGTCCCCTATGAAAATCATCACCTTCGGACTGATAGTAGCCACTGCTCATGCGCAAACGTGAATTTCCTTGTAACGGCCATAACTTCCACATTTTCCACCCGATTTCGATGAAATTTTTAGGGATTATGTGGATTAGGTTGTAGATAGTCCCCTATGAAAATCATCATCCCCGGACTGATAGAAGCGAATGCGCATGAGCGAACGTGAATTACTTGTAACAGCCGTAACTTCAACTGTCCCCCCAGGGGTCGCGGGTTCGAATCCCAGCCGAGGCTAAGTATTTTTTTGATCCAATCACATACATCTACTCACTTAATTTTTCATCCGAATCTGATAAAATTTTCTAGGATTGTCCAGATTAGCTTGTAGATGGTCCCCTATGAGGGTAGTGAAAGGTACTTGGAGATTGGTATTTTGAGATTAACTACTATGCATCTGATGATCTATATAATCGGGTTATGGATACGAGGAAGCTATGTGCCACACCCACTTGGCAGACGTTTTTATTTTGTTTTTAATTTTTTGTTCGTAATTTGTATTTTTTTTTGTATTTTGTAGGCTATTGATCCAGATGACGACCAGGAAGATTACGATTCGTCAGAAGGTTCACTCATGCTTCCACCTGGTATGTTTGGGACTCTCCTATTTATGTTACTCCCATTGAAATTGTACATGGATGGTTACTCGTCACATTTCACTTCACTCACTGCAAGGAATTGTCTAAATTAGTTCAATACATTGTTAGTGATGTTGTATAATCAGGGTCTACACGCAATTTTTGAAACAATTTAATACATTTAAAAAGAACCACAGCAAAATCATCATAACATGATTATTTCGTATTTATGGGATTTCGTTGATTTCGTAATCTTCAATAAAGTAACAGGAAAATGTAGCTCTATGATTGGTGGGAGCCCACTCATGTGGTAAAATACCGGAACTATCAAACGAGGCAAACCACATTCCACCTGGGGTTCTCAAAGGTTTTCTCACCTACCTGCCGAAAAAAAACTGCATCTCGCGCTGCCCTCTCCTCTTCAAGCACCACTCTAATGAAGGTTGATTATTAGGTAGGTAACATCGGGTATAATAAATAATGGCAGGTAATCAATGCAGAACGGTTATCCATTAGAAAAATAATTAATCACCGTTGTTTCTCAGCCACAGTGTCAAGATAATTTGGTCTCTAAAAACTTGAAACTCGGAACATTCCCAAGATGCGATCCTTTTTTTAAAAATCAATGCAAAATTATTGAAAGAATTTATTATTGTTCCCTGAAATTAAATTAAATCATCGACTGTTATGTCGGCGTGTTGTCGTGTGAAGGCGATGGTCTTCACGTCGGCTTGTCGATTTATATTGGTCCCTACTCAACGAAGGTGAAGATGGGACAGAACTTTCTGCCCGGCGCGTTTCCGCCTACCGCATGCAGGAGTGCTTAGAACTTTACCTCAGCCGCGTATCCTCGGTGCGGTGCATTTACCTAGGTCCTAGTTGGGGGCAGACAACTAGGTACTAGGGGAAATGGGAGCGGAGGCCGGCGTGATGAGCCTACCGATACCTCCGAGGAACTTGAGGCTTCCAAGAGGTGACGAGGGAGAGCAAGAAATAATCAAGTCGATTGTAAGAAGATGAATGCGTGAAGGTGAAGCCCTGAGTCCTCCTTTTATACTACTTTAACAAGATAAAGGGAGAGTGAAGGAGGGTGACGTCAGATGACGTGTTTGTCCCCCATACCTCACTCTACCTATCTGTCACGATGAGTCACTCAGGGTTTCCCTTGTGTCTTTTATTGGAGAACTAATATATACGAGTAAATAAGTCATTACATCAACAAACTTGAAGTATTACGCTATTTTTCAGAATACATTGAGAATTTTCCGAGTCAGCCTCAGAAATGTTCACCCTGGACGTCAAAGTCGAACTGGTTGGTACTTGTCATGTTTTCTATAGATTATTTTAAGTCAGTTACGTATCGTTATTATTATATTTTTTCGTAACCACGTTGTTTTTCAATTTTTAGAGCGAAATGGCAAACACAGTTTTTAACCATTACGGTCAATTCCTCTTCTACATCTGCTTGTGCGTTTATTTGTACGGCGATCTCACGATATATTCAGCAGCAGTTTCCAAGTCTATCGTTGATACATTTTGGTGAGTTGGTGATTTTGATTTTTTAGTTGAACTGTACAAGATTGCTTGTTTCGTTCCAACTTTTCTCTTGCGGGCTCCTTAAGGAGGTCTCAGTCGGTCGCCATTCGTTCCTCATTCCGGGTTCGTATTTCCCTAAATTACAGGGGCTCAAACTTTGAAAATTGTACCTAAATTTGACATTTTCAAGGATTTTCGAAATTCATCAGTGCAGCAGACTAGAGAATTAAAAAACTAAAAGATTGTCGCTGGAATCATCAAAATCAAACATTAATTGCTAGAGAAAAATGGGTGAAACCTAACTGAATAAACAGTTTTTCCAATTTTTCTCTAGCAATTATTGTTTGATTTTGATGATTCCAACGGCAATATTTTAGTTTTTCAATTCCCTAGAGTGCTGCACTAATGAATTTCGAAAACCCTTAAAAAAATTCAAATTTAGGTACAGCTCTTGAAGTTTGAGTCCCAGTAATTTTGGGAAATACCAACCCGGAATGAAGAACGAACGGCGACTGACTGATACCCCCAAATATCATACGGGCTCATGAATACCCCAAATGGAGTAGGTTCAGGCTATTCATCAAAAATTAGGTAGAAGGATGGTGGGGATTTGGTGGTGGTGGCTCCAGTTCATGGATCCAGTATTTTAGTGAATTATTATAGAAAATGGCCCCAAGCTCTTGTTCCTGATGTACGACCTGAAGCGGTGGCCTTGTACCACTTTTTTTTATCATTTAATATTTATTAACAGGAGGTTTCTATTGGGTTTCCTACCGTCACTTTCCTACCATTACCGTTACATATCTCTACAAACTCTAATAGAGAGTTTTTGCACATCAATAGAGAGTTACAGCAACATTTGGAAACGTTCAGACGTGAGAAGCTGCTAGGGCGAGCATCGAGTGGATGCTAACTTTCCGACGTGAGTCTCACGTCATTGACGTTGCTTTTGATTTTTCAACACTCCGCAGGTAACGTCAACTCAATCCACGGTTTTTGTTTTTGTTGAACCGATAAAGGAAAACAGGAAAGAAAATATAAGGAAACCAATGAAGTACGCTTGTTTATTACCCAAAATAGGTAATCGTAAAAGTATAAATAAATAAATGCGAAATGAATGTGAGCACCTAATTGTGCATTTCAGTCCATCCCCGTGTCTGAGGAGTAGATGACAGACAACCGAATTCAACGAGATTGGTAGTTTATGGTCGACCTCAGACTAATCATTCTTTTCGTATTATATTCCAATTTTACCTTTTCGAAGTAAAATAAATACGGAGTTGGTCAAAAAGGTAGAGGAAACTTGCCTTCAATGGGGAAGAAATTGAGATCGATCGTCCAACTGATGTCATCGAGATCGAACATCCACCATCCACACTTCAGACACTGCAACAGAACAAAATGTATAAGGGATCAATATTCACTTCAAGCGAAATGTATAAGGGATCAATGCTTCAATTTCAATTCTCTTTACTGCAACCAAGAAGATGAAGAACTAGCAAAAGATTCACCGAAACTCTTCCAAACGAAAGAAACAGAATGATCAGCTGATTGACGGCGGCCATTAGCTCATCCACAAAAACAAGGAGTTGACCTAGTAGGTTATCTCACGTCAAAAAGCAACTCTCACGTCTGAAACGCGAGAGGGCCGATACAACCGTCTTCTGTGACGTCATGCGCGAGGCTCGCGTTTTTGATGTGAGTTTGTACGTATCTTGGCCCACTGTAACTCTCTAATAACGTGCCTGTGGAACCTTTTCTCAGAGCAGGGTATCCATGGAACCCGTGCCCGTGATCTTGTCGAAATGTTGACAATTGGTGACGATCCAGCTGCCATTTAACATTAATCTAACGACAAATCATTTAAAATAAAGATTACAAATTACAGTTCTCATTTCTTTATGTGCTCGTAGAGTTCGTGACTGGCAGTTGGAACTTTAGTCAGTACGATCTGGTTGGTACATGATTTGATTGCCAGCTAAGCGTTTTGCAATCAATGGAGTAGGCACCTACCTGTATTGTTTGATTTCTTGGTAGAATGACTATGTTCACTACATTCACTCTCAGAAGAACACAATATTTCTTCTTACTGATGTGAACTCTCAATGTTTTCAGTAACAATGTCACCGATAATGCAACTATGAGTACGATGTGTTGGGAAGGATATAACTTCACTGTTGGTGGAATGTACAAGATCTGCTTGGTAAGTTAACTGGTAAAATCACCCATTAACACTATTATCATCGCTTTGTATATTAATTATTGCATCTGAGTGTACCAAGGTTGAAAAAATTGTTCCCCAAAATCAAATTTCCGTTTTCGTCCTTCCTGAACAATTTTGGTTTCGTGTGTGTCTGTCATGAAATCCTTGTAACGGGCAAAACTATACGAAATTTTTGTCCGATTTCGATGACATTTTTCAGGGATTGTGCGAGTTGGCTTGTAGATGGTGGCCTATGAAAATTATCGCCTCCAGACTGTTAAGCCGGGATTTCACTTGCGTTGTTGTGTCCAACACCGAATATTCGCCCTTACTTGCCCGAACATTTACCTCTGCTTGGGTTCACGAATCTTGACGCGCACTCCGCACCCACTTATGCGCTGCACGAATGCACTAGTTGGCGAATATTCGCCGCCTTTGACTCGGGGACAAAAACCGCCTTTTGAGCGAGCATCCCCGAGCACCAATATTGGCGAACACTCGGGAAGATATCCCGCTGTTACACTTGCGGGAAGAGACCGACGAATATTCGGTGTTGGGCCCAACAGCGCAAGTGTAACCACGGCTTTAGTATCCGTAACGTATGCACAAACGTCCTTGTGACAACTGTAACTTTTACATTTTCCATCTGAATTTGATTAAATTTTCCACAATTTTTCACATTGGCGTGTTGATAGGCCCTTATTAGGGTAGTGCAGGGTAGGTACTTAAGGTTTGTTCGGAGAAGCAGTCCTGAATAGTGACGAATCGATGCGATATTTAACATCGAAATAATATCGGAAGACAGTATCGATATCGATAAAATATCGGAAGAAAAATATCAGTATCGAAACAAAAATATTGATGTAACATTGTCACTGAATTTTTCTTAAATCTTTTTTTTCATCAATATCAGTGATATCGAAAGAAAAATACTGATTTCACTGATATCGAATATGTTTTGTCATATTTTTTTTAATCAATATTAGCGATTACCATAAATTATTGAAAGAAGAATATCGATTTCACTGATATCGAATATGTTTTGCATAAATTTATCGATTAGGAGAATTTGATATATTACAGTAGGAAGGAATATAACCATCACAACCGATAATTTTTTTCTTTCGATATCAATATTTTCCTTTCGATATTCGATAATATCGCAAGAAAAATATCAATACAAATATCGGAAATATCAATATCAATAAATATCGAAAGTATCGAATCGTCACTAGTCCTGAACGGTTCGGAGGAGTTTGGACAAGTCCGGAGGAGTCCAAGCGCCTCTATCCCCTCCCCTTTCCAGTTCCAGTTTGGTTCTGAACTGGTTCCGGACTGCTTCTCCGAACAGACCATTAGAAATTGATGTCTTGAGATTAGCTAGGATGCATCCAATCTCCTATGAAATCGGGTTATGGATACGAGGAAGCTATGTGCCACATCCAATTGCCAGACTCTAGAATATTAATTATTGCTTCCAAGTCTATCAAGATAGCGGAAGCTTTGTTTTCACTTTTCAAGGTTGAAAAAAAAGTTCTCCAAAATCGAAATTTCCACTCGCGTTTTACGTTTCAGACCTTTCTGAACAATTTTGGTTTCTTGTCTTTCTGTGTATGTCATGAAATCCTTGTAACCGGCATATCTATACGAAGTTATTGTCTGATTTCGATGACATTTTCAGGGATTGTGCAGATTAGGTTGTAGATGGTCCCCAATGAAAATCGAAGCCTTAAAATTGACGCACGCGCACACGTAACAGCCATAACGCTTACATGTTTCATCCGAATTTGATGACATTTTCTAGGATCGTTCAGATTGGTGTGTAGATGGTCCTCTATGAAAATCATCTACCCCAGACTAATAATAGTTGCTGCGCAAGCGCATACGTGAATTCCTTGTAACAACCATAACTTCTACGTTTTCCATCCGATTTTGACGAAATTTCTCAGGATTGTCCAGATTAGCGTGTAGATGGTCCCCTATGAGGGTAGTGAAAGGTACTTAGAAATTTATATTTTGAGATTAAATACCATGCATCGGATCTTCTAAACTATCGGGTTATGGATACGAAAAAGCTATGTGCCACGCCCACTTGGCAGACGTTTTTTATTATCTTCTTGCTACAATGTGTGTATTTCCAGGGTTGTTTTCTTCTTTTACTGGGTCCCTACGTGTTCTTCAATGTCCAAAAGACGAAAATTCTTCAAATCATCACTTCGGTTTCTCGCTGGTTGAGTAAGTTGATCTTGAATAATATTTATGTAAGATTAATCGCACAACTATAACACTCACACTCATCATTATTGAATTCAGCATCCGAGTAAAAGAAAAACTTCTGCCTTGACAAAATTAAGCTTGACCTTTTGTAGTACGTCGTATGTTATGATAATGGGGTATTTCTGTCAATTCTTTTCATTTTTTTTTCTTTTTCAAAAGAGTAGGCTATGGCCTATGGCTCAGGAATAAGGGTAATCGGGTCTGTTTGTCGAGAAAGTGTTTTTAAAAAATCAGAGAAGCTAAGGAAAGATGAAGATTTGAATGGCGTGACGTAGCTAGCCAAAACTCTTTGAAAAAAGTGTCCATGCACAGAGAAGAGATGAAACCCTTGGAGGACCTCTTGGATACTACAAAATACTACTAACACACACGTGCGGCGTAGTGTGTGTGTATTTATGGCGGCCCGCCTTTTTTTCAAACGTGTGAGCTCTTTAATTAATTTTTCTACCACATGTTATAGTATCATTGGTGGGCTAAATGTTTGAGTATATAGGTTTTTAAGGATGCTGAATCCAAATTTGAGGTAAAAAACCTGAATTTCCGACCCACCGAAATACCCCATTGAGGTTGAGTTTGGTTGTTCACAATGTGTATGTGTATATTTATATCACCTCGTTTGTTGTTTTCCAGCCTTCTCCGTAATGATAAGCTTAGCCATCTGGAGACTGTCGTCGTCTTCATACGAACACGGGATGCCCTCCAAGGCGAAGTGGATCGGAACTCCTGCAATGTTTGGCTCGTCCATCTACTCCTTCATGTGCCACCACTCTCTCCCTGGACTTATATCTCCCATCAAGGACAAGAAATATCTCTACGCCTATCTGGCAGTAGACTACTTGGCCATCTTGGCGTTTTATCTGACTCTCTGTCTCACTGCCGTTTTCGCATTCCCGTCAATTCAAGAACTGTACACTTTGAACTTTGCCCCTAATATGGACTCCGAGAAAATTGGCTATGTGGGATATATTCTGGCGCTGTTCCCTGTTTACACGCTGACAACGAGCTTCCCAATCATAGCTATCACCCTCAGGGGGAATCTTCAGGTCAGTACTGATATGCATAATCGGAAGCTTCCTTATGTTTATTATTCTCAACCTCCATACTATTGTGGGTTGAAAGAATCTTGCTTTTGCTTCTGAGTCCACCGAGTTTGCAGAAGCAAGAAGAAAAGCAGAAGAAAAGTTCCACTTTTCAAGAATAAAACATTTAGTTTCGTGTCTCTATCTGTCGGTCGGTCCGTGTTTCTGTAAATCCCTGTAATGAACAAAACTATGCGAAGTTACAGTCCGATTTTGATTAAATGGGGTAGTTGCATGATATTTTTTTGTATTTTTTCTGTGTAGAGAATCTCTATTGAAGTACGAATCTGCAAATAAAACTCCCGGAAACGCTTCCAAAAAATTTAGAGATTTTTTCGAAAAATGGGATTTCGGATTCAGGCGGAAAAACCTGCACACGGCTTGGACGCTGCGGGGTGGGGGCCACGTCACGGGTGTGAAGGGGGCCAAGAGACCCCTTCCTTTGCCCGGGGGTCCTTTGATAGCAACCCTCTGTTGGGTTTGTTTACGTTCGTTTGTGGCAATAAAATTGGAGAATCACTCACACTTTGTGGTGCTTTCATACTGAATTTTGCTAGCTGTGTAATCGAAACATGTTGCATCAAAGATTTTGTTTCCTACTGGCATTCCCTCCACTGTAACTTAAACCTCATATGGTTGTGAAGAAATGCGGTGTTCTGGTGTTACTCGAGCCACGACCTCGCAAATTTGCTAGATTCTTCTAAGTTGGACATAACCAACATCGTTTTATTTAACAAATTACTAACACTCATTGGTACTACGTTGTACAGGATAATGACACTACAATGGAACTTCCAATAAATGAGCAACCATTTGGATGAAGAAGTACTACACACAAGAAATCACAGTTACAACTGACCTTTTACTATAAAAGTGTCAACTTACCTCACATTATTGGCTCCTTTTATTTCGGCGCTGACGAACTTGTTGTTATGTCCTTTTTGGCATATTGACATTTTATGTCAATACTTTGGCACATAAACGAAAAAAAAGTTACGGTTGTTTTTCTGATGATTTCTACTTACAGCCAAGTCATTCCTACCGAACTTTATCTTCGTCATTCGCGTTCGTAGAAAAATCGTTCACCATTCGTTGGAAAGCCCTACATTTACGCATAAATGATATACTGCCAAAACCGTTGTACTTACGGAAGAAACAGATATACCCCTGAGTTGAAAGAACTATCAACAACATTCAAAACCAGATTGGGTAGGTAGCGGTGAAGTGAAAAAAGTGAAGACATGTGTTTCAGACTCGTATGCAAGCGTTTATTAAAAGCTTCTTGAAACTTTACAGTGAACATTATCTTTTCCAAACCAATCAACTAGTAAATTATGGTAAATACTGGTGTAAACTATAACAACTAACAACTCGGACCGCACTACGAGAAACGGCCACCCGATAAACTGATAACGTGATAACTATGACGGTTAAAGCAACGGGGTTAATCGAAGTACCCCGCGCCGATGTGCCCCCCGGGCATCGGCAAAACAGCCAAAATTATGCTTCAAAATTTTCAATTTAAACGATTAATTCAAACATAAAAAACCTGAAAAATATATTTCAAAGTTTTTTTAATCATCACCATCATTTTGCAAGTACATTTCAATGTTTCTGACTCGAATTGTCCTCGATTGCAGTGATCTCAACGCACTCTATCGTGAGATTCTCGTTTAGGGATGACGTAAGAGGTGTGGCCCGCCAACACTAAAAAGGATGGTACTTCTTTATTGAAATACGGCTAAACTAAATGGAATTTCGAACTGAAAACTGGTCCATTTACGTTTTTAAGTGCGCTAAATTCGAATCTGAAGTCAAAAACACGAAATTCCGACCCATGCAACTACCCCATTCTCTGGGATTGATAGTAGTCTCTGCGCATGCGCATACAGTAAATCCTTGTAACACCCATAACTTCTGCATTTTCCATCCGAGTTCGATAACATTTTCAGGAATTGTGTGGGTTGGTGTGTTAATGGTCCCCTATGAGAGCAGTGCAAGTAACTTAGAGTTTGATGTTATGATACAAGGCTTTGAAAAAATCAATGATACCAGCTACTATGCATCAGATCACCTATACAAGAGAGATACATCTACCTATGGAGATTGGTAGAGTTGGATAAAGTTGATCATCTATCAAATTGATCGCCCTCAGATTTAACAATCGTAACTTCTGCACTTTCAATCTAAATTATATGACATTTTCAGGGATTGTGTTGACGATCCCTTGTCAAGCTCATTATGATCAGACCATTGGCAACTACTGAGCAAACGCCTATTCGATGGGATTCTGAGGGATTGTGTGGTTGAGACTTTATATTTCTCTATAAATGATATTTGCATAATGATAAGATCCATCGAATCATTGATACGATCAGTTACGGATACGAGGAATCTATGTGCCACATCCACTTGGCAGACTTTTTTCTGTCTAGGAAGAAATCAAGTAGGACGGTCCACCATTATTATTTCGATACTCGTGTTTTTGAATATTAATATGTGATTTGCAGGCCATGTTCGTGAAGTGCCAATGGAGAATTTTACAGTCTGTGATTCTACCCATTGTCGCAGTCGTTCCTCCAGTCATTATAGCTATGACTACCTTGAACATCGAAACATTGGTAAGTTTTCATTATCACATTTATGAGTATTAATTGACTAAACAAAGTGTTTGGCCATATTTTTGTTCAACATTTCTGGCTAACAAACTCGTTTGAATGTGTTGAATGTTGAACTTTAAGATTGTTCCAAAGCGGATTTCAGAGAAAAAAATTGTATGCGATAATTTTGAGTCCATTGCAGAATTTTCCTTGAAAATGGGGAATTCGCCTCACATTTTTGAAATTTTTTTTCAGAAGAGGGTTCACTGATATGGGAGAAAACCATTGTCCTCTGCTCAAAAAAATATCCAAAAAATTAAGGGAATTTAAGGAAGATGGAATTTTTAAATGTAGCGGGGGCAGCCATGTTGTGACGTATCCGCCTTCCTAACCAATCTGATTCCATTCATGGAATGAGTATTAGGAGGAGTCACTTCATAGGGGAACCTGTGCCACTTAGTGCTACCTCTGGAAGCGTAAATGAAACGATTAACTCACTTGCTCGAAGACAGGATTGTGCGAACTGGGGAGGGAAGAACACTGACGCGAAAGTGACCGAAACAACCAATTTTACTCACCATTTTTGCTTTATTATTTTCAATTTAACCCCTTTATTATTTAAAATTTCAAAAAATTTTAACCCCTCCTCAATATTTGTTGGTTTATGTACGTAGAATCCAAAAATCGAATAAAAATTTGGCTGTCCGTCCGCCGTACGCGGCACTTTCCCCACTTAGCATTGACCGATTTTGATAAAATTTGGTAACTAGGCTCCATTTGGGGTCTAGTTGTGCCCCGAAGATTTTGGTTGATGTAGGTCACTTTTAA